>CM059973.1:2216872-2816872 GCA_030490835.1 Annona cherimola | reverse complement strand
TTGAAAATTTCCCTAAAAATTATACTTTTAGTTACTCTTTAGTAATAATTTTTATCACTAAAAGGTTACTTCTGCAACATGTATTATGTTATTGTTGTTAAAAGTTAGTTTTTATTGACAGTAATGATTAATGTAACTAAATAAATTTTTTTTGTGACAAAAAATATCAAGTGTCACGGAAAATATTTGATAGAATATTGATTCTCTTGTAGTGTTACATAATGAATGTATAAGAGTTTATATTAGTTTTTCTTACATACACGTGCTAGTTCTGCATAATAAGGTATCCATTATGTATTCAATAAAGTCTCTCTCATGGTTTTCCTTTTGGATTAAGAATTTTTCGTGTAAATTTTTATATCCTATGTGTTTGTTCATGTACTTATTTATTTGATTGTAGTTATTATTATGAACTTCTATGATAAGTGGTACACATAGAACCACGTTGCCTAACAAATTCAGCATAGCTAATAAGTTGTGTCCACAACTACAAGAAAACGAACTTTAGTGAACAATATCTTACATTAATTTTCACTGTAACGTCACTATAACTACGTCAGTATAAGCCCGTCGCAACAAGACTTTTATGATATTTTTTGAATTTGTCATTAAAAATCATATTTTTAGTGCTAATTTTTGTTACTAAAAGGTTACATTTTGCAACATCCATGTTATTGTCATTCAAACTAGTTTTTAGTGACAATAATTATTTATGTTACTAAATAAAAATTTTTGTGACAAAACATACCAAATGTCGGAAAAAGCATGTCACAAAATGTAATTTCTCTTGTAGTGACTTGTTTTTATTTTTTGATAATAAATTATTTTTATTTTATTTTAAAATATGTTTTTTATAAATTTAAAAAATTTATTTGAGACTTGTCCCAGATATACCCAGACTTCAGTCTCTAATATACTTACTATATTTCTAAAATTCTAATATACTTACTACCTTTGCAGATGGAATGACATGGCTGAACGGTGTTAGATAATATGTGACATTACCAAAATATGCGGAAAATTTAAGGCTAAATTTCTGTCACCTCACTGTCTTCTCTGACCCCAACAGCTGTTGCATTCATGAGTTCTGAAATTCTTTCGAGAAGTCGCTGTTGGGCCATTGGCTGGGATGTTATTGATCGGAAGAGGGAGGTGGGTTTTCTGCATGAACAGAGATACACCGCTAGACCACTAATTACAATGCTCCAATCATCCAAACGAGTAGCCATGGATTCTAACGCGGTAGATCTTGCAGTCATGGCAACATCCAGCAGCGGATTTGGGCATCGATCAGCTAGGGTTTACAACTTTTAGCATTCGTTCATAATAGGGCACAACTGTCCAAAAACTCCTCAAGGGCCATGATCGAGGCCATGAAAGTATACAAGGCCACCAGTTTCAAATCCAACAGTAGCTTTATAAAAAAAAAAAAGTCCAACAGTAGCAATAGCACAACATGACCCCTTTAACATGTGGCTTGGATCCAATCGTGAGATGGAGTGAACAGGTTGGCAGTGTTGTGTATCTGTTTTGTTGAAATTTATAAAGACTAGGGATATTTTTGGCATTTGTAAAATTTTAACTAACAATTAATCTCACCTTTGTTAGCTTACTTAAAGGCTGATGATGAAATGAATGTTTTTGAGATTAAATATAAACATAATAGACATATTTTAGATTAAGATCAAATGAAATGAATATATTTAGAATAAACCCTTTATCATGTTTACCTATTTGTATTTATTCATGATTTTAAAAATCATGTTTCGAAACTTTTGTATCATATATGTAAGAGAAACGCTGTTGTTAAACCTTACTTTTACGTAACCACATCCGTTTCTTCTTTTAGACGAAGAACTTTAACCATTTCTTTTTTCGATGACTGATGAAAAATGCACTTCATATATTATATTTAGTATTATTTATATTGTTATTGAAACTTCATCGTTGGCCATGTATTATATGCATAGGCGGCATCTATAGATGTTTAAACTTAATATATTAAAATGGTTTGATGTTAAATATTAATTTTAAAGTTGTATTTTTAATTTTTAAACTATCTATAATATCATTATATATATATATGAACGGATCTAAGTCTTTTTTTATATATAATTTACACATGAATAGAGTTTTTAAAGTAAATGTGTGTGTTATGGTGCATCTTTGATTTAGGTAAGAGTTGATTTCATAGATAAACAAAAAATCTAAATATAATTAATGGAATAAATTTTCTGTCAATTATCATGGTGACAAAAAATGAATACAATTACATGAAATCACTTTTATATAATTGTTTTTTAAGGTAACACTTTTATGTAACGTAGTTTCATAGAAGTAGAACTCTTTAAAGAAATTCGTAATTACACATTTGCTCCATATTACACTACTAGTATTGTTAATACTGAAGTAGTTAGTTGTATTTACCAAAACTTCGATAGCCAATTATTTTTTTCCCCTTAAAGCTCACTTGCACTAATGTTCTCTTTCATTGCCACAGCACAATTACAGTAAAACATCTTCCACCAAATTTTTTATTTACTTTTTTTGGTTGTCACCGCCAAAAATCAGAGTTACTATAGTATACATTATTCATAGAAGAAATTTATCTTTTGCTGCAGCTGAAAGCATTTCCATGCCCAAAAAGCAGCATACATTCTACTATGCCTTTTAGAACAGTGTTCATTACTATTGGAAACAGTAGTATGCGATATATGAGAGTACGACATAAAAGGGGCAGAATTATCCAATTATCGGAAGTGGTTGTACGTGGGCAAATGGTTTGAGGTCGTAAATGGGTAGTCAAGAGCTGCTCCTTAGAAGTTAGAATAGAACCTCACAACGAGCTCAAATGGATGTCTTTTGATCTTGGTCAAAGATTATCTCAAATGGGTGGAAGAACGTATATATGTATGATTACATAATGGGAGAAGTGATGAGTACATGTTTAGTAGCGGAACTTGGGTGGGGCTAACCCGAATTTCATGAACATGCTCGAGAAAACTTGGTTTCAACTCGACTTATGGACCTATGGTAAAATAGGGTTATGCTAACCATGAACACTAATCTAAAAAACCCGAACCCAGTACTAACATAAACCAATACTGTAAAAAATATTTTCTTATACAATTATATATGTGTTCTTGATCGATACGTATATTAAACATTAAAAATGTTTGTTATAAGATGACTATACATGAAATCATATGTTATAATTTAAAATTAAAAAATAAAAAGTATAAACTTTCAAATAATCTTGAGTACACATTAATTTTTTGTTATCCTTTCATTATTTTAAACTATATCAATTAAAGACAATTCAAAATTATCGATAATAGTACCTATTTTTTTAACGTGTCAGACATGTTATTCACTCACTTTCATAAACTTGTAATATAAAGATATTTTTAAGTTTTGTTATTGAAATTTAGGGTTGATTTGACATTTGGCAAAAGAAAGTTTTTGGCTTCTTCCTGTACATCTTTTAGATACCTATCTTATTTGTTATAATTTTTTTATGAAGTTACTTGTTCTGTTATTCGTTTTACTTGTTATTAGTTTTTTTCTTATCTTTTTATACAATCGCCCTATCTAACATCACAATTTTACTTGTTAAAATTATTTTAAAATTTTTCCATTTTTTAATTCTTATCAAAGGCACCACTAACATAATAAGATAAAAATTATATTAATAGTTTTTAACAAATGATTATTATTATTATTTACATTATATTACAAGTCTGAATATACATTGTTATAATTATTTTTAATAATATAACCCATTATTTGAAAAATCTGAAATAGGTATGGTTTGGAACTAAAATAGTAGAAAATTCAATGCTTAACCAAACTACAAACTCGAATTCAACCTAAATTTTAAATTCGAAGCCACATCGAAAACAAATATGAGCCCAAATTGAACTTCATCAAAACTCGATTGATAGAATTAGGGTTAAGGTGTGGGTTCGTTAGAACTTGTTACAACTATACTGGAGTTACACTTCCATATATCTTGGTTAATGATCTAATGCATCACAAGCATCTATGCTTTTTTCGATTTTTTAATTTTAATTTTTCTTAAAAGATCTAAACCATTTATAATGTTTACCTACATGTATTTATTTATGATTCCAAAATGATAACTAGTAAAGTCTATTTGATAATATATATTTAATTTTGAACAGTTTGGAGGTATATCTACAAAGTTATACCTATATTGCATTTGTATCCTTTAGTTTGAAAAATTAGCAAATATTGTCTTAAAATGCAAGTGTCCCCTTGATTAAAGTTTTGTTAGATTCTGTTAAAATTTTATTAGAAATGATGAAAATTCTGTTGGTTAAAATGATGAAAATGCACCTATTCATATCCTTTATAATAATATTAAAATAAATATGTCTTTTATTGGGAATAATTTTATTATAATTGTAACAAAATCTTGTTGCAAATAATATATTATTTTTAATTTTTAAAGGGTGTGTAAAAGGGAATTTTCATCATTTCAATAAAACAAATGGAATTTTTTCATTTTTGCAAAATTTTAAGAGAATTTGGTGAATCTGTAATTTTGTGCATACTTTGTAGGAATATTTGCTAATTTGTCGAACTAAGGGACATATATGCAATATGCCAACAATCTATTAAATTTAATTTTAATAGTGATATATTTACTTCCAAAAGATGTTAGAATTTTAATAATGATTTTTCGATGAATATGATTTTTGACATACTAAAATCAATAAAGATAATAAATGGCGTAGGTTTTACACAAAGTTTCTCTAATGGAAAAAAGAGAAGGGTGCATGGACATGTCCATGAAAGAAGAGTGTGTTAGGACCAATATAATGATGTAAAAAATTGATTTGGTCATGGAGTTTTCTTGGTTTCCAAGACAGAAGCTCCTAATTAGTGAAGGGATGTTTAGTACTTTTTCTCTTAAACCCTTTTAAACCCATTAACAATTCCAGCAACTCCTTTTAAAAAAGAGAGAGAGATGAGGAGAAAAAGTAGAAGATAAAAGAAGGAGAGGAAGAAGGAGAGGAAGAGAAGAAGGATTTTAGGAGGAGTTCTTATTGAAGATGCAATGAAGTGGTACTCGATTTTCTTTGCAAGGGTTTGAAGCCTGAAGGTTTGGAGAAAATGTGGATCAAAGTTAGGTAAGGATATTTTCTATTCTTCTTTCTATTTTCTTATTTAATATTTCTATTTGATGTATTATGATGATTTAGAAATAGTTTGATATGATTTTATTATAAAGCTTAGACCCAAAAAGATGATCCTAAGTCTGTGGGTTATGGTCTCATAATGTGATATTATTTTCTTTGGCCTAGCCACTCAGGTTCACGGTTTTAAAATGCATCACACCATAATTAAGCTTAGACCCAATTACAAATCTCCATGAGCTCTCTCCCCCTTTTTGATGTGGAATTCTGATATGAACTATTACATTTATGATGTTTGGATTAGGGATTTTAAACTTTAATGAGCTAGAGAAAGGAATTTTTCAATGGAGATGAAATATGAGTATGAAATCTAGATGGATAATCTTAGAATGATATTTTATGATGAAATAAAATAATAATTTCCAAAGATTAGGAATGATGTAGAAGACGTGTATCTCAAAAATGATGTTTGAGACTTAGAATTAAAAATGGGGGTATTTTGGGATGAGATTAAGCAAAAAGTTTATAGTTAAATTTACAATTATTATTGTTGATTTGGTGTATATTAAAAGAGGAGAAGACATTGGAGTCTTGTAAAGCCCAATTTGGAGAATTAAAAATTTAGTGTAGGAGATAAGTAAATTTTTGTTGTTGTTTTGATGCTTATGAATGTTTAATTATTTTAAGCATGGATGTTTTGCAATAATTGAATGCTTTATTTAAAATTTTTATGCAAACTCCTTATTAAGATGTATGGTTTCTATAGCCTTAGTGATTGAGTTGAGTTATTTGAGAATTTACTTTGAGTTAATGATAACTTTATGATGATTATTAGATTACTTAAGTTATTTGAGTATGATGGAATATATTTTAAAATGCGCACATGCACATGAGCATGGTGGATGAGTACTTTTTTGCATGTGGAGCATTATATATACATAGTGATTTTTCAAGCAAGTTAGAGATGAGGAGAGCCACAGTGTGCTCGGGTATACTCATAGAGGATATTTTTTATAGTATAAGTTAACCGGGGAGCCGGGGTGACTTGGATTTGACTAATGAGCATTTGTATTACATTGCATGAGTATGAAAGGAAGAGTAAGAGTACGATGAGTTGATGAATGAGTATATGCTTTTGTGAGGTTTTGATGTTTTGAGCTATTATTACAAGAATGATATTTATTTGCTTTAACACTTGAGTTTTACTGCTTTCCTCTTCATTGAGTTTGTCTGGACTCAAGCTTTTCTCTATTGATGTTTTTAAATGGGAGGACTATGGTGGGTACCCAACATGGGGCCTTCACTCAGATAAAGATGAATAGGAATGCTGGTCCATCGAGTCATACATGAGTGAGCCACTTTATAGGATTAGTAGAATTTGAAATATGATATTGTATTTATGCATGAATGAGTAAAGTAGTGATGTTCTCTTTTTGTTCAATAAATATTATAAAGTTAACTCATGGTTGATAATGGTGGCGGATTGGTGAAAATTTGACTAATTTATTTTGTTTAAGTTACATATTCCTATATAATATGTTTGAGTTGAGAATGTTTTTAGATTATATGATATGATTATGCTTGTATAAGATTGTTCCACTTAGCCCTCCTGCTTTATGGTTTTAGGGAGATGCTACTTGATTTTTCAATAAAATATGACAAACATTAACTAAGAGTGGAGATTAGCCTTCGGGGTGTTACAAAAGTTTGTTAATGTTTAGACAAGAAATGCATTTCATTTGTACAAAGATGATAGTTAACTCCTAATTATTACATTTTTCATCAAACATTCGGAGTGCAGGAAATTATAATTACTCATCGTTTTAATTATTATATTCTATTTATTTTAACTTTACTAAATTTATAATTGCCATCTTCTATATGGTTTTTCTCATCCAACCAAATGTCATTTGGTGAATGATTCACAATATGGATTGAAAAATGACTATTGGAAATGAATTGAAAGGAACTTCCATACAGATTTCACTTTCCAATTTGATTTATAGTCAAACTTTCCATATAAATTCTATTATTATATATACTATAGTTTTTCTAATCATTATTCCTTATCTATTTAAACCTCATTCATTTTATAATCAAAATTATCCTATCTATACATATGCATACAACTTTAGCAGTAGAAGTAATTGCCAATGAAATGATTAACAACCCCTAATCACAGCATTCACCTAAAGGATGGCTTAGCCTAAATAAAAGAGTTAAAAACTAATCATTTTGATCAGCTTCAAATTGAAATTTCCCTTAAACGAGTAGTATAAAACAATCACATTAGAAGTCGTAATGTATAATGGTTAAAGTCAACTTTCTTAACTACTCTTTCAAACACACATCATTATGTCTTGAATTACACTAAGATCAATCAAATATAGCTTGGAGCTAGTGCAGTTTCCAAGAACCTAGCTTTAGAGTACTATTTAATTGATAAAATAGTTTACAAGAGATGCATCAACAAACCCTTTTATTATCTTAGAATCAATTTCTAATCTCAATTTAGGAAAAATACATTTATTCAATGAAGCACAAAAGAAGTAATCCATAACAACTTGAAAGATAATGAAAAATTTTAATGATTGTGAAAATTTTGTACTTTCAAAGATTCTTAGGGTATTGAATATGTTGAGAAAATGACATCCACAAAGTAAGAAAGACATTTATGTAGTTTGGTTTAACCTACTTTACATAGAAAAATCCCATTCAATCGTACTCATAAGGTTATTGGCTCCATCACTTGTTAAGTTGATCAAGATGTGCCTCATCATGCTTGATTGTCAACGCTCCCCATCAGTTTGGTGAGTAAATATCTATAAAACCCATTTACATCAAAATGTTTTCTTGACAAAGTGCAGATGTTTGCAAGTTGATCATGACTTCTTACATATGGAGTTTCAATAATGCTTGCATGAACTTTATCTCGATCAAAATGACAATTAACTTCCATATATTAGTTTCTTCATGAAAAATTGGAGTTAATGTTATATTGAAGCCCAACTTATGTAACACAAAATAATTTCATCGGCTTCTGTGTATTAAAGCTTAGTTTTTCTAAAGAAAATTTCAACCAAATTTATTCACTTGTCATAGAAGCCATGATTGTATATTCCACTTCAATACTTGGTCTTGCCATACCACATTGTTTTTTACTTTTCTAAGTTAATATTTTCACCAACAAAAGTACAATACTCTATGGTTAATTTTCCATCTTTTAAATTTTTTGTCCAATCGGCATCTATACATCTAAGAATTTTTATATAAAAAGAAATACTAGTATGACCATTTAGTTTCATCCATATTCTTTTCTCTAGATAAAATTTCAAATAACATAGAATGTAATCCATATTCTTCATGTATTCTTTAGTAAGAGAATGCATAAACTAACTAATAAGACTCATTGCGTATGAAATATCTAGTCTAGTAGTAGTAAGATATATTAATCTTCCCACAAGCCTATGAAACCTTCCAATATCATTTAAAGATTCACTTGTCTTGATAAGTTTGCAACATAATCCATTAGAGTATCAACTAGTTTTTGCCCTCAGTTTTTTAGTTTCTTTAAAAGACCTAGCAAGAATAAAATTTTCTTAGAATAAGTAATTTTAATTTCTAAAAAGTATTTTAGCTTACTAAGATCTTTATGTTTATTTTTTGTTGAAATATCTTTCATGGTTTGAATGCCACTTTTATCATTTCAGTGATAATTATGTTATTAACGTAAATTAAGATGATCACTATCCCCAAATTATTTATTTTTACAAATATTGAATAGTCAAAGATACATTTAATAAAACCAAACTTCATAAATACATTACTGAGTTTATTGTATTCTGCTCTAGGTAACTGCTTGAGACCATATATTGTTTTATTCAGCTTGCACACCAAATGCTCTCTTACTTCTAGCTTATGCTCAAAAATAAGATTCATATACACTTCTCTTCTAAATCTTCTTAGAAAAAAGTATTTTTTCCATTCATCTAAAATAGAGATCATCCATAATTTGCAACCATAAATATTAGAATTTTGACTATATTCATTTGATAAATAAAGATATCTTTATAGTCAACACCATAGTTAGGCTTGGGTAAATCCTTTAGCTATAAGTCTGGTCTTATATCTTTTTACAGATCAATCTTCTTTGTATTTAATTCTATATTCTCATTTGCATCCTACTAATCTTTTTTCCTTTGGTACTTTTACAATATCCCATATACGATTTTTATCGAGAGCTTTCAGATCTTTTTTCATAGCATTTTTCTATTTTAGAATGTTAATAATTTCTTAAAAACTTATTAGCTCCTTTTGAGAATTGAAGTTAGTTAAGAAGGAAAAGTAATCGTTTGAAATATTAACATACATAATTTTGAATAAAAAGCAGCAACATCATAAGTATAAAAGTCTTACAATCTTGAAGTTGGTTTTGAGATACATGAAAACCCACAAGGGCCATGAGGTCTTAAGAAAGTTCTTCTCTTAAATTTGACTTTGATGTTTCTGTACTATTACTTTCACCAACTGCCGATAGTCTAAACAAAGTTCTCCAATGAATATTACCCTCTTGAATTTGATCTAGTATTTGACAAAAAGGTAAATTATGAACAATTAAACATCTTGAAACACAAATAACTTTTTTTATGTCCAGGGCATAATATTGATAACCTTTTTGGATAGATAAGTAGCCAAGAAAATCAAATCTTTTTGTATGTAAATCAAGGTTGCTAATATTTTGAACCTAAACATAAAAGAGACAACCAAAGACACAAAGATGAGAGGTCAAATTTTCTTTCTCGCGAATTTTTTTTGAAAAGTTTTAAATTTTAAAATATTACTTCATAGATAATTAACAAGCTAGTGAGAACAACATTAGATCAATATTGTCAGAACATTCATTTGAAATAATAAAGCTTTGGTTACTTCAAATATATATTTGTTTTTTCTTTCAACAATCTCATTCTAGTAGGGTGTACTTATGCATGAGGTTTGATGAATAATTCGGAAGAGGAATGATTCACATAATTAGTATTATTGTTAGTTTTTAGTACCTTTAATAAAGCACCAAATTATTTTGAAATTATTTTTTGGAACTCTTGAAAGACCTGCAAACCATCAATTTTGGATAAATATATTAAAACGGAGCTAGACTTGTCATTCATAAGAGTAACAAAGTAATTATAACCCTCTCAATTGGAGTAGATTCTCAAACAACTAAATGAACCAACTCAAAAAATTTATGTGACAATTTTGAATGTTTTAGTAATGACAGCTTATGCTATTGAGAAAAATGATATGTTTCAGTTTCATCAACTAAAATAGAAAAATAAAAAGTATGTATAATTTCATTAGATAGATGTGCCCTTTTTTTATGCCACAATTATGAGAGCTCTAATTTATTTCTTCTAATAATTTTTTTGTGAATCATGCAAGACATAAAAATCTTGACTAATTATTCCTTCACCAATCTTGATCTGCATGGTCTTGTCTTAAAATCAGAGTTGAGAGAGAAAACAACATTGTAATATAGTTTGTTAGTAATCTTGTTGATTGATAACAAGTTCGCGGTTAATGATGGGACAAAAATGATATCATAACCGAATGAAAGTAGTTGAGTTTTTCAACTCCTTAAATAGAAACTTTTTTGTCCATTGACAATTGTAATTGAAGATTGCGCAGGCTTAAAGTGAATATTAGTTAAGCAATTAATGTTGCTACTCATATGATTAGTGGAATTATAATTTATCACCTGACCATCTTTCTAAGAAGAAAAATAGAGCTATATTAGAAGATTAAGCAAATAACAAGGAGGAATCTTAAGTAGAGTTAGAGGTATTAACCATAATAGTTTGCTGCGTAAGATGCTAAAGCTATTTTGCAATACTCTCTAATGTATCTTAAGAAGGAAAATTAACTTGGCCAACTAAAAGCTATTTTGCAATACTCTCTCATGTATCTTGAGAAGGAAAATTAACTTGACCAACTAAAAGCTATTTTACACTACTCTCTAATGTATCATGACAAGGAAAATTAACTTGGCCAACTATTTGTTATCTAACTCCATTTCTTTAGAGATCCTTAAATGAGGATATAAGACCTAATAACGATCTTTAATATATCCTATTTTGTTGAAATGATCATGACAGAGCATCCTATTTCCATTCCCTCACCATCTTCCTAGTAAAGAACTTGACCCTCTTCTTCCATATTGTGCGGATCTTTTAAAGTTAGATTTAATAATAAGAGCATGACTTTTAATTTCTATTCTATTTTTTAGTTCGATTACACAGATTCTTTTTTCTTTTCTAAGGATGATAGGATAAATATTAGAATATGAGGGAAGTGATGGGATCATTAATATTTGGCTCTTAAGATCTTCGTATCCTGATTTTAAGTTGGCTAATAACTGAAAGGTTCTGTCTTGCTCTGTCCTATTTAAATATTCTCTACTTTTTAGCTAGGAGATAGTGTTGTCTTAATTCATTCCATTGCTTCTTCAGAAATATTGAATATTCAATAATTGGCTGATATAATTTTTCTTTACATGAATAATATCTTATTGCAATTCAAAAATTTTAGAAGCAATGTTGTAATGCCCCTTCGACAAAGTCAAAAGTCACTACTAAAGTACAAGATTGATGATAATGGGAGAACATACACAACTGCAATAATAGAATCTATTAGATCATCATAACTAGGAGTTTCACTAATTTCGATTTAAACTAGATTCGAATAATTAAATTCACAGAAAAAATACTTCACATCCTTACTACGTTGCTCTTAAAATCAAAATAAATAAAGAATTCTAGATCTTGTTTCATCGGGTCCTAGTTGTTGGAATCAAAGACAAATTAAGCATAATCCATATTTTGATGATTTACAACTCAATTTGAGAATGTTTTGGGTACTAATGTGGTTTGTTAAACTTGGTTAAAGGTTAAAAACTTAGAATTCAGAACATAGCAGACAAAGTCGCAAGGCCAAGTCGACTTAGCCATCGACTTGAGTGAAGTCGACATCCAAGTCAACCTCAAGATTGACTTCAAGTGGGCAAAACCTTCCAGCGTTAAATTTGGGAACCAAGACAAGCAAAGTCACAGTCGAAGTCGACTCCACCTGCGACTTGAGTGAAGTCGCAGACCCAAGTTGACTCCACTATCAACTTCAGGTGATCAAAACCTTCCAGCGTTGAATTTAGGCACAAGGACAGGCGAAGTCGTAGTCAAAGTCGACGCCACATGCGACTTGGATGAAGTCGTATTCCCAAGTTGACTTCGCAATACGACTTGAGTGAAGTTGGACCCCAAGTCGACCCAGACATCCGACTTGAGTCAAGCTGAAGACCAAAACAGTCTAGACAAGAAAATATTCATGATATAATTATTGAAGTTGGTATATTATTAAAAGGAAGATTATTAATTACATCTTTGGACTGCAAACTCAAGGAAGTCAAATCATTTTAAGATCAAGGTCATGAAGACAAATCTTTTAAAAGAAGATGAACATGCCAAGTTCTAAGACCAAGCACTTAAGATCAGGGGTATTATTGGAAGAACAAGATATGAGATGAATAACAAGTATCAGGATCACTTTCAAAAGAATCTAAGTTTCAAAATATGCATATAAGAAAACGAAGTCGCACTCGAAAGTCGACTTCACCTGCGACTTGGGTCAGGTCGAAGACCAAGTCGACCTAGAATGGAACTTGAAACCTTGCTGAAAGCCGAAGTTGCAACCGAAGTCAACTCTAGTCTGTGACTTGGGTGAAGTCGCATCCGAAGTCAACTCCACATGCGACTTGGTTCGCAACGGTTGGAAAAATTTGAATGTTGGCGCATTAAATGCGCGCTACCTACCTCCAAACGTTCGAATTTACTCCACAATTATAAAAGAGTATTCAAGAGGACGTGCTAGAGGTTAGATAAGCATTCATTGTGTTCACCTTCTACCCTCTTTAAGCATTAAGTGATCTACACCAACTTCAAGTGAAGAATTTTGCTCCAACTTGCTAAAAGTTATATCGCTGATCAAATCATTCTCTCAACAAATTCTTCCACGAGCTGAAATTTTCCTACATAACTTGTAAAGTGTAGTTTCCTTTATTTGATTCATTACATGTATTTGATACTTAGTTTGATATTGAAATCGGAACAAAGTGAAAGCAAAGTAGTATTGTGACTTGAGTGTGACTCGTCACCTACTTGTGCTGTGTTTGTGCAAGCCCCCCTAGAGATGGAATCTAGAAGAGAGTTGTTGCTCTAGTTGTATTTGATAATATATTAGTGGAACCCAAGTCACAACAGGTGTGAGCTTGGAAGAATAGAGTAGGGAAGGTTGCCCGAACCACTGTCAAAATTATGTCTACTGTTGTGGCTTGCTTATCTGCTTTTATTGCTTTATTTCTCTTCATATTCTTTGCTTGTTTCATTAAGGGGATTAAACTAAACAGGGGGAAAGTTTCTGTTTAAGGGTGCGTTTGGCAATCCATAAAAAATGTCACTTAAAACTTTTCAATCTAAAACTTTTCACTCTCCATCACTATCATATTTTTTAATCATTTTTTTACATTTTCCTATACAACTACCCTACTTTTCAATCATTTCTACACAACTATCCACACAACTAACCTATCTATTTTAACTTTATCCACTTTACTACTTATCATTACCTTTATCATATCACATCATTTGACAACTTTTACTCTTCAAAACTTTTCATCAAAAGTTTTATTCATTACCAAACACACCCTAAGTGAAAATTTTAAAATATCTAATTCACCTCTCCCTTTTGGGTAATTGCCATAAACTCAAGACCAACACTAGTCTCATCTGATACATCAACCCCATGCTGGTCTCCGCCCGCATAACTGTTATCTAAAAAAACTATAACAAAATATGATGAGTCTGGGCAAACTCAGTAAGTAGTGCATATAAACGTAAATGGGCAAAACTCAAGTAAACAATATACATAGGAGTCAACAAAATAGAGATTAAATCATAGATCCAAATCAGATTTAAATCCATATGAAATATATGTTGATGCCCAAGCATACATTAATGCATCATATGCATGTCATTTCTCCAATCTATCCAATAAGGTCTCGAATCCAATGGGGAGGTTCGGTATCTCACCCCATAATCCAACCCGCTATACAATCTTAGGTTGTCATCACTGCATCCCAGCACGAGTGGCCAACCCTACATAATATGGATAAATCGAAAAACACCTTTATCCAAGCCAAGAGTGTAACTAATACCCTGTGGTGTTCACCACACGGTCGTAGCCACGCTTTACGTTGAAGACCACCAATCCCACAAACTAGATCACAACATACATTATCCAAATCACAAGGGTTAGATAAAATAGGTCAATAGTTCACTAATTAGACAGGTAAGTCTGAATCAATGTCACTTAGGCTATCACATCCCGATCCCCGGTCAGGATGTGTCAATGGTCGTTATCGATGGTCCAACAATAACACTTTACAAATCCGCAACTACAGACATGACTCATGAATATGCCAACTCATCATGCAATATATGCCAATGTCATAATGAATAATGCTAGCATGAATAAAGAGCTAGACCTGGCATCACAACAAATCATCATATCTGATAACATTTGTTCATTTAAAATTAGAAAACAACGGCATCCAGAACATCCATGCCCGCAACCACACAATACAACAAAAAATCAAAAGAGACAAGAAAAAAGCTCTGCTTACCTTATGTAAATTTCCCTCTGTCCTTGTACTGTATGTCTCTATAATGTTCAAATCATCGCATTGGAAAATAGCACTTTTCTTTTGTTAATATTTTAACTCAAATTACCTCTTTTAATAATGATCTAGCATGATATTTTGTCCTAAGATGTATGGATACCTCTATGTATCCCGACTGTTATACTTTAGCCAACATGTGGTTTCCTATATAAATTAAATAATTTTAGAATTATCATTTATAATAAATTTCATTAATTCTAAAACATTACTTGATCCAAATTGATAAAATAATTAGTTTGACCTGAAGTTCATTTCACAGAATTACCAACTTACTCCTCTACCTTTTAATTTGTATTTTCTTCATCGTATTCAACTCTATTTTATAAATATTCAATTTTATCAATTAAACATCATTAAAAAATTATTAATTACTAACTGATAATTATTTTGGGTTCCAAAACTTAATACGATCACTGGCGGGCCTTCCCTTGATCACATTAACTTTCGACAGTCTATTTGTATCAAGTATAATTTCCAATATTCCTCAAATATTTTATGAAAACTTTCCACATGAATCAACTTATATAATTTAAATAACCATGTCAATTTGGATAATTATTATTTAATTTTCAAATTTGTTTTGATTATTCCTCAATCTGTTCATATTTGGTAAAATCAGACACATTGATTTATTTAAATTTTAATTTATAATCAAATCAAGGTATTTAAGTTTGAAATTTCTATCATACATCAAAAACTACATGAATTAATTAAAATAAATATTTTCATAAAAAAATATTAATAATTTACATTTATTTATGTATTTTTATTTTGCTAGACGAGGGTATGAATTTAGGGATGGTTCAAATCATGTTAATTATTACTCATATTTATATGATCCAAAAATTAATTTTTATTTTTTTCTGAGTGAATTCAGAATATATTCTATATCATATAAAATTTTCAATCTCATGTTCATTGTATAAAAAGTATTAAAAATTAATTAGTGCAATTGATCCTGGCAGTTGTTCTACCTTGTTCAGGCTGATCTTCTCGGATTTTTAAAATGTTTTAAGATAAAAATTGGGTTGTTATTTGATAATAATATCATGAGTTTTCACAAAATGTTTCACTAAAAATCATTTATTTATTATCTTTTTATATTTTTCATTTTCGTTCCAGATTTACCACATGGGTGGTGTAACTTAAGTGATAACAGTTATAATTATTAGTTTAAACCACTAATCACAAATTTAACACATATATCATAGACAATAACTTATTTAGTCTTAATCCAATGATTTAGGTCATAAAAATACAGTTGTAATTAAATCTTTAATGGTCTAGATCAACTTATCACCATTTCTACTAATATAAGTATTATTGAGATAGATTTGCAAATTCTCAAATGTAGTCATCTATAAAGGTGTCTACACATGATCTAACTTCATTTATTTATGTAAAATTAAATTTTACACACGTCTAACAGTTTGGATCACCCAGATAATGCATTTAACCATAGATTGGATTTATATAATCTAATTTTCACTTGATAGCAAGCTATTATTGTTAAATCCCTTGAGATGGCCCTCCAATCAAGATTAAACAAAAATAAATTTGTTACTAACCTTTTTGAAGAAATTCCATGGCTAAGATTGGGTTGGATCTCTTGATTCTCCCTTCTCCTCCTCTCCTTCTCCCTCTCACTCTCTCTCTCTCCTTCTCCCTCTCTCTCTCTCTCTCTCCCTCCCCCCTTTCCTTCTCTCTTCTCCCTCTCTACTGTTTTAGCTTCTCTCCTTGAATGTGAAGTGTTGTGCTAGATCAGACATACATATATACATATATATCTTTATTAATTAATTAATTGTTTATTTTCGTTAATAGTTTGTCACATAAAAGGTGCTCCACCAACTCTTAACTTGGTGGCAATTCAACTTGCAACCTTAGCCCCCCTTAATTAATACTCATGCCATGTAATTTACAGATTTTTCATTGATATATTTTGTTTAAAAATTAAAATAATTAATTCCATTGGTTAAATGTAGTTAATATAATAGAATAAAAATATGGATAATTTGTATATATACCTACATAGTTTCACCGATATACCTACATAGTTTTGCGAAATGTATATTACCCCCACATACTTTCACCAAAATTGAGTATTACCCCCATGTCGTTAACTGCCGTTGACATTTGCTGTTACATTTTAAAAATGATGAAAATGCCCTATCTTCATGGAGGTAATATGCAATTTTGGTGAAACCATATTGAGGTGATATGCAATTCGTGAAACTATGGATGATGACATTTTCGTTATTTTTGAAAATATAACGGCAAATATTAACAGTAGTTAACGGCGTAGGGGTAATATGCAATTTTGGTGAAACTATGTGGGGGTAATATGCATTTTATGAAATTACGTGGGTATATCTGCAATTAGCGTCAAACTATGTGGGTATATATGCAAATTACCCTAAAAATAAATCAAATTTTTAGCCAAAGGAAGATTCAAACCTTGGTATGAGAAATTCAAGCCATTAGTTCCTATCACTATAGTAATGTCGAATATTTGAAAGATGGGGGAACTAAATACTATATAACTTAAACATTTCATTTATTCCAAAATTCCACTCCACACACTGTTGATTTGTTTATTGTTTCTTCTTTAAAATATAATTATAATATAACACTCTTTGGATTTGTAGAGATGTTGAACACATACTTGTAATTTTTTTACATTTTGGACCTCTTTCTTATTATTTATTGTGTACTCCCAAGCTATTGAAAATTGCAATTTCATTCCCGATTTATTGTAAAATATCAGAATACCCCTTTTGCTTCAAAAGCTTTCCAAATTGATATTAATGATATACTTGAATTACAAATTAATAGCAAAATTCAAATATTTGAAACATGTTTTATCGTACAAAAATTTTAAAAAATATTTATTATGTACACATATTTGCAAAAATATAAATTTTGTTCCAAATTTAAAAAAGGGGATCTACAAATGTTTTCTTGACCATACACCTCTTCAGAGAATCCCATAAATTCTCAATATTTTTTGAATGAGCAAAAATCTCATATATTTGCAGTTGTATGAAATTAAATAATTAGGTCATAACTAAATTATCTATAGTCAACCACTCTTCAAACTTCAAATATTCTAGTTTGGTGGTTGCAATTTTACCATTAATACATCCAAAATTTGATTTCCATTGGAAGCATTTGAAACAACTTTTTCCCATGAAAGATATTATTCTCCATTTAATAATGTACGAATTGTAATGGCCCGTTGACTAAGTCAACACCTTAGTGTAATGATCGCCACATGCTATCAAGGTACTTGATAGCTAATACTCAAGAACAATAGTAATGAAAAAATTCAGAAGTGTCAAAACAAAATAAATGTCTTATATATACATATCCAAGGAAGTCAATGTACATACAAATCTAAATTCCGAATATTATATATATGAGTGACTGTTACAAAATAAATGAAAAGTCTAAGTGATAAATTCTTCAATTCCCTTTGCTCATCCCAGCTAGACCACAAATTCTTTTGATGGTTTATGCTTGCAGATTTGTCATCTAAAATAAGAAAAAGATAAAGTGAGTCTAGACAAACTCAGTAAGTAGAATATATAATTATAAATTGGTAGAAATTGTTTTTGAAATAGAACCACTAATACTTCAAAAAAATAAATTGGTAAAATTTAGTACTCGAGAGGTCCATTAAATTATAATTATACAAGTCCACATCAAGTTCAAGTTTATTTGAAACAAATGCTAGTGGTTAAACACACATTTATGCATCACACATATGGGGATCCTTAAACTAAACTCACAAGGTCTCAAACCCAATGAAGAGGCTTGACATTTTGCCTCGAAATCCAATTTTTTGTACAATCAAATGGAAAATGTCATATAACATAAGTGGCTAACTCTGCCTAATACGAGTGGCCAATTAGCATAGCATAAGTGAAATCGAAAAACACCTTACTATAGCCGGAGGTGTAATTGATGCCCTACTGTGTTCATTGCATAGTCTTAGCTCCGTTGCATCACATTACTGTACGGCTTTGACCACCAACTATTTCACTAAGGGCTATCAATCGATTCATAATATTAATTAACCAAATGATAATGGCTAGAAAATTTAAGTTTGAACAAATGCTGCTTAAGCTATCACACCTCAATCCCCTTTTGAAATGTGCAAACTATCATCATCGATGGTCTACACAATATTACTAAATTCATATCAATATTCATGACTTATGAATATGCTAACATCCAAAATAACACATGCTAATTTCATATTGAACAACGCTAGTGCATGAAATGATGAAGCTGGAATCTCAACTGAATGTTACATCAATAAATATCAAAAAATACATATTGACATCCAAAACACATATGCTTGTAGATACATATTACAATATGAAACCAAAATGAAGAAAACAGAGTTCTATTTACCTTGTAAATGATATCAGTATTTGTATTGATTTTTAATTAATATTTAAAGTATCTTTTTTAATAACGATTTAATATAATATTTTATTTTAGGATATGTGGATATGGACCTTATCTCATAATTTACTCAAAATATGATTTCCTATATAACTTAAATGATCTTGAATTGTCAATTAACAAGTATTTATTTACAAAATAATAAAATTAATTAATTGTACTTGGGCACCCTCTAAAATTATCAATTTTAAAATAATAAATCTCCATCATCAAATATCATTATCATGTTATTAATTATCAAATAATAATTATTTTAGATCTAAAATTTAATATGATCATAAGTGAAATGATGAAGCAGGAATCCCAACTGAATTTTATGTCAATAAATATCGAAAAATACATGTTGACGTCCAAAACACATATTCTTGTTGATACATAGTACAAGACGTAACCAAAAAGAAGAAAAAAGATTTCTATTTACCTTGTAAATGATATCAGTATTTGTATTGCAATACTCTTCAATCTTCAAATCTCTATATTGAGAAATGGTTTTTAATTAATATTTAAAGTATCTTTCTTAATCACGATTAATATAATATTTTATTTTAGATATGTGCATACTTATATGGACCTTATCTCATAATTTACTCAAAATATGATTTCCTATATAACTTCAATGATATTGAATTGTTAATTAACAAGTATTTCCTTACAAAATAATAAAATTAATTAATTGTCCTTACGTACTCTCTAAAATTATCAATTTTAACATAATCAAGCTCCATCATCAAATATCATTTTCATGCTATTAATTATCAAATAATAATTATTTTAGCTCCAAAATTTTATATGATCATAAGCAAATCCTCCCTTGATCGCACCAAATTCTAGTAGTACATTTTCATCAACTTAATTTCTTAAAATTTTCAAATATTATATAAAAAATTTCTACATGAATTAAGTTAATAGTTTTGTATTTTAGCTAACCAAATTATTTTCAATAATTATTTATAACATTTAAATTTTTAATTAATCTACCTATAATTATTGAATTAGGTTCGTTATTTTGTTAGGATTTTATTTTATTATCAAATGATGGATTTTTTTATATAAAATTCTAAAGTAGTTCAATAATTACTTTATTTTTCCAAATAAAACGTTTTCAGTATTAAATATTCATTATTTATATTATATTTTTTATTTTTCTCACTAAATAGTGTACCACCGATATGGGTGTTTGTAAACGGCATACAATTTTCCTATATTAAAAATAATTAAAAAAAATTTATGTTTTAAGTGATACTAGAGGTGTTATTGACATCATATAAAAATTTCTGATTAAGAATCCTTATACAAAAACTAGTTCAATCAAGTCAGTTGAATTTTCAGCGGTTCATACCATTCGAGTTGATATTTCTAGGATTTGCAATTCTAATATTACACAAAATTTTAATATAAATTATGGTAGTTGATTAACTGATGTATCATGATTTCTTAGAAATATTTTTATGATGAAAATCCCTCATTTACTATTTATAATATATTTTTAGTTTTAGATTTACTATATGGTTCAGGTAATCTAACTTATAAGTTGCTTTAAATGTTAATCTAAACCACTAATCAGGTTGTTAGTCATATTTATAAAACATAGATCATATATAGTACATCACTTATCTAGTCCTGATCCATCGAATTAAATCATCCAGTATATCTTGAATTGAAATTATTAACAGTCTAGAATAAGAAGTCCCATTTTCTAGCAAATATATGTGTATATATGTGCATAATAGAACATTTTCAAATCTAACCATTCATGGTTGCTATCCCCCAGAAAAAAATGCGACATAACTTGTATTGTAGATTTACATGTTATTTTAAAATAAAAATAATAGTTCCCATCAATTGATAAAAATGACTAAGATAAATATAAATTTTATGTCAAGATGGTTCAAACCTAGAACTTTAATTTTATGGGCAATTACTTCCACCATCTTATTAACAGTCCGCCTTGTGTTTAAGTTTGGTGATATTGTTGAAACTTTAATTAGTAAGGATTTTATAACATAAAACTAAATGTTTTTAGCATAATTATATTTTATGTGTTCCATAATTACATATTTATAAGTACTATATTCATGTCAAAATTCAAATTAAAAGGGGTTCACATCAATTAACTTCATATTAATTGTGGTTATCTTGCCCTTGATTTTCTACTCTAATGCCATGTTGAGAAAATGACATGTCCAAAGTAAAAGAAATATAGATTTATATGGTGCAATTCAACCTACTCCACAGAGGTAAGTCCTATTTAATTATACTCATAAAGCTGTCAAGCTCCACTATTTATAAATGGTTATAAGATACCAAGGATAATCTTTACGTTAAATACATAGATTATGTAATACACCAACTTGTCCCATCATGCTTAGTTGTCAATAGAATGCTTAATGCTTGTGAAACTTAAAGAACTCATCCCGGACTAATGAGTTATGTAGTTCATAGTGTGATATTACTTGTTTTGGCCTGACAGTTCAACCACGTAATTTTAAAATGTATCATACCATGTTTAAGTTTATATTCACTTACAAATTCTCAGAAACTTTCTACCCTTTTCTATGTGGGATTAAGTTATGAGCTGTTACAGGCCCATCAGCTTTCACCTAGTTCGTCCCAAAGTCATAACTCAACTTAACTATCTTAACTTTAATCCTCTGCTGCACCTCCACCGGAGAGGGTCAACTCTAATACCATTTGTAAACAATTGTGAGCCCGTGAGTTATGTTTCACAATATGATATTATCTACTTTGTCTTAATAACTCACCTATATGGTTTTGAAATATGTCGCACAATGTTTAAGTTTAAACCCAATTATAAACCCCCAAGAACTCTCTCTCCTTTTTAATGTAGGATTCAGTTCTGGACTGTTATATAAATAGAAAGAGAAGTACTTGCCATAATAGGAATAGTAACTCACGTATAAATGCATCCAATGTTTAAAATTTTTTTAACCTTATTCATGTCGAAGGTAAGCTCAAGTGATCAAGTTATGCTTTAGACCATCAAAGGCAATCTTAGGCAACCATGTGTTATTTCCAACAATCGAATGTAGAAGATGTCATTATTGAGGTCTTTTATGTATACTCAAAGGTAGGCTAGAGTAGTTGAGCTTTGCTTTTAAGGCTCTGAGGAAAATCTCAGGTGGTCAAGGATTGGTTCCAACCTCGATCCAAAAATGTGTCACTAATGGATATTTTTAGCTACCTTTGAGGCGAACTTAGTGCAAAGTTGGATGATAGATCTGGCTTCCTAGCGCATGATATTACATATAACATGCAACACACTTCGATTTCATCCAAACCCTTTTCCATGAATCCTTGACATTCTTTAACATGTTTGAAGTATCATTTGTGATGAATTTTGCACAAGAATAATGATTTTGTTGGTCTCATGTAATGGCTTACAAAGAGAACTTAAATGACCAATCATGAATTAACCACAATATAATTCAAAATCATAAAGATAATGCGATTGTAGTGGTTTGGTTCCCTTGACCTACTTCACTCTTCAAGCAAACAAGGCTTGTGTTTCACTAGTCAACTTCTTAATATAGGTTATAGTGGAATAGTTCAAGCAACTGTTTTTTGGATTTAAAACTAGGTCTAGGTGGCTAGTGAATTAATCAACACCCTTCATTCACTTCCTCTTGGTTTGATTGCTATCAAAACCAAGGCGATACAAAAAAATAAATTCAAAAAGGAAAAGATAAATCAAATTAGCACATGTATATGAGTAGTATAATTTGCAGAAGATTTTCAAGAGAAAGTACTAAAGATATGCAACAATTCCTCTTTGATTTCCAAACTTTTCCTCATAAGTTGCTCTCCAAAAGTGTGTTTTTTCCTCGGCCTTGAACACCCTTTACACTGATGAGTCCATCCTAGGAAAGATAGCTTGATGGTGGGAAAGGATAGCCAAAATGGCTCACCCGAGTTGTATTATTGTGAAACCTCATATATAGATATATTTATTTATAAATATTTTTTAAACATAGGGACTGTTTTGATTTGCTAAAACTAGGGACTAATTTGAAATATTAAAACTCTTCATTCATGCCCCAAAATGTCCAGGATTGCTTTAAAAAAATGTAGAAAAAATGATAGAAGTGTAGAAGAGAAAAAGGGAGAAGAGCACAGAGAGGAGAGAGAGAGAGAGAGAGAGAGAGAGAGGAGAAAATTTTTATGATGGATTTGGATTGTTGGGTAAATTTAAAGTCGAAGGATTTAGAAAAAAGTATGTAAAAATCGAGGTAAGTAATTTCTTTTCTATTCTTCTTTTTTTCTTGTTTATTGCATTTAATATATATTATGATAATATGGATGAAGTTTAACATGAAATTGAGATGTTATAGTTAGAAATTCTAAACCATAATAAGGAATAGGAATAGAAATCTTCCATGCAGAGTATATGAGCATGAAACTAAGATGGATAATTTTAGGATGATACTTTTGTGATGAAATATAATAATTATTTTAAATATTTGAGGCAATGTGAAAGATGAGTGTGCCTAGATAGGCGATTGAAATTTGAGAATGAGAAAATTAGGGTATTTGAGGATGGAATTAAAGAAATTTTTTTAAAAAAATTATTTAAGGATATTATTGTTATTTTAATGTATATTAAAGTGAAAAGATGTTGAAATCCTATAAAGTCGAAAGTTGGAGATTTAAAAAATTTGGTGAAAACGTAAGTAAGAATTTTTCACTTTTATTTGGATTCCTATTGGTGTTGATAGATTTTTATTTTTTGGGCATGGATGTTTTGTGATGAGTTGAATATTTTGTTCGAGATTTTTATGAAAACCTCTTTATTGAGATATATAATTTTCTTGTCTTTAATTATTTAATTGATTTGAGGAGTATGAAAATTTTATTTTGAGTTCATGAAGGATTTATATATTTTTTGAGTAAGTAAATTATTTGAGTTCGATGGATATATTTTAAAATGAGCATATGCACACGATCATGATGTATAAGTGCGTTATTATATGCCAAGTATAACATATAATGATTCATTGGGTGAGCCGAAGAATAAGAGGAGTTACAGTATACTGCGGTATAGCCGCGTAAAACATTTTATAATGATGAGTCTACCTAGTGTGTCAGGAGACATGGATGATGATGATGATAATAATAATAATAAATTGCATGAGCATTTGGAGCATGAGTGCTCGCGTAAGCATAGTATGGATGGACATATGAATTCTAAAAATTTTGATGTTTGAGTTATTTTGTGAAAATAATGTTTTTTTGGTTAATATTTAAGTTTTAC
This sequence comes from Annona cherimola, assembly GCA_030490835.1. NCBI lineage: Eukaryota > Viridiplantae > Streptophyta > Magnoliopsida > Magnoliales > Annonaceae > Annona > Annona cherimola. The sequence continues at coordinate 2,792,184 of CM059973.1, read as the reverse complement.
CATTATCCGACTTACTGAGTTGGCCCAGACTCATAATTTCTTATGTTGATGTTTTTAGATAATGGAACCAAGGTAGGAGCCCAAAACACGATTGGTGCTTGATAGAAATGAGAAAAGATCTCGATGGGTATATATAAATTATTTTCCTAATTAATAAAAAGATTAAATTAACTTTTTCTACGTAAATGAGTGATGTGCTGAGGACTACTTAGTAAAGCTCATTTTATTATGGAGTGAATATGTGGTTATTTATGTGGATGATTTGGAGAAGATTTGGATAAATTTATTTTACTTAGCTTCTATATTTTATATTATGTATTATAATAGATAGTATGACGTGAGAATGCTTGTACATGGTGTTTTCTTTTAACCCCTCAACCTTACAATTCTGGGGAGATACTGCTAGTTTTTTCAATGAAATATAATGACTGTTTGCTAAGTGGAGAGATTAGTCATTGGAGCGTTACAATTATCCATTTTGCTAGTCAACAAAAAACAGTTGATCTTTTGCCTAAAAATTGTTGACCTTTATGAAAATAGTGACCTTTTGTCCAAAAATAGTCAACCTTTTTCCTTGGAAATAGACAACCTTTTGAAGACATATGATATTTAGGTCTGAAACAGTTGACTAATTTGGAGATAGAGAGTTCATGATGAATTATTAATCAACCTTTTAATATCAAAATATATGATACTTTCCTTGTTTCGCAAAAAATGATTTTTTCTCCAAAAATTTCGAAAATTATGTACATAATCACACTCCACATGAAATAAACTTACGTTAAATATCTCAATCAATCACAAACACAAGATTTCTAAAACCGATTCATCCTTATTAAGAGTATAATCAATCTCCAACCCATCCTTATCAAAAGTACAATCAATCTCCAACAAAAATACAACTATTCACAACCAATGACAACCAACCACACTTAATGACAACCAATGACAACCAACCACACTTAATGACAACCAATCATAATTATATTCAATCCAAAGATATGCTCTTATCTACATATAGGATCAGTTTAAATCGAGATCAAACAAATTACTAATCATATCTTTCGTCATCATCAAAATATTCAATCACGTAATCAAACAAATTTTATCTAGATAAACATCTCATATACATAATGAGTAATCAAATGTTGAATTTTCAATAGAAATCTTGATACTTATCAAAGCTTTTATATATTTATTAGGGTGAATTCTATATATATTCACAAATTTTACTTTTAATTTAACTTATACTCATAAACTTTCAAATTTTTAAAATATATCAATGTATTTTCCCAAAATTCTATTCATACCCATGCTCCTCTGTGAAATGATAAGTATGCCCAAAATCTAATTATGAATTTATAAATAAATATCATATGCAAATGATATATGACTCTATAAAGGTAAAATATGATTTTATAGCTATAAAAGTATTAGAAATTCATTTGAATGTGACTTTTTAGTTTAGAATTATAATTAGGATTTGGGCATACTCATCATTTTACAAAGAGCCATGGGTATGAGTGGAATTTCATGAAAAATATATAAATATATTTAGAATTTTAAAAAATTTGTAGGTATAAATGGAATTAAGGATAAATTCATGGGTATACATGGAATTTGTCTTACTTATTAAATTCAATGTAACACTATAAGAAATTGTATTTTCAACAACAAAAATGGAAAAAATGTTGTTACCATTATTGTGTTGCATTTGTATTTCAGAAATAAAAAATTGTCACAATTTTTGTCGCGAATGAAATAACCATAGTAGATGGCAACAAACGTGGAGATTTTTGTTCTCAAGGTAAGATGAGATGTTCAACCGTGACAAAACTTGCAACTATAAAACAAAAGTTTGCTGTAGTGGCAGTGGTGGAGTCCACACATAATTGATGTGTATATTTTTTTTGGGTATATAAAATGATATGGGAGGACATAAAATTTTGGGAGGAATAAGAATTAGACACGGCCAAAAGCACATTGTTTAGGTCACCACTAAAATGCACAGGGGTGGGGTGGTTGGTGAGGGGAGACAGCAAGTTGTTGGCGATCGATTATTATGTGTCTATTGACATATATACCAATATATAGAGAGAGAGATTCTCATCTAGCCACAATGGAAAAGTGCAGAGAGAGAAATTGAATGAGACAGACATGAAAACAACACCCTTGTTTTGTCCTCATTCCATGAACTTAGTTTCACTGCCTCCGAAAGCACTGTCCTAGTGTCAACCAAGCGCAGGAAATGTTGTGGTGTAGAGGGACACCGCGTGCATGCATTCTCTCCTCTATCATCCCACCAAGAGCTAGCAGTCGCACATGCATGCATGTACAGACCCTTGATTTTCCCTCCACTTCCACTTCCATTCACATTGTCAATTGGAGATAATTAATTTCTCTAATCTTAAATTAATTATGACTAATGAATATTATAATTAAACTCCATTGGTTAGTTGGGTACACGTACGTACGGTGGGATTCAAATATTATAATAATGCCAATTTCTATGCTGTTGAAGTTGAACAGATCCATACTACACCAGCTGGTGATTACTTCCTGTGATGAAATTTGCAATCTAGCTAAAGCAGTTTTGGTCGGCCCAATCACGTGCGTTGACATGTGCTTAGCGAGTACTGGCCATCCCCCACGCATGATATGGTGAGGGCACTTTGCTCCCAGATTGTCTGCTATTGGTAACTGTTATATTATATTATATATATAGGTTTTTTTATTTGCAAGAGTGATCATGGAAGATAGATGTGTAATTATTTTGAATGGATGGGGTGATCTGAAAAAGAAATGTTCATAAGAAATTAAAGGAATTACAAAATTACAGTTAATTTAGGGTTGCAAATTAATTGTGTGAGCTTTGACCCAAACCCGCGCAGTCTCACAGTACAATAAAGTGTACTATATGTGACTACTTTTTTAGTTAAATTCTAATTTCATGGTGAGTTATACTTGCTGAAAGATATGTGTAATCATGTGTAAAAAATGCTTCAATCAACTTGCGAATGTATTAGAATAAAATAATAACTTATGAATATTTTAATGGTCTAAATATTAAAATGCAGCTTTGAAATCAATATATAAATTTGATGTCGAAATTAAACTATTTTATTAAGTTGATTTTCTATATTTTTCAGATGGAGCCTATACATGCCTTTTATATATATATATATATATATATATATATATAGGGATTTATTCCAATGCATGCGACTGCACCGTGCAGTCCATGCACTGTGGGCCCCACCTGATCATAAATGGAAAATTCACCCCACCCATTGTATTTAGAATTGTTCACTTTAATAGCATACCAATTTTCATCCAAATCCAACATGTATATAGTCCCTATCTTAAAATGGTGCAAAATCAACGTAATAAAATAGTTTAATGTAAATATCAAGTTTAAAGTTATTTTTTCAACATCTAAACCGTCTAAAGTATGATTTATATATGAATAAATGAGTGTATAAAGTTTCATTACAATCTAACATGTGTGGGGTCCATTTTACAGCCGACTGCACCATAATTACGGTGCAGTCCGACTGCACCATAATTACGGTGCAGTCCGACTGCACACGATCAGGTATATATATATATATATATATATATATATATATATATATATATATATATATATATATAATTGCCGGTACATGTCTTTAACTTGGATGAAGCATAGTTTCTTAGTTAAATAAATATTTCTAAGTGGATTGAGTAAGTTAAATTTTAATTCGTCATTCAGGTGAGCCTAAACGAGGCGGCAAACTAGAATCTTCAACTTTACATGTACAATTGAAGTACGTCGCATGTTGCTAATTTGTCTTTTGTGATAAAAGAGCTAATCTTTGCCATAATTGTGATGCAAAATATTAATTTTCTGGTAGAAAATTTTCATTAGCAAGAAAAAAGTTAATAATTAAAAGTTAGCTTTTAATAAAGAATTTTACATTTTATTACGAAAAGGTAATTCTTAAGTTCATTCTGCAAATTTTTTCTTTGCTATAACCTTTTTGCAATGAAGTTATAATAACAAATTTTTGTTTATGAGTTTTGTTGCTAAAATCTGTTGCAAAATATTTTTAGTTGCGAAACAAAATTTTCTATTGGTAAAGGAATTAGCTTTCTCCCCGTTACAAGGGAGTATGATATTTTTTTTTTCTAATAGTTTACTTTTTTTGACAAGATAAAAGTTGACTTTTATCAAGGAATCAAGTTCTTTGCTGGTTTCAATTTTTTATGCAACGGACGCAACCAAGTCTTGTGTTATTTAGGGGATTGAAGTGTTCTTGGTTTATGTAATTGGGAATAGGCCTCATAACTTGGATAGTCATTTTGGTAAATAGAATAGACCCATTTTAACATGGAATGAATACCGGACTGAAGCCTGTTTATGCTAGTCTTCAATTATGATTATTGTTCATGGCCCAAGACATGAAGGGGAATGTTGATAAGAGGGAGAGTGTTAAGGTGGGCAATGAAGTCCCACTTCATTCAGAGACTTAGAAGTGCTGGTTAATTTCTACACTTGGAAACAGGCTTCCTAACTTCAGCCAGTATTTTGGATAGAACCCACATTCCAATTATATATATATCTTATCTATTAAGAGACCTCATTACAGGTCCACTGCAAGAATACTGGAGCAATATATATAACCAATTGCAAAACAGGGGGTGTATCTGGCAAACACTTTTCACAACTAACCATCGAATGCATATTGTATTTATTCTACTAAAAGTTAGCCACACTTTGGCCTATGTATGAAAGCATACAAGTTGGGAAAGATGAGGATGGTCTACTTGGTGGGTGTCGTTTTGGGTGGTGGCTTTCTCCATCAAGCTTTTCCACGTGACATAAACTTCCACTTGAATTTTTATTCTATTTATTTATTTAGTTGCTTTGTATATGCATATACTATACTCGGAAAGCCATTGGCCCGTTTGGCAGATGCGCTCTTTTAGCTAGCTAGCCAGTCCCTAAGTCAATCCCACACGCAGGTTTTCTTGGCCACAAGACCCACATCCCTTTTCTTAATTCCTTTTCTCTTTCGTGGTGTGATATGAGAGCCTAAACGAATGTCAGCCGTAGAAATACCATATACTATTGATTGAAGCAGAAGCCCATGGAACTCATGGCCTTTAGTTAGGTTTCGGGAAGGAAGGAAGGAAAGAAAGAATGCCGTGCTTTTTCTTCGTCGCTTTTTCCCACCTTTCTTCGTTTTTTAGGAAAAGATGACACGCCCGCTTTCGGTAATTAATAATGATATGGGAATTATTAAAGGTCCATCACGTGGGTCCCAATTAATTTTTAGCCTATTTTAGCCTATAATTTATCAAAGGGAATTTTGCATATTAATCCTAATTTCCGCTTGCTTGGTAATTTTTGGTTCAAGTCAGGGGCTGGCCCACCATGAAATCTGTGATTGTCATGGCTTTATTCTAAAAGGCCCACCTAACTACCAAAGTAAGAATTTTCCGGCTTTGATCTTGCTTTCTCGGACACGGAAACAGATGAAAAATTACCGGGGACGTATACCATATTCGTCATTGATTCGTCTCATTTGGGTGGTTGCCATCAAAAAAGACACCTTGGGTTTCTGCACAAGGTCATTCGAGTCTGCATAATTTGCAATATTGATCCTATGGGTAATTAATTGAGGTACTAACCCCATTAATTTATTACAAAAATGACAAAAAAAAAGCCCTTAAAAATCTCCTAAATAAATATATTGAAGGTGTGTTAGGAAAGGAATAAAACTTTTGGAAGAGAAGCTTTCGGTATGAAAGTTATTTAAATACAAAAAAATGATGTGATATGATATGAGTAATGATAAGGAATAAAGAAAATAAAGTTAAACAGTGGTGCTTCTATGAAACCCACTTTCTATGTAACCCCTTACATTTTTAATATCTAGATAATTGATGAAAAATCCACTCCATCTATGATATTTAGCCTCACTTATATTATTATAAAAACTCTTTCATTTGTCTAATATTACTGTATACGGGCTCCATTTACAAACATGTAAAATCAACATAATAAAAAATCATCTAAACCAAATAAAATATCATTACTGCATGGATAAATGATTCTGTAAAGTATTACTATATTCCAATATATATGTAAATGGATTTAACTATTTTTCCCAATTTACACATAAATATACCTATTCTTAAACAAATGTAGCCTATACACATATTTAATTTGAATGAAACTTACTCTCATAAATAAACAAATGATATTGAATATAATGGATTGAATTTTCCATCAAGCGTCAAAATCTTAAAATTTGAAAGGATTACATAGAACCGCTTTTATGTAACCGATAGTGACCCTAAAAGTTAAAATAGATAAGTTAGTTGTATCTATAATTATATAGAAATGATTGAAAAGTAAAGCAGTTGTATAAGGATATATGAAGAAATGATTAAAAGATAAAATAGTTGTGGAGAATTAAATATTTTAAGTATAGCCAAACAGACCCTCAATCTAATTAAAAATTCTTTTCTAGCAAGAAACTTAAAAACAGCACAAAAATATTAAAATAATTTTCATAATTTTGTCAAAAAGTTAACTGTAATTAAGGACAATTCGTGCTAAGTTGAACCCAAACTCGGCCCACCAAACCCTAAGACAAGCCGAGTTTGGGTGTACGAACTTTAAAAGCTCTATTTGTAAATAGGATTAGAGTCGGAGTTCAATCTAAACTCAATTTCCTATTTATATTTGATAAAAGTATATTATATATAAAACTTAAAAAATATTTATTCATATTTGCATAATTCGTATTATTTATATTGATATTTGAATAGATGTTTGTCTCATTAAAATTATATTACAAATAAATCATATCATTTTTATTTTCATTTGTATTTAGATTTCTTAGTTTTCTTCTTTTATCAATTTTTAAAAATATAGTATATTAGTTTTCTTAATTCAATAAGGCGATATATCAGTATTTTCATTTAGATGATTATTAGTTTATGTTCATATGAATTTTTAGACTTGGAACTCTTTGTCTTAAACAGAAACTTGAGAATTCAAAATTTGAACTTGAATTTTAACGTGAACCCGAGTAACAAAAATAGAGTTAAGTTTTTTTAAAAAAAAAAGAGTAAGAATTAGGGTTGACACAAATCCGAATTACATTACTAATAGTAGTGGGGCTTTCACGTAAGTAAATATCCTAAAATTACATAATTCTAAAATTTAAGAGTTAAAACAATCCGCTACAAATGTCGAAAAAGTAAATATCTTTTATCTAATTTTAAAAAAAAAATTCTCACAAGAAATTTATAAAAATAGCCCATAAAATTATTAAAAGGATATTATAAAATTCTATAAAAAAAAATTTAACAATGGTTATAAGTGCACCTAGAGTTGAGTTGATCCCAAACTCAGCCCTCCATATTTGAGAAAAAATATATCTGGAATTGTTTTTGCAAAGCTTGAACGCTAGGAAACCCTTTTTGAACAAGGAGGTTAGGGTACAGGTTCAAGTACTCTTAACTCAGTTTCCTATTTATATTTAATATAAAAATATTTTAATAAATGAATTAAAATTGCATGATTCTGAAACATACCACTACAAATATAAAACTTAAATAGTCAAAGGTGCAAATTCTGCAAACTTAAGGGACTTATTTGGAAAAATCACTCACCGTTTCTGTTTTCCACGTCAGCTATCCCGACGATGACGTAGCCATTGACGTCAGCAACCCCTTAACCGGGGTCTGATGGCAACGGCATTTTTTGGAAAATAAATCCTCCAAATACGCAATTGTTTTGCCATTTTGCAAATGCACCTTATATTAAACCTAACCTAATTTGTCCTATCAAAAAAAAAAAAAAAAAACCTAATCTAATTTGCAAAGAAATCCTACAGTTGATTTTTGTGAAGCATCTTCCGAACGCTATAAATTCTCATGAAATATGAAAGATGTCGCAGAGACAGCTTATAATAGTACTTTTCCTCCCAATTAGGTTGAGACTCATATATAGTATTTAAGGATTCTTCATGCAAAATGCCAAAATACATGCTTGAATGCAATTATGCATAGTGAGAGGGTTTATTCTTCAAAACTATGGAATTACGGCTGGCCCACCTCGAGTTAGCGCGCCCCCCACACTGGCTTTGATCGACAATTGACAAAATTCGATTAAGAAATGCAATGTTAGTGTTGTGAAGCACATCAGAAGATGCAAAGCCTAATCAGGTGGCCTAACTAGTTGGATGTGGACAGGAAGAACTCCAATAATTTCATTTCCTGAAATATTTCTCCAGGCTTGATTTTATAACATAATTATTCTATTATTTTCATTCTTATTTATATTTTTAATCCATTTTATTTTTATTGTTATTTGTATTTTAATTGGGGCAGTGTTTCAATAGTGTTGATAATACCGAAATATTTTTGTGTTGCCATCATGTTAGCTCACTTCGATAATTAAATCAACATTCAATCCACTCATTGTTAATCAAATTTGATACAAATTGAATATGTGCATTGGCTCCATCTAACAAAGGCACGAATCAGCATAATATAATTGATAATATTTATAAATTGATTTTAAATAGTTAGTTTAGCATGAAAATCGTCTAAAACATCATGTTTTGTACAAATGAATGACTTTATAAAGTATTATAACATTCAAATACAAATATATCCAAGTATTTTTCACTATTTGTAAATGATTGTATATTTAGTAGTATATCCCACGTAAGACTTTATTGAAATAATTTTTGGTACTATGATATACGAAATAAATAATGTCAAATAAAATGAGTAAATTGATGATGATTTGACCATGAAGTGGCTAAAATGGGGGACAAACATGAATTATTTTGGCATTCTCAAAACATTACTCGATTTTTACATTTTGAGGGTGTTTGGTAAAACATAAAACTTTTCAAACTAAAATTTTTCAATCTTAAACTTTTCACTCTCCACATCTAACTTACTTTTTAATTATTTCTTAACTTATTTTTATACAACTACCCTACTTTATAATCATTTCTACACAATTATCCATACATTTAGCTTTTCTATTTTAACTTTATTCTCTTTACTCATTGTTACCACTATCATATCATATCATTTTCTTATATTTTAAACACTTTTACACCCAAAACCTTTTATCAAAAATTTTGTCATTTCCCAAACATACCCTTCATCTCAACTCATATTATAAATCAAGTTTGAGAATCCTTTAAAGCCTCCAGTGTGTTATGAAATCAAAACCAAAGGGCAAAAGCAAAAGGATTAGTCACATGATTAATATTAGTAATTAAGGAATATAAATCAAATTAATTATTCAAATAGAAGTGAAAACAATATTATTAAAATGCAAAAAAAGGGTATTGGTTAAAAACAACTTGTTTTGAACTTCTAAAATAACTAGTTAATTTTTATCATTTAAGAAGCTTTTATTTAATCTAGAGCATTCATAATATACATATTGTTATATATTTATGATATTGAAAATCACTTTGATTAGAAACTTATACACTATTAATACTTCACGTCATTTGAGAATAAATGTATGGGAATATATGACCATTAAAGTTTGCAAATACAAACACAGTATATACAAGTCTTCAAAATATGTCCCTCAAAAAAAAGTCTTCAAAATATGTGATTTTAAGATTATAATAAATACATGTGGATGAATAATGTAAATAGTTTAGATGATGATGATGATGATAATAATAATATATAAAAGGATCATTTTTAGGGGTGTCATCGAGGTTCATAAAACTTGAGTTTACGCAACTCTAACCCTAATTTGAAACTTAATTTTGTAAAACCTAAACTTTTAGCTTATTTATGTAAATATTTTTAAGTTGAAATTTGGATTACCAATTTTTCTATAAATGAGATAAAGGCAAGCATAGGAGGAGACTAAGGATGAGTGATTTCAAAGATTAAGAGAGAGATAGTAGAAGGTAGAGTTGCTAGAATTTGTGATCGTGGCTAATTGTATTATAAGATTAAGAGATTGCATGATAATTCTGAGGGAAACCTTAGTTTTTCATATCATACTTTTTTGATGAAAAGGAATCGTATTTTATAAGTACAAAGAAAACACACAATCCATATACAACACATTAGCATTGAAAACGGGATGGGCATCCCCACTGCAACATACATGATTTAGCATTTTGTGTAGCATAATCTGCAATATATTGAGCCTAGATTTCTCGAGTAAGAGTACCCGCAAATGACAAATTAGACATTTATCATTATGAAGGCTTCCCAGAACTAGGAATCAAATTCCACCTCTAATTGTTGAATCTTTATCTCCACACCCCAACTAATCTCAAAAAAGAATTATCATCGCCTCCATGTTTAGGGAATCTACTTTCCCTTCAACTTTCTAGCTCCTTGCAGCTTATTTTAGCTAAAAAATAGCTAAATGTGTTCCTTAATATTGCACCAAACCCCATACAGTCACTTCTTTGATTTTTCTTCGCACCCACATTGATTTTAAGGCTACTTGAATGTGGCCTTGACTATCTTAGTTGAATCTCCCTGCCCATAATGCTCTGTCCTCATAGTAGTTGTGTTATTGTATATTTATTCTCATAAACTTTACATCACTCAAAAATATTATCAAAATCTAGTTACTCTCCCTTTTTCCTTATCTAGTTCCTAAGATACCATATTCTCCAACATTGAAGAATAATCCTTTCTAGCTTCTTTTCTTTAGCTCTAAAAAACTGGTTGAGAATGCATTTTATCACCTCTCTTTGTGTCCATAAGTTCTTGTCTAGAACTAAATTCCTTTTGGCCTGCACTACTTTTTCTTAGTACACAAATAAACTGTTTGCATCTTCTCTTTTATCCCTACAAAACATACATAATTGACCCCTTTGTGAAATGGGGATTAAACTGATCTTTCTCCATCGTTGCTCCCCCATTGCAGCTAAGACCATTTCCTACTTCCAGGTCTCATAGGTATGGTCTATAAAATTGTTAACCCTCTCTTCTTCTAAAATGTGAATTGGACATGGATCTATCTTTATGATTTCTTCTTATATCCATTTGTCTTTGAAGAACTTAATCTCTCTACCATATCTAACTCTCCACCTACCCCTATGAAGATAAGAGCTCTTGCCTTTAGAATACATTTTCATGTGCACCAATATCTTATCATGTCATTGCATTTTCAAATGTCACCTGTTGAGAAATATTTTGCTCTTAACACTTCATAGATTGCCTTTAGAATACATTTTCATGTGCACCAATATCTTATCATGTCATTGCATTTTCAAATGTCACCTCTTGAGAAATATTTTGCTCTTAACACTTCATAGAAAAATGAATTGGTACTAATCAACAAGCTAGAATTGTTTGGCTAATGTAGCCAAATTAAATGCTAGAATGTCATTGAAACTCATTTTCCTTGCTACTTTTGGTATGCACATATCATTCCATGCAATCCAGCTCATTTTCTTTCTCCCCTTATTCTCACCCCATCGGAATTTACTTAGAAGGTTGTTTACTTCTTTATAAAAGCTTTTTAGTTTGTAGTAGGGGATCGCTTGAACGATTATCAATATTTCTTTTCCTCTTCCAAACAGAAGTTTGTCTTTCTAACCCTACACTTTCCTCCAAATTCTTCTTTCAATAGCTTAAAGACTGATTTCTTTGATCTTCCTAGCCATGCTAGAATATCCATGAAGCTCTTAATTTCCTTTGCCCTTGACCCTAGCAAATCCTCTATTTCTCTCATTTGATTAACCCTGATATTTCCGCTAAAGAAGTGCATTATCTTATCTCTAACTGCCTAGAAAATTCACTATGCATCTTCAAGATTAAATTTTGTTGCTTAGAAGTTATTTTTAAAAAAATATATTCATTGTGTTAATACAAGCACACGAAGGACACATAATTAACATATTTCAGTTAAAAGCTTACTCATCTAGAGAAAAGATAATTTATTAATAAAAGAATAGTTAAAACTTTATTCTTAGAGACAACAAATTACTTCTCATGTAGAATCTTTACTTACAATTCTCACTATAATCTCTATCATGCTAAACTTATAAACCACATGTTTATATATAATTCATAAATACGCGCATTCACAAATATAAACACATGCATATCCTATTCGAATATATACACAAAATCTTAACAATATCCATCTTGGCTTAAATTCTACACACACCAAACTAGCCAATGGAAAATTCTATCTTCAATCATTTTGTATTCTTCAATGTGTTGGTCCCGAGTTTATGGTTATTACCCAAGAGGGGAGGCGTGAATTGGGTATTTTGAAATTTTCACTTAAACAGAAATTTTTTCCCTATTTAATTTAGTCCCCTTAATGAAACAAATGAATAATATAGAGAGAAATAAAGCAATAAAAACTGAAATGCAAACCACAGTAGTAGGCAAAGATTTTATAGTGGTTCGGGCAACCGTCCCACTCTACTCTTCCAAGCTTACACCCTTTGTGACTTGGGTTTCACTAATATATTATCAAATACAGCTAGAGCAGCAGCTTTCTTCTAGATTTCAACTCTAGGAGGCGTGTACAAATCACAGCACAAGTAGGTGATGAGTCACGTGGGTCTGTCACGTGGGTCCATCACGTGGGTCACGTATTAACATAATTAATTTTATTAGAGACAATTCACAATAGATTAGGGAAGTGAATGAAATTTTTTTGACATTTAGAGTTTTATCATTAAACCCTAAAAATGATAATATTAACAATAAAATTAAGATGACGAATAATAGCTATGACATATATATTTGACATGTTTTTCCTATTTTACTAATTGTTGTCAGTTTATTAATTTTGCCTAAACTCACATTCTTTGTCACTTCTTTTTTAAATGATAAACTAGGTAATGAAGCCTAATAGTGGGTTGGGGCTTGAGTTGGGATTGAACAAGAGCCCAACCCTAGAATATGATACATTTTTTATTAGGCTTTAAGGTCATTTATTCATTTAAGAAATCAATTTATGTATATTTATTTTGGAAACTTGATTTTCTAATTATTTTGGTTAGACATGATTTTATTTATGAGTGTGCATATACATTATTTCGTGATGACTTGATTTTATCTGACACATATTAGTAAATTTCATAGTTATTTATATTATGGTGGATGTGATGACATGATGGTTTGGTGATGATATTATTGATTAGCATATAAGTTTGACAATGTTTACAACCTTGAGGTGATGATGATAGGTTATGTGGTAAGAATGATGTAGTTGTGGAGGAGTGATCTCATGCATCTAGGTGCATGGGACCCCTCCCCCCTATGTGTCTAGCTATGAGACCCCCAAAAAAAAATTTTATTTTTTTAGAAATATGTGGAGCTAAATGTATTTAACCTATAAGCCAAATTTTACCCTTTTTGGACGCTTTTAAGTGTTTTTTAATTTTTAAACACGGGTGGCGTTTTTCGTAATTTCTAAGTCAGAAATTACAAAAAATGTTGTTGTGTTTAAAAATTAAAAAAATACTTAAAAAGCATCCAAAATAGTAAAACTTGGTTTGTAGGTTATTAAACACACCCAGTTTTACATATTTATTTTGATGTTCATCCTTCATGTGAGATTCATTTGATGTTCTCCATAATAGGGAGAAAGATCAATCTCATTAAATTAGCGGAAACTCCATATTCTCCAAGTAGCTTGACCTTATAAGCATTATTATTGATATCCTCCAAGATTCGGAAGGGACCACCTACTCAGGAGTTAACTTTAGACGAGAGCCAAGAAAACACTCATTCCTCAAGTGAATCCAAATCACATCTCCTTCTTTGAAGCGAATTAGTCATCTATATTTGTTTGCTTGCTTTTGATATCTCTTATTTTGTTGAAGTATCTCCTCGTAACTTCTTCATGCAACATTTTGATTTGTTTAGCTTATTCTTTGGCATTCATACTAAATTAACACGTCGTTGGCAGTAGAGAAAGATCCAAAACACTAATAGGCCACTTTCCATGCATGACCTCAAGTGGACATTTTTTAGTTATTTGGTTGATTGAATTATTACATGAAAATTTTGCTTATGCTAAAATAAGATTTTCTGCAAGAGATTTTCTAAACTTTTGTTGACCATGTCTGTTTGACCATCCGTTTGAGAGCGATTATCTGAACTGAACCATAAATGAATCTCCATTTTTCTCCAAAGTGTTCATAAAAAATAAATCAAAAAATCACACCTCAATCCAATGTAATAGTCTTTGGAATCCCATGAAGATTCACATTCTCTTTAAATTATAAGTTGACAATATGAGAAGTATCATCTGCCTTGTGACATGACACAAAATGAGCCATTTTATAGAACATGTTGACAACAACCATCATTGATTCTTTTATCTTAGTTGTAAGTAAGCCCCAAATAAAATCCATACTTATATATTCTCATGGAGCCTTCCAAACTTGCAAGTTGTGTATAACCCCGAATTTTGATCATCTAATTTGACAACATGACAAGCTCCACAGAATAGATTATCGCAAGGAACATCAAAGAATACATAATTGATTACCTTTGAAGTGGAATCTTTCTTACTGGTGAAACTATCTATGGGGGCTATAAGAACTGAGCTTCCATATCTCACCAAAATTAGGATTATTTTCATAAACATTTTTCATAATTTCAAATCCAACAATCTTCAATTGTAATGAAGTGAGTAGGACATGTTGTCTACTTAGATCATTTAGCAACCTTATTTTGAATGTCAGGCTTGTATTTGAGGAAGAAAAAATGCTTATAAGAATTCCTTCCAAGTAGCATGACGACAACCAAGCTTTTGCTAAGAATTCTAGTGCTTAAGTGCTTCATGATTAGAATATAAGATGAATTCTTTGGATAACAAGTACTGGCTCCAATAATCTATAGGTTGAATGATAGCATAAAACTCCTTATCATAAGTTGAATATTTCAATTTAGCATCATTTAATTTCTCACTAAAGAAAGCAATAGGTCTTTCTTCTTAATGAAGAACAACACTAATACCTAGGGTTGCAACTTTGGTAGGGTACTCATGTGTACCTACTAACCCGACCCTAAATAATGTATGGTAGGGTAGAAAATTTTATTCATGAGTATGGGTAGAGTAGAAAGCATTATACAAACCCCTAAATAGGATAAGGGTAGGGTACACACATTGGGTACTTAGAACTGACTTGGATGGGTACCCATATGGATACCCTAGTATGTATATAATTATAATATGTGTATATAAATAAATACATAATAGTTTCTATCCCCCATTCACCAATAAATTATTATTGATTTGATTTTCTTATTTATTTTTTATAAATTGTATAGGATTTGTATTTTTAATGATGGATGATCGTAACATGAATGCTGATGATGATGTTAATGTGATTATTTATTGATAATAAGTTACAAAAAATGTGAAAAAATGTAAATAATAAAAAAATGAAATTAATTATAAACCGCAAAGTCTAAAATGTAAATGAGTATTGCTTTATATTATTTAAAACAACACAGAAAATATTTTTTCATATGTCTGTTCCGGCCTCGTGAGAAAATCATATCATAATTCATACACTTGGTTAAAGATAAAATTGTTTCCCTGTGGCTTTGAGAATAAATGCTTAATTAATTCCCCAGCAAAATTTTAAAGCATCCAATTCTTTAACCGAGTCCGAAAAGTATATCACAGAAATATTTTGCATTGTGTTCCACATTCTGATTTTACATCTCCAACGAGAAAACCCTTGATTAAAAGAGCTGAATATAATGGTCCATAGAAAAATGCTTAATAATAATGAAGTGCGTAGAAGATCCTTCTACGTCTTTACAAGTGCACGAAAAATCGTGTCTAACAAAAATATAAAGATAAATGAGTACACTTCGCCCCGCGCCGTGACTCGAATGTGAGGTATATGGCGCCACGCGCCATATCTTAAATATGAAGTACATGACGCCGCGCGCCATGACTTAAATGTGAGGTACATGACGCCGCGCGCCATGTCTTAAATGTGAGGTACATGACGCCACGCGCCATGTCTTAAATGTGAGTTTACGCTTAGCCCGTCGACCAGCGATGACTCGGTTTTGGGAACTAGTGAGGGGCCCGTCGGCTACACTAGTGACCCTACACAGCAAACTAAGTGCGCTCTTAGCTTCTGGATTTACACAGCAGACCAGCGTGTCCCACTTTCAGCTTCTGTATTTATACAAGGAACCAGCGTCTCCCGCATTCAGCCTCTGGATTGAACAATTGGGTGGTTTTACCAAGAAATGGATTCAACCGGATTTTAAAAGTATGTTTGGGTCATTTTTGACCAATTAAAAAGGTTTGGGCCCAACTGGGCTTGTTGACAAGAGTTTGGGCCATCTTGGGCTTTTTGGAGAGTTTTGGGCCATCATGGGTTTTTTTGAAAAGTTTTGGGCCATCATGGGCTTTTTGGAGATTTTTGTGCCATCATGGGCTTTTTGAAAAGTTTTGGGCCATCATGGGCTTTTTGGAGATTTTTGGGCCATCATGGGCTTTTTTGAAAAGTTTTGAGCCATCATGGGCTTTTTGGAGATTTTTGGGCCATCATGGGCTTTTTTTGAAAAGTTTTGAGCCATCTTTGGCTTTTTGGAGGGTTTTGGGCCATCTTGGGCTTTTTGAAAAGTTTTGAGCCATCTTGGGCTTTTTTGAGATTTTTAAGCCATCTTGGGCTTTTTGGAGGGTTTTGGGCCATCTTTGGCTTTTTGGAGAGTTTTGGGCCATCTTGGGCTTTTTGAAAAGTTTTGAGCCATCTTTGGCTTTTTGGAGGGTTTTGAGGCTCGGATTGAGCGAAGAGGTCATCATTTTTTTTTTTTTGATATATATATATGTATATATATAATAGAAAATATACTTAACCCGTGTGTCAATTCAACCCGCCAGTCGGGGAGTATCCACGTTGGGAAAAGTAGTTTTTGAAAATAATATATATGTATATATATATTTATATATATATAATATACATATATATATTTTTACTTTATTTTTGAAAGAGGGAAAGTATACTTAACCCGTGTGTCAATTCAACCCGCCAGTCGGGGAGTATCCACGTTGGGAAAAGTAGTTTTTGAAAATAATATATATGTATATATATATATACTTATATATATATATAATATACACATATATATTTTTATTTTATTTTCAAAAGAGGGAAAATATACTTAACCCGTGTGTCAATTCAACCCGCCAGTCGGGGAGTATCCACGTTGGGAAAAGTAGTTTTTGAAAATAATATACATGTATATATATATATTTATATATATATAATATAACACATATATATTTTTATTTTATTTTTAAAAGAGAAAATATACTTAACCCGTGTGTCAATTCAACCCGCCAGTCGGGGAGTATCCACGTTGGAAAAAGTAGTTTTTGAAAATAATATACATGTATATATATATATATTTATATATATATAATATAACACATATATATTTTTATTTTATTTTTAAAAGAGAAAATATACTTAATCCGTGTGTCAATTCAACCCGCCAGTCGGGGAGTATCCACGTTGGGAAAAGTAGTTTTTGAAAATAATATAGATGTATATATAGATATATATATATAATATACACATATATATTTTTATTTTATTTTCAAAAGAGGGAAAATATACTTAACCCGTGTGTCAATTCAACCCGCCAGTCGGGGAGTATCCACGTTGGGAAAAGTAGTTTTTGAAAATAATATATATGTATATATAGATATATATATATAATATACACATATATATTTTTATTTTATTTTCAAAAGAGGGAAAATATACTTAACCCGTGTGTCAATTCAACCCGCCAGTCGGGGAGTATCCACGTTGGGAAAAGTAGTTTTTGAAAATAATATATATGTATATATAGATATATATATATATAATATACACATATATATTTTTATTTTATTTTCAAAAGAGAGAAAATATACTTAACCCGTGTGTCAAGTCAACCCGCCAGTCGGGGAGTATCCACGTTGGGAAAAGTAGTTTTTTTTAAAAAAAAAAAATAATATATATGTATATATATATATTTATATATATATAATATATAAAGAAGGAACTCTCTCTCTTTTTTTTTTAACTAAAAGAAAAATATATATATATATATCTGTGGAGAACTCACGCTCTCTTCCCCTTGAGCGCGAGAGAACTCCTCTCGTATTCGCCGTTTTCCTTCCTTCTTCCCTCTCGTCGTTGTGTCGAATGAAAGGGCCAAGGGCCTCTATTTATAGGCGACTCGGCAGCTGTGAGCATTCCCGCGGAACTTCGTCGCCGCGGAACTTCGTTGCCGCGGAATTGCATTGGCAGGGGATTTCACTGCCGCGGAACTATAGCCATGCTGAACTAAGCATTTTCGCGGAACTCCATTTGCTTGGGCACCAAGCTATACTTGTGCGGAACCGGATTCACGCGGAACCTCTTTCCCGCGGAACTGCACCGGGAACACTTTCCCGCGGAACTGCTTTCGCGTAGAGCACATCTGTCCCTTGGTCGAGATTTCTTTTTCTCCCTTCCCTGCAACTTCTGTTTCGTTTCGCCTTCTGCGCCGTGCTCCTCTGCCCCGGCGGTCTGAGAAGTTCTGCTGAACATCACCGGGCGCCGCCTCCGGCGAGAAGTAAACGACGGACCCTACCACCGGCGCCATCGTGGCCGAAGCCGACGCTTCGGGCGCTGCCGATGACTGGAAGGCGGTGGATGGAGCGGACCGTACCGTCGGGGAAGCAGGCCTTGAAGACGACCCTGTGGCGGCCTCGGCTGAGCACGTTCTCCTCGTCGAACTGCCGTGTCGCCTCCACCGTTTCCCTCCTCAGTCTTCATTTTCTTGAGCAGCCTCACTATGTCAAGCATGGAGGGCCTCTTCGTCGGGTCATTGCAGATGCCCGCCCTGGCCACAGAAAGCACACGCATCATCTGCTCCTTCCAGACAAAAGCCTCATTGCACAGAAAATGTTGCTCTCTGGAAGATTCGGCACCACCGCACTCGTTTCGGCAGAGCAATATTTTCCGTTGACACTGTAAAATCTGCGCGTGTTCATGCGGTTCCCTTCTGCAAGGGTTGCTCGCGAAAAAGAAGAAGACCACGACGACAAGATGGGGAAGGAAGGCCAGTCCGCCCGTAGACAACTTCGCAGAATCTGAAACCACGTTCATCCAAAAAGATGCCGAAATCGCGCTGGAGCTCGAAACGGCTAGAAATCCGGGTAGCTAAACTGCGAAAACGCCACAACTGCCGCTGGCTCGGCTCTGCGGGCTCCTGCTCTTCCTCTGCTCGCCGGAATCTGACGTCATGGCTCAGCTCCGCTGCTCTCCCTTCGTCTTCTCCATGGACACTCTCCGACGCCGAGGTCGAGCGCAAGGAATGGATTCACGGCAGGAATCGCGAAAGTGCCGACAGAGACGAGACGCCCTGCTCCTCTGCATTCGATGGTTTCTTCTCCAACGAGATGGGGATAGCCAGAGGGATGAATGGGAGGTCAGGAACTCCATCGGCTTGGATTGTACTCTTGATAATGAGGAGGAGGAAGATCAAGATGACAAACTGGCCGTGGGCAGGCAAAAGGCTGGTGATCGTGTCTTTATGCAGGATGCCACAGACTATGGCTGTTACTACTTGGATAACATACTTCCTGATTCATTTGACGAGATGAAGTGTGTTGAGAAGGACCCGTGTGCAAATTACATGGCTGCAATAGCTAGGCTCGAAGAGGACATTGCCGAGGCAAGTAAGAGTTGCTTTTCCCACCTTGTCCAAGCAAATGAAGATGGAGGCATTCACTGAGTTGGAGCTCTCCGTCAAGGAGACAATCGTCTCATTCCGCTGCTATTGGCCTGACAAGGCTGTGGACGCGTGAAGCAGCAACCACTTGCCGGAGCCGTCAGCACCGACCGGAGCTGTGAATGTGCAGTTGATGACGACGATGGTGTAGACGCGGCCATATCTTACAAGCTCTCGAGTTTTTTTTTTTTTTTTTTTTTTTAGATGAGAAATCATATACTCGTAGTAGTCCCATAGTTAAAAATTTACCTCATCAATGTCATCATTGGTTATTGTAGGAATAGATTTTGAATTGGAACCGGAACCGGCCCTACGATTAATTGGCTGGGTAGGTTAGCGTATAGTAAGAACCGATTTTATAAGCGGGTAGGGTAGGTAGGCATTTTGAAAATAGAGTATGGGTAGGTTTAACGCCCCATTTCTAGATATACTTAATAACTCGTCAATGGGTACTATACAACCTAAGAAAAATTCGACAGCATCTCCCCATAATATATAAGGGGTCATATGGAATACACAACCTGATATTCATAGACATTTCAATTTCATTTCAAAATGTAATATTCAATCCTATATTTATACACTTGTATCTTCATATAATAAGGACATTCATGTAGAAGGAAAATCATTGTATGTTATCCTTACACAACAAGCAACTAAATGATTATATATATGCATCCATGGGATTATAATCCAATTCAAAATATCAAATACAATATGTTTATCAAGTGAATCTGTCTCAGTGATTGTCTACATGCACAAATATCAAAAGAGCACAAATTCTAAAAGAACTGTAATTTAAGATATTGCACGAATGATCTCCAAGACTTGATCTTCAACTTGTCCCATCCTGAAGTTCCCCACCTGGCCTGTAATCTAAAGGCAAAATAACAAATCATATGAGTCTAAATAGACTCGGCAAGTAGATAATGGTTAGCACAAAGTAGAAATAAGTAAAATGATGGATGCACATGTAGTGATCAAGATAACACATATGGGTCCAATACCCACTCCCAAGATCGTATGCATATAACCACGTATAAATAAGTGGACACAAACAATCCTCTACTCATGTCAATCAGGGGCCATGAACAACCCTTTTTCAACCAACCATTTGAAATAACACATCATACATAACGGACAAGGAAAAATGCCACAAATAGCACATTCAACATCAACAAAGTTTAAATTCAACATATAAATCTGTCACACATGCATTTATTAAACACATGATAGGTGCGAAATAAGAGAACCTTCAATTCATACTCCCGCTTGAGGCGAATCAATTAACGTCACATTTTAACAATATGAAAACTGCTAAGAAGTCTATTACATCATAGAAATAGCACATTCAAAGCAAATTTTCCATGAACCCTAACTGTTACAAACCTTATGCCCCATACCATGAAATTGTCAAGTGTTACACATTCCCACCAGTCTCACATCACGTTTAGCATGAAATTTCATCACTAAATCAAGAAGGGGTGACATCTACTTACCTCGATTGTAATTTCTCCCAAAAACAGTGACTCTAGATTTGGATTATAGAGATTCGGAGCTTCGGAGCTTCCTGGATTAGAATTTATGATTCTTCAAGGCAGTCGGTAGAGTTTTCTTTAAGAGATCTACGGCTAGATCGAACTGAGTGGAACGGAAAGAAGAGAAGAAGCAGAGAACGAGAAGAGAAGAGGAAGGGAGGAAAGACAGTCGGGCGCAAAATGGAAATGAAGCCCTAGAGCACGGGCTACCCATGTTAACTAACCCCATCGAGTCGGGCCGGGCCGGGTCATGGGTCAGGTCTAATCGTAATTAGTAATTTACTTTCTCATTCCTACAATTTAATAATTAAAAATTTCCCGGGAGCGCTGCCCCCTTGACCCCCGCGAACCCCGTACCTACTATGCGAAGGGAAAAATAGTCATAGTGATCAACAATGACACGCTAATCATACACCTTTAAATTTATACTCAATGTGCTAAGATCATAATACATGCATATATGCACTATACGTCCCCTAGATGTCAAATTCATATATATTATGCATCCATTAATATCATAAATTCTTAGTAGTATGTTCATAAGTTACCTCATAAAATAGAGAAGGGTTATAATAAAAATAAAATAAAATACTTGGTCCTTACAGTAGGTGTACGCAATCTCTCCGCAAGTGCACGCGTAGATTGTAGTATATAAAATATCAATCCACAAGGAATTCGGGACTTAAGACTTTGAATCTAAACACTTTCTAACTAAATAAGATAAGGAGAAAAAAGAATAGAAAAAAGAAAAAGTTAATCTGTAAAACATAGAATAGGGATTATAAACCATAGGATTGAGAGCACCTAGGATCTAGGGTTTCACATGTCTTTTGCAATAGATACGTGGAGTGCTTACTTAATCTAGATATTATGTGTTAAAAAAGAACTATCCCTATATTATTCTTGTACCTTCTCTCGAAACCTATAAGGCGTATTCTAATCTTCTTAACCATTTATTCTCATAGGATTAAGTCAATTAAAATCCATTCAGTTTTATAGAAGTTCATGAAATTCCTTAAGATCATCATGTCTATTCTCATGGTCTTAGATTTCTAAGTTTAATATCTTAACTTTCATATATTAGATTCCACTTCTCAGTTCTATCACCTAATATATGAGATCATTGTTAAAGTGCAGGCCATCACACCAAGAAAGCATTAAATCATAAGATATTAAATTAACATAAAATAAATAATTAAACCATAATACCCGCTACATTGGACTCATGCTACATCTTAAACCCTAGATAGCGGATTTAGCCTAGCATGTTTATAATCAAAATCAAACACAAATAATAATGTATCTAATCTCTATTAAAATCAAAAGAAAGAAAGAAATGGAAATCTTATTGATCAGAAGCTCCAATAGTGTCTCGACTACTCCAAGCAACTCGCCACCTCACTCCTGGCCTCATACTCTACGCCTTCTCTCACTCTCTGGACTTCAACCCAAGCTCTAGGGATGTTCTAAGATGCTTTAGGACATGTACAAGAGCTATTTATATAAAGCTCCTCAAAGGATTTACACAAAATCATAACTCTTAGACCTATATTAGGCCTTCGAACTTGGACAAAAATTGCGTATGAATTGCATTTTTGACCAAACCTAAGAAGAAGTCAAGTTACATATGAAATACGTTTTAACCTGTGTTGATCACTATTCTACCTCCTCTTCATTCTTCTAAACCATCAACTTGAATGAGTTTTTGTCCTTATGCTTCAAATCTTTTCAAAATAAGTTGTATTGTATTTATTTTACCTGACATGCACTAATCAATCAAACATGAGTAATTTGTATTAAACGAAGTTAAATCAATCAAAATATCACTTAAATTATCTTAATCACTCAAATCTTCACCCCATTAATATCCAAAATAATAGTATGAAATTGACTTAACAGTAAGGTAGACTACTAGTCGAACCGACTGCCTAAGTTTCACTCCTGCAAATACTTACATTTGAAGCATCACATTTTACTTCAAATATAATATAAAAATTTGGAAGGGCAAGTACCAAAGCTTGAGTGAGCCACTTTTTGAGTTCCATGAAGCTCTATTCCATTTTCGGACCTTAGATAAAACTCCTTTTCTTCATACATTCTATCAATTGGGCAAAATTACTACTAAAATTCCTAATAAATTGACAATAAAAAGAGGTTAATCCATGAAAACTTCTCAATTCTTGAAGTGACTTCAGAGTAGGTCAATTGATAATTGCCTTAATCTTACTTTGATTAGCCCCAATTCCTTGACTAGACACAATATATCCAAGGAATACAATCTTATTGGTTAGGGAAAAGAACTTTTTTGGATTAGCAAAAAGTTTCTACTACCTTGATACTTCAAAAATTCTTCAACGTTGTAGATGCTCTTCATGGTTGCTACTATATTACAGAATATCATTAACGTAAATTATGACAATTTTTCCAATCAAAGGACAGAATACCTGGTTCATGAGGCACATATATATACTAGATGCATTTGAAAGCCCAAAAGGCATGATTGTCCATTCTTATAACCCTTCACGAATCTTGAAAGTCATCTTTCATTCATCTCCAAGCCACATTCGAATTCAATGATACCCACTGCATAGATCAATTTTAGAAAAGACATCATGCAGTTGGTCCAACAAATCAAGTTGAGGAATTAAGAAATGGTATTTGATGATGATATTATTTACAACTCAATTATCAACATGCATACATCATGTTCCATCTTTCTTTAGAATAAGTAATGTTAGAACGGCACATGGGCTGACATTTTCACTTATCAAATCCCTTTCTAGCAATTGGTTAACTTGTCACCATAATTCTTCATGCTCATGTGGACTCATGTGATAAGCAGGTTTATTTGAAAGAACTAATTTAGGAATGAAGTCAATTACATGTTAGATATCTCACATTGGTGGCAATTTAGGATGTATATCATTAGGAACGACATCAATGAACTTCTTGATTAATGGCTCAACATCTTCAGGTATGGACCATGATTCACTGTTCTTCTTATAAATCAATAACGAGCATGCAAAATTGAACTCTTGATAAGTTTTATAAAGCTCAGATTTTGTAAGTAAAGCATTTATCTCTTCTTGTGGTTTGGGACGTTCTTCAGGCCTTAGAGAAGTCAATTTAATCTTTACTTCATCCTTGTGAAAAGAATAGGAATTGTTGTAGCCCTCATGAAGAACTCAACGATCATATTACCAAGGGCTTCCAAGCAATAGGTAACAAGCATCCATTGAAATGACATCATACCAAACTTCATCTTGGTATTTCTTACCCATGAAGAATTGAACAAGACAATGCCTATTTACCTTAACTCTATTTCCATTTCTCAACCATTATACTTTGTAAGGTTGATGATATGACTCTATCTAAAGACTATGTTTTTCTACCATATAATTTGCAACAATATTTTCACTTCCATCATCATTGATGACATTGTATACCTTTTCATGGGATATAAATCTAGTGTAGAAGATATTATGACATAGATACCTCTTATCTTTAGTCAATATGATAGTGGTGAGGCTATGACAAACCACAAGACATTCACCTTTATCAACATCAATTTCCTCTACTTCACTAATTACTTCTTCTTTAAGCTCTTCTCAATAACTATAATAACTCATCAATTTAGACAATCAGAAGCAATACGAACAAACTTATGACATTTAAAGCACTTTCTCATTTTTTAGTAAGATATTTGATAGGATTTACCTTAGATTGTAGCACCCTGTTTTGACCTTTAAAACTAGGATGAGATTCCTTCTACTTAAATCAGCCACTAGTTATCCTTCTTGCTTGCTGTTTTTTACCTTCAATCGTATCATATCATCTAAGGTCCAATGCAGTTGAAGTTATATTATATCAGCAATTTTAATATTAAGTCCACCAAGAAAATGAGCAATAATTTGTTCCTCTAATGCATGAATATAACATTTCATGATAAGCTGCTCAAATTTCATTATATATTCTTCCAAATACATCGTACATTACCCCAAATCATGAAATTTAACAAACAAATCTTGTCAATAGTGTTCAAAAAAAACTTATGTTTAAAATCTTGGTGCATTTTATCTCATGATCAGATCTTTCATTGGCCTTCTAGGTCTCTTTATCTCTTAAGATTCTTCTACCAGATAGATGCATGTTTCTTGAGCTTAATAGCAATAAGCCTTATGTGCTTATCATTAAAACTATCTTTCAGCTTGAAAACTCTCTTCTTGGTATGCAATTAGTCGATGAAGTCATAAGATCGAAGTTTTCCTTCAATTTTAGGTATACCAATATTGACACCTAGATCTTTATATTCTCAAGCAGGAGACTGATGATAATGTCTGGTATCTCGAGGTTACCTTAGGACTTCTTCCTCTGATGTGTTATCATGATAAAAATTATCAATATCATCCTTGCCAATAGAGTATTCAAGAAATTGAAGTAGAAGAGTTACACCGACAAGTTCATGTATTTCAAAAGAGGATTGCAACACTTGCAGCTCCCCAACATCAACAATAAAATGAGCTGATGGTGGGACATTACTGGGGATGCCAATTGTGATAAGGATTTTGACATCTCAGTGGCATATTGAGCAATAATTTGATAATGTAAACAATGAGGTGAAGAGTTTCAACTAGAAAAAGACAAAAGATAATTCTAAGAAAGATGGAAAGAAAAAGATAATTATAGAAGAGACAGGAAAGAAGAGCAATTGTAAAGAGGACAAGAAACAATGAACACTACTATGAAGACAGGAAAGGAAAAGAACAACTATAAGAAAGATATAAAGATAAAGAGAAATATTTTAAAAAGACAAAAAAAAGAATAATATTATAAGAAAAAACTAAGAAAGGCAAAAAAATAAAAGCAATACTAGAAAATACAAGAAAGAAAAGAACAATACTGGGAAAGAAAAGAAGCTTTGATACTAAGCTGACATTGGGAAGTCATGGAGGATACCAATCATGGCGAGGTTGAAAACCCCACTATGATGGCATAGCTAACAAAACCATCTTGGACGACCAAACCAAGGATATTTTATCCTCATTAGAGGTAAACAAGTATCATGCTTAGTAGACCAGATTTATAAATAAATTTTAATTCTCAAATTCATGTCTTACAAGCTCTTAAGAGAGTTTATTTATAATTAAGCCTAGGAGAAGCCTTTCAATTATCTTTCTAATGTGAGACAAATAAAACATAAAAGCAAACATATAAAAATCTATTTTTAACTTTTCAATGTAGGATAGGATAAGCTCCTATATCAACATCCTTTCAACATATTGCCTCTCAAATGGAATCTCTCTTCAAATTATCACTCTCTATTCTCTGCCATGCTAAATCAATAGACCACGTGTCTATAAATAGCTCTCACATACATTTGCTCATAGATGCAAACCCATGCATAACCCATATGAATGTTCTATGTGAATTTATACGTATAATCTACATGCAAAATACCAAATACAAGATCCTCACATTATTGTCACTAAAAGCTAATTTTGAATGGCAATAATTATTTATTTTGCAAAACTATTTACACATAAACATATCTACAATTTACAGAAGATGCTTTATGGCTTCACACAAGAATTAAGAGAATGATTTCCAAATGTTAGAGATTTTTTAAAGAAAATAATTTCAATTCCTCTCATATTGATCCATACATTTTTGTTAAGAAAATGAGTTATCATATGTTCAGTTTACGCAGATGATTTTATCACCATGGTAGTGATTTTGAAGAAGTCAAAATTTTGAAAAGGTTCGTATTTCAAAATTTTGAAATGAAAGATCTAGGAAGTCTTTAATCTTTTCTTGGTATTGAAGTAATGAGAGATGAGAGAGTAATTTTTATATTTCAAAAGAGATGTACTTACAAAATTTGGAATGTTAGGATTTAAGATGATGCCTGCTCCACTTGAAGTAAACTACAAATTGTCAAAAAATGAAGGTGAACCACTTGAAGATGCACATGCTTATAGAGAATTACTGGTAATTTAATTTACTTGATGAACACACATCCAGTTCTTGCTTATCCAGTCTATGTTGTCATTCAGTCGATATAGCAACCAAGGAAGTCACATAAGGATGCATTTAAACATATCTTAAGGTATGTGAGATCTATAGTTAGTGGAGGTATATTTTAAAGCATGGTGTACCTATGGAGCTTGTAGGCTATTGTGATTCAAATTGGGCTAGAGATCCGATAACTGTTGTTCTACTTCAGAATATTATTTTTAGTCATCATTCGAAACATGTTTCTTAGATGAGCAAGAAACAACCTACTATTGTTTTATTAACTATAGAGGTGGAATATCGAGTTGTTATGTTAGCTACATATGAGATTTTTTGTTGACAAGATTGTTGGAGCATCTTGATCAAAATTTGAAGGTTCCTATTTATCTTAGAAGTGATAGCATTAGTTCTATCATGATAGCAAAAAATTTAGTTTTGTTAGTCTCGAGTTTGTAGCCAAACCCAAGAGAGGGGAAGTGAATTAGGTTCTTTTAATTTTATTTCAGTATATTAAGTTTAACCCCTAGTGACTTAAGTCCCCTTGAATGAAAACGTGGAGAATATAAAAGCAAGCAAAATAACAAAGGTAGACACAAGAAATTATAGTGGTTCGGAATCAATTTTCCTACTCCACTCTTTCAAGAATACACCCATGTCCTAGGTTCCATTATATCAATGAGATTACAATTAGAACTCTTTTTCTCTTCTAGATTCTAGCTCTATGGGGACTTTATAAAGATAGCTCAAGTAGGTGGTGAGTCATACTCCAACCACACACTACTTATCTTTACTTGATCTTGGTGTCCTATACCAAGCCAAGTAAAATCAAAAGAAAATAGATTAAGAAAAGATCCTACACTTTATGGTTTGTGTAGAGAAAGTTTCAACATGAGAAGAACTTGTAGAGTTTGAAGTTGATGGAAGATTTAGCACTTGTAAGTAAATAGCACAATTCTTCTTATAGAGCACTTAAGTGATCACTTGAATGCTTTTAAGTTGGAAGGTGAAAGCTTAATGAATGCTCTAGCTAACCTCTTTCACTTCATTTGTCGTTCTTTAAATAATGAAAAAGTAATTTTGAATGTTAGGAGGTAGGCAGCGTGCATCAAATGTGTCAATGTTCAAATTTTTTCGATCATTACGATCCAAGTCTCATACAGAATCAACTTCGGGTACGACTTCATCCAAGCTGTAAACTTGAGTCAACTTAGGTTGCGACTTCAGTCTTCAGCTCTTTCTTCTCGGGAGTTTTCTCCTTGTTTCCAGCCTCAAGTTCCATTTTGTGGTTGGGTTGACTTAAGTTGACTTGGGTTGCGACTTCACTACTCGATATGCCCTTTGGAACCACAATTCTTCATGAATCCATTGCCTTGGCATATGTGCTTTTTATCTTTAAGTTCTTCTTCATTTGTCTCAACATTAGTCAGACTTTGGAAGATACTTTGATGTCTTGCTTTATCAACATGTTACATTTGTCTTTGCTCTTTCAAAACGTGAGTTGCTTGAACTTTTCTAGTTGATCTTTAACTTGAAACTGGTTGTTTTGAATCCTTTTCTGCTTAAGTCAAATGCTAAGGTCGACTTGAGTTGCAACTCAACTCAAGTCGCATGTTGAGTCGACTTCATTTGGAAGTTCACCCAAGTCGTATGTTGGAGTCTAATTGAGATAAAACTTAACTTCTTCAAATTCAACATTGGAGTCCTAAAGTTCATCCAAGTCGCTTGCGAAGTTGACTTGGGTTGCGACTTCACCTAAGTCGCATGCGAAGTCGACTTTGAATGAGACTTCGCCTGCCCACGCGGCCACAATTTCAGCGTTGTCCGAAAAATGTTGATTGAAGTTAATACTATAGTCAACTTGGGTATCAACTTGACCTAAGTCGATGCTTGAGTCAACTTGACTCTACGACTTGATCTGTCATAACTTGGATTTGAAATTTTCTACCTTGCAACAGCTTAACACACTGTTAGTTCTCTTAATTTTCTCAAATTTGGGTTGTTAATCATCAAAACATGGATTGTGCTTGATTTGTTATTTGTTTCACAACAAGTTTTTCATGCTTGTAGTAAGCACATGGAAGTACATTATCACTTTATTGGTGAGAAAGTGCTCAACAAGGAAATCAATTATTCATGTGCCGATTGGTGATCAATTAGCAGATGTATTTACAAAAGCTCTCAACCTTCAAAAGTTTGAAGACTTCAAAAATCTCTTGGTATGGTCGATGTGAACAAGACTTGACAATGAAGGAAAATATTGAAGACACATTGTCAAATTTAGAAGGTTCCGTTTGGTTTATATACTGGCATAATAAATTATGTAATTCTATTCTATTTCATAGCATTCTATTATATTGTCAAATAGTTGGTGAATCTTTTGGGTTGATATTATAATATTTAGAAGATACAAAATCTTTTCTAATTGCTTAGCCTCTAAGTCATTACATATATAAATAGGTTGCTAACAGTCTCAGTTATACAACACAGCAGTAAAATCAGCTTTCTCAAATTTCTTGTTTCTCTAGTTTCATTTCTTTTCTTTTAAGAATCTCTCTCGTACATATTCGCTGATAGATGCAAACTCATGCATAATACCATATGCATATCCTATGTGAATTTATAATGCATAACCTACACACAAAATACTAGATATGAAATCCTCAAATTAATGTCGCTAAAAGTTAATTTCATGTGGCAATAATTATTTATTTTGCTAATTAATAGTGTCTTTTGCGTCAAGAGAAATTTGCTAAGTGCGGCTAAATACATGTTACAACATATTAATTTTCTTGCAGTTATGCTAATTCTAGTGAGACCGCTTAAACAGAACCATTAAGACTAAAATTCCAACCGTGAGGTCACGCTCATTGAAATATTTCCCAACCAAGTAATAAAGATCATGCAACACGTCCCTTTCTTTCATTTCATGTTTGTGAAATTGACCTACCCCATCAAAAACCTAAACTCATGAACAGGATTAGTAACCTCCATTATCTCATCTTAGTGCCCACCTCCTGTTTTCATAATTACATATACAAACAGGGTTATGATTCAAAACATATTCTCTTCGTCTTCCACATACTCTTATATATTTTGGTATGGAAATAGACATATATCTTCCTAGTGCCCTCTTAAACCCAGACACGTGCCTAACAAAAGACAAGAAATGCAATCTTTTTTTTTGGGTGTATATATGTATGCCACAGGGTCACATAGTGCCAAGGCACGCGCCCTTTCAAAAAGCTTCTCACCCAAATATTTTTAAAAAATCATAACAACAGCCTGCATCAATAGCAACAGCCACCACCACATATAATAATTCAATACACTATATTTTGGGGGTGATATATGACCACTAATTAATTTTTTTTCAAAAATGTATATCAACTATATAGTATATAAAAAAAATTTGAATAGTATATCATTTATTCAAAAAAATAGTATATAAAAATTTTAAATACGCGATATTTTTGAAATCCTAAATAAACGCATATTGATGAACATGATAAGTGGTTTATGTTTTAAAAAATATCATTTTAAAATTAAAAAAAAAATAAGAGGTTGCATGGATGTGTGTATTGTGTCATTGCCCCATATATAACATATATATGATACGGTAATCTTTTCGGAAATTTGATGGATTCATCGATGTTGACTCGGTTTTGTTGATGGCCAATGGATGGACGGCTCTTTAAGCTTTTTGTTTATTGCTTTTGAGGGTTGTGAGAATGAGACACTTTTGGTTGGAAAAGAAGGAAAAATATTAAAATAATTATTATTTGTTTTTTTCTTGACCAGAAGTCAACAGATAATCGCTAATTAATTAGAAGCTATCCATTTCAGAGGCCTACCACGCCTGTACTCTTCTATTTTTAATTCAAGAACTTTCTCAATTCTCTTTTCACCCACAAAAGTGAATGAGAAAGAGAGTGTGGCAGTGGGCAACCCACCTTATGCAACGTCATGTGGTATTTTGCGAATTTATCTGGGGTGCAACGTTCATTTGATTCTTTTCTTGTTTTATTTTATATGTGCCTTATTTATTAAATTTTTTATTCTACTTTTTGTGTAGGTGAGTTTGGTGCTTACTCAACCTTATACTTCCCTTCCCATCGTAAAGCTTGGATAGGTTTGATGATCCGAGTCGTTTCTTCAAGTAAATAAAATACTAGAATTTGAGAAGGGAAAATAGAAGGAAAAAGTCAAATATTTTTCGGAGAAAGTTACCCCCCAGGGTCTATCACCTTTAGCAAACATTTAAGTGAAACATCCAATCATCAAGTGGACTAATAGTACTTGAACATAACCCAACAAGGGATAATATTTCTTAGGATGCTGGTTATATACAAGATAAATAATTACCTAGTTGCTTTCCGTATTTTAAAACTTATTTTTTAAATCTAAACTAGTTATAATATCTTTCTATATGCACATATTTACAATACCAAAATTTACTTTAATTGAAAATGTTATTAAATTTTATACTTGTAAAATCGCATTCAAAATGAATTTTAACATGATAAATATATGCATAGAGAAGAAGAGTGATGATTCTTTTTCATAGATATTATATTTCTGACATCTCAACTCAACTGATATTGCAAGTAAACCTTGAAACATTATTAGAATTTATCTAACAATAATCTTACAAATATCTCGACCAATGGATAGTGGCAGACACTCCCACAAACTAAAGAAAAATAACGTCACCACATAATGTCTACACCACCATTCGAACCAAAGACGTCCACCTGCGGAACCCGTCTTCCTACCACTGAGGCACTTCCTTAGTAGTAAGAAGGGTGGTGATTGATGATTCAATACTCACTGCAAGCCTAAGCTCTTATTTACTTTTGGTTTTTTGATTTAAAATTTTAAAATCCAGACTATTTATCATATTCATTGGAAACTCTCTTCTTGTAAAAAATAACATCTTTTAAGAACAAATATATGATTATTTTAAAAAATTTAAATTTTATACTATAAGTCTATAAGATAGTATATAAAAACTTCTAATATTTATTTACGGAAATAAATACACATATATAATTTAAGAAGTATTTTTGAAAAATAATGTTTTATATTTTAAAGATATTTTTGAATTTTCTTTTATAGTACAAAAAACAGTTATTAATATTGTTTATCATCAGAGTTTACAGAATTTGCAAGTCAAAAAAATTTTTTTAATGTGAAAATATTTAAAAATAATGCCTGATATTTGAAGGTATTTTTATATGGGTTTTGTATCATAACCCCACAGTCTGTTTACTTCTCACATTTTTAATGTTTCATGGAATCTAAACCACTCATTATGTTTCATTAAAATATTAAATTATAGTCTAAAAATTAATTTCATTGGAGGCTTGGGTGTGCCATAATAAAGTCATTTGTAGTAAAGATATAACCATTAAAATCATTTAATAACTATAAATATTTTTAATGAACATGTTCACTAATATTTTAGTTAAATAAATATTGTTGTATATCTGAAAATGAATTAGATTTCAT
This sequence comes from Annona cherimola, assembly GCA_030490835.1. Lineage (NCBI taxonomy): Eukaryota > Viridiplantae > Streptophyta > Magnoliopsida > Magnoliales > Annonaceae > Annona > Annona cherimola. Next base: position 2,759,344 of record CM059973.1, on the reverse strand, counting down.
CAGATCTTTATATTGGTGAAAAATAGAAAGTTGTCGGGTACATGATTCAAAATTCTTTGTATTCTAAATCTTGTAAGCTATCTAATCGCAAATTACACATTACGATTTTTCATATTTGCATAGTAGACTTTATCAATTTACTTGTTTTGCAAAATAAATCATACCGTGAGCAACTATTAAGTATTAACAAGTAGTTAATGTTGAGATTTAAAATGCAACCAAGGAAATATAAAGTCTAAAATAAAAACATACGAGCAAAAGGTTCCCTGATCATTATCATCATCATAAGCAATTTCCCATTTATGTATAGTCTATTCAATACATTCTATTATATCTTTATTGACTATCAAAAACTAAATTTTTAGTAATTTTTATTCGGATATTTTGCAAATATGTCTATAAAGTTTTACCAATATTGCATCCATATCTCTAACTTTGCCAAAATTACAAATATACCTATAAAGTTTGTATAAAATTGTATGTGTATTCCTTCCACGCCGTTAGATTTTTCATAAAATTGATGAAAATATCCTTTAAACCAAGTAATACATTTGTAATGTTTTCAAATATTATAGATATATTTGCTATTTTATTATTTTATAAATTTTTTCATATATTATTATTTTAAATTTTTTTTACAAATATGCTTACAGTATCTGCAGCGTTACTGAAATAATACATGCTGCCCAATCTATATATATACAGTGGTTTGAGCTGAGCGTTATCGAAAAACTTTATCTGAAATCTGAATGGATTATTTGGGGAAAAGCCATCACAGCACTTGTCTTTCCACTCACAGGACTTGAAATCAAGATCTTACTCAAGAGCAACCCAACTATTTCCCACTCAGAATAATAGGCGTTGGTATCATCAACAAACATATTATTTCTGTTTATAAATTACAGTTTTTTTGTCATTATGTCTATTATTTTTTTCTTTTAGAATGCTTTGCAACTTTTCTATAGTTATCGTAATGTTGATTTTCATTTTATTAATTCAATCATATGGTAGTACTATTTTCATTTTATTAATTCCATCATATTGTAGTACTATGTTAGTTCACTTATTAATCCTTAACATGCATACTACTTGGGAATAGACCATTTGGCTTTATTGGCATGGTATTCAAGAGAAAGCCTTTGATTTTGAGAGAATTTTTTCCTTGATTATACTTTTATGCCACAGCCTCAAATTTTCTTAAATGCAGCAAGTAATTTAGCTACATTTGATATCATTAATTTGATCTTCAAACAACTGTGTATGAAACAAACAAACTGCTTGCATATGTTTTGCTATATATGGGTTATCGCAAATGTTGTTGTTGTTGTCATTTTTTTAGAAAATTTTCTATATATAATATTATTTGTTGGAAATGAACAAAATACATGTAGCAAATTGTATTTGATTGCAAATATTTCGACTTGTCAGAAAAATCTATTTTTTAATTTTTATGAAATTATATATCTAGGTGTATATATTCATAAATCAAAATTTATCATTTTAAAAGATATGTATAGATTTTTTTAATTTTAAACATAGATGTTGTGACCATTTTTAGCCTCTAAGAATGACCGCATTACCCCTGTATTTAAAATTTAAAAATATATATACACATTTTCAAATGGTAAAACTTGTTAAAATTAAAAAATGGTTTAAAAATACATAGATTGACAATTTTTAAAAATTTTAAAAAATACAAAAAATGCACCCATTTCCGACAGGTTGAAAAAGATCTCGACACTGACTTAGATGTCGTTAAGTTGGCTGCAAATCATTATTTATAGCTAAATTTATATTTTACTTTCCTTAAGCCAATCAAACCCTAGAACAACAGTAGTTCTGCCATATCATTGAGACCTACACGTATCGGCTTCTCTTGAGAATATTCTTCATTCTTCAAGAATCTAAGTCAACGAGAACCAATAACTTATGCAAGCTAAATTCACAAAATCGATGTCGAAGTTAAAAATAAATAGGGTAACGATTACTCAGAGTTCGTTCTAGCCCGATGGAACCTCACCTCCGTCCCACATTTAATTGGGAATTCGACCAAGCTACCTTGTATTCGTTTTCTTGCATTGCCAAATGCAGCTAGTGATTTGGTTGCATATGGGCCCTGCATATAATACAGTTGCATATGTTTTAATTTTGTTGCAAATATTTACTCGAGTTCCAATCCTATGAACTATGTTCTTATCGGAGTATATTTACATCATCTCAATTTGTATTATAATAAAACTCTAAGACATTCTTATGGTTTGTAATAGGAAGACTACATGCTCCCAATTATTTTTATGAAAGACAACAAACTCTCATCTAGCACTTCTTGAAACAAAGCTCCTACTAAATAATAAGGGGACGCAAGCTCGGCCATACCATCATTTGAACCCACACTAGGTGAGAACCAACCAAACAACATGACCAATTGAGATACAATCCAGGTGACTCCAATGTTATGGAATTGGTTCCATGAATTCAAGTTTATAAAAACCTCTCCATTTAGGGCCCATCCTAGTGTTTATATAAAACTCATTTCATTCATTGCATTTAAAATTATTTATTTAATTAGAAAATCCAGTTAATTTTATCACAATCCAAGACCGCATGGTCCCTCTTTAATAAAAAATGATAAATTATCCTTAATTCAACAAACCATTCAAAAAACTTTTATGTAGATAGATGATTATATAAGTTATTATAACATACGAATATATTGTGAATGGATACGATTGGTTTTTATAATTTACATATCGTTATATATATCCAAAACTTTTGAAATATCAAAAACTAGATAATCAGGTGGTTATACCAGTGTGTGAGTCTGTAAGAGGTCACTGTGAATAAATGCAGCAACTTTTTAAATATTCATCGGATATAATAATAACAATTTGCCGCCAAATTTTGGCTACATATAAGTCTAGTCCAGGCACGCATTTGGCACCAAATGTAAATTAGGCTGAAAAAAAAAGTGTTGCCATCAACTTTTGTTGTAGTGTTTGCTTCTCACTCTTTTCTATATCCTGAAATGCAAATATGAGCCGTGCAACTTTTGAGAACATGCTCACATGTTGCACTAGTTTAGAAGCTAGCACACTAGCTAAGTCAAACTATAATTGGGTGACAATAATCTGAAGAGAAATTGCTGATGTGGATGTGTTGTTGGTGACTCGGATTCGCGTGCCCAAGTTGGATTTTGACACTTGGTCTTTATTTTTTCCCAAACAATGTTCATATAAGACAATGGCCACCACCAATAAATAATGTCCCATTTCAAATACAAAATAATTAGGTTCTTCTTAGTGCTCCATTGGCAAATATAAAATGGCCCCCTACTTAGTGTACGACAAAACACCTCATGCTTGCTTTACTCAGTGTAGTTACAAAGCCCAAGTACTTATCCTAAACGTAACTACATTAGTTAGATGTATCTACATTAAAGGGCAGGTCATCTGTGCAAATACAAATGCACACTAGGAATGCGTAATGCTCTTAGTTTCTTGGGGCATGGAAGCCTGCACGTATATAGGTGTTTACTTTCAATTCAACCATTAAGATGCGGGCCTTTTAGATTTCAACCATCAAAGTTTAGAGTTGCTTTTGAAAAGCCGAAACCCAATTTTCCGATTTGCAAATAAAGTTCGGGTTACAATTAAGTGCATGCAAACCCAAATACGAGGAATAAATTTTTGCATTTATATTGAATATAGAATATATTATAAACAACATTAAAACTATACACTTTTTCATTTTTTATATATTTTATATTATTTGAATTAATAGATAAATTATATCATCTTCATTTATCTTTATCTTTATATTATTTGCTTCTACATTTATTGGTTTTCTTTTTCTTTTTTTTGGTAAAGATAAATTTCTTTTAAAAATATGTTAAATTACCATGTTTTTCTTAAATTTAGCTAGGCTCTGTTTCATTATTTTTGTTTAAATGACTTATTGTATTTACATTAAATTTTAAACTTGTAACTCTTAACTTAATAAAACATTTTCATCAAAAAAAAAACTTAATAAACATTTGTCAGCCTAAATTTCCCAAAACCCGATTTAAATAAATAGGATTAAAGTTTACATTTTACAAAGAGGCAATATGAGGATTTAAATTTAGATTTTGCAAATAGGGATAATGCTATGGTTGAGACAAGCCCATGCCTGAGTTGCACCCCTAACGGCACATATATAGGTGTTTTACATTCGATCATTAGGGACTTTTAGATGTCATCTCTGGAACCAATGTCCCACAAAAAAAAACAGGGAAATTTTCTGTTTTCAAAAATGCATTAAGCAATTGACAAAGCTCGTACAGAAGCCATTCTCGACAAGGTTTTTGAACATTGCAATGAGAACAAGAGGGGAAAAAGACATCTTTCAGCCTTGAAAAATATGCTCGATCTGTAATCATATGCTATTACAGAACTTTGTATCCCTGAATTTCATGCATCCAGTAGCTATAGTTGCAAACAAGACCTCCAAACCCACTTGGATGAATCAAAATCAGAAATGAGCTTTTCTTCATTTACACACTAGATCAGCAGCAGCAGCAGCTACAACCGGTGATCGCAAAAACAATCAGGCAAAGCAGACCCTCTGCCCATAATGAAATCATCATGGTGGGCTCTCCACAGAGCTTTCATCAATTCTTCTCCTTTCAAACCTTTATTATTATAGTCTGCGAATGCCTTCCTGCTTAGGAAAAGGGTCTTAAAGAACCCTCTGGAGGCTCTCATTGCAGCTACCATCTTGTCCATGTTCCCAAAATATGTAGCTATGTATGCATCACTGTTTATTGATACATAGTAGTCGATTGCAGCTTTTGTGTTCCCATGCATGCCCACGAAATCCTCATGAGCAAGGAGGGAGGATTTGGTGTGGACATTTTTATAGACAGATGTGAACCCTTCAAGCTCCAATATACCATCACCAGATGCCAAATAAATAGTCGTGTTTGTTGGGATTGCAAGAGCTTGGAGGATAAAAGCTGTTTCCTTTGGAGTGAGAGGGCACTTCCCACGGCTTCGCCACACACGAGCAGCCTTGCCAGTCCATGGTTTTCTATCACCACGTACACTATCAATGGCAGCCATCGAGGCAGGAGAGAGGCTTGAGTATTCACACTGGCTGTAGGCCACCATGTCTGGTTCAAAGCGGAGGTGAAGAGAAAAGAAAGGTTTGGGTATAGAATTCAGCAGCTCTAAACCTTTGTTCTCCAATGGTTTCGTAAGACGTAGTGCATTATAACATGCTTGACAAAAAGCAGCCTTTGCATACAGAGGGTACCTGCACAACAATGCCAATGTTAGTGCCTTAGCAGTAGAACACATTGCAACAATCTCGAAGTCTTTTGAAAGGAAAGGAGACATCAGAAGGATAAAATAAAATTGTTTACCAGCAGCATAGCTTAGTCCCAAAATAATAATACGTGCATCGGTAAATCCAAATTTTTCCCAAAAGCAAAAGGAAAAAGGGAAAAAAAAAAAAAAAGCAAGGAAGAAAGAAAAGAAAGCAGATGGACAAATGCCACAATTTCAGCAAATAATTAACTGGGGTTTCAACAAGGGAAAAACAATGTGGGCTTGTTTGAAGTGTAGTAGGAAAGAAAAATGATTAGAAATGATTTAAATGTAAGGATAAAAGGGTAAAAATGTGATTATTAACTGGGCATGGCAATCCGTAATCCCATGGATTCCCATCTCACATTTTCCATATACGTTAACAAACGTAACCTTTGGCAATTTCAAGCATTATTTCATATACTTGGAATTAAACCTTAAGATTAATTTATAAGGTTGAACCCAAACATTAAGAAAATAGTCATTAAGAAAATAGACAATAAGATGAACCTTATAAATCCTAAATAACTACAAACTATTTTTCATCCTGCTATTCACCAAATGAAAACTAGAACTTTTTGAGTATGTGGGATATTTGTTATTTTTCTAAAACATTTATATTACTTTCAAAATAATCCATATTAAGTTCCTCTTTGTTTTTTACTACCTAGGCCACAATTGGTATCAGAGCCAAGTTGCTAAACTTAATATCATGGAGGGATAGTTGTATATTTGAATTCTTTGTAAAACCCCAAGTCGCGCGTCCTAGATGGGTGTTTGAGGTAGGGGTGGGAATTGGGGCGGGTCGACCTGTGACCTGGCTTTGACCCGACCCGTTTTTAGCCGAGTAAAACCAATATATTTTTGACCCGGTATAGGGATGGGTCAGAAATTTTGACCCGAATTCAAAAATAGGGTCGACCCACCCCGCATATATAAATTTATTAAAAATTATAAGCCTATATTTAAATATTATTATTATTTTCTTTCAAATTTCTCACTTTTTTATAATCAACTCTATCAACAATTGAAGAATCAATTTATTCAAAAAGCAATATAAGAATCAATAAAAAAATTGTACATATATAACCCTTATGTGTAATTGTATATTAACCTATTGTAATAAATGTATACTATATTTTGAAATATTTTGTTTTCTTAATTATGTGTTTTTTAATAATTAGTGAAATATTGAAACATATAATATTTAAATTTAGTATAGATGTATACTTATATTTGATAGGTATATAAATTTTGAAAATTATCTTATTTAACCCGTATTTTTTACCCGACCCGCTATCCTTAAACCAGTCCGATACCGACCCGAATTTTGTCCCAAGACCTAGTAGAAAAAAGTAAGGGTCAAACCGACATTGTCCCGACCCGGTATAAAAATAAAGGTCAAACAAGATTTTTGAAAAGTAGGATCAGGGTTGGACAAACCCTGACCCGCCCCGATTCCCACCCCTACTTCGAGGCTTGTAAAGCCACGTTTAGCCCTACGAAGTAAATTGTTGATAGTGAACAGAGAAAAAAAGTATACTAAGATCAACCATGAATTCATTATTTAGAAACTTCAACTCTAAATTTAGTAGCTTAAGGTAATGTATTAAGCACAGGAGAAATTAATATAGAGAATTTGGAAAAAGATTTAAATTATTGAAAAATATCAGATATCTCAGGCATCTAGATTTATAAGAAAGGATCTTTCCAACTTTCAACAAACTATAGCATAAAAACTGTTGAACAAACGATTTCATTATTTAACCAACATGATACAATCCAACTTTTAAACAAAAGATTAATTGAACAACAGAGACAAAAATATAATTTTATACATTTAGGACTCGTTCAAGTAGCTATTAAACCTTTAACAAGAGAAGGATTCAACACCTCAATCTTATTATGCTTAAGGACCTGTTGGTTTAATAAATTCCAAGACTCGCTGTAAGGAATACTTGAAACTAGCTTATACAATGGACCAATTTATTTTAACTACAACTCAAAGTCTCAAACTATACTATTTCATTACAAGATCAAAACATCTTAGACCAAATATAGAAAGAAGCAGTTCTTTATTCTTATAAAAGAGATGCAACTGAAGAATAACTGATGCTGGAAAATTCATTCAAAACGCAGTAAACTCTTTAATTCTAGCTATGGCAAGTTTCTACATAGGACTAAATAATAAACTAAGAGAGAATCAAAAACATTGTAAACCTTAAGATGTAAGAAGATGAGTAACTTCAGATTTAATAAAGACCATTTTTTTGGCTAGAGTACTGCTAAGAACAGACTATGACTAACTCTTTTGGTAAGAAAGATTCATCATTGGACTACCATCATCTTGTGAAAAAAAAAAAAAAAAATTAGAGACAAATACAATTGAACAATTCCTTATGAAAAGCCGACATATGGAGATATAATATCAGTAGCAAACAACATAGGACTAGCCTACTATAATGAATTAAAACAAATAGCAAATGAAAAACGAGAAAGAATTAAAACAAAAGAACAATTAGGAGATTTTTGTAAACAATTTAGAAAAGAAAAACTAAAAAGAATTTGTAATGGAAACTACTCAAGAAAGTACAAGAAAACATTCAAAAAATATCAAAAGCCCTACAGAAGAGGTGGAGAATCAAGCGAGACAAGAAGGAAAAATCACAACTAGGATTGAACATTACAAATCAAACAAAAAGGAAAAATCCTCCAAAGAACTTCCAACTTGTTGAAAATGCAAAAAAGTAAGACATTTTGCAGATGCATATTAAGAAAGAAAATTAATGAGTTAGAAATAGACTAATTAAACCTAAAAGAACCTTTAAAATCACAACTAGAAAAATTAATGCTGAACTTAGATTGCTTGGAAACTGAAGACACCTCTGACTCTGAAACAGAAATAGATGAAATAGATTCTGACACCGATAACTCATACGAACTAAACATAATAAGTAAAAAAAAAAAGAAAAAATATTAGACTTCACTAATCAAATAACTGATCCAAAAAAATCAAAAATATGCTTAAAAATACAAATTCTGTCCAAGAAACACCTTTTAGTAAAATCTTAGAGAAGACTCAAGCTTATGACTTAACTAAGATATTATAACCTTTAAACCAACCATCTTCAACTAGTAATGTAACAATTTCTGACTTACGACCGAAAGTCAAACAACCAAAGGAAAATCTTAGTGTCTTAGACAAACTAAACACTACAGAAATAAAAGAACTAAGAGAAAGAATAGAAAAATTAGACTCCAAAGATAAAAGCACAGACTCAAAATCTGAAAAAGAAGAAGCTAATGAACCTTTTATCCAACGAATGTCAAAAATTTCTTATCGAAAATAGTATACAAAAATAACTCTTAATAAACAAAGAATTAATCTTGCATGCAATTGCCCTAGTAGATGCAAGTGCAAATTTAAACTGTATCCAAGAAGGATTAATTCCAACAAAAAATTTTGAGACGGAAGAAAGCTTAAAAGGCACAAGAGGAACTAAGCTTAAAATAAATTTTAAACTCACAAATATAGAAATAAAACACCAAGAGGTAATATTTAAAACAAATTTCATGCTAGTAAAAGTCCTCCAAAGACAAATAATCTTGGGAACGTCATTCTTAAAATTGATTAAACCATTTACAATAACAGATGGAGGAATTGAAATAAAAATTCTGAGAAAAGAAATAATCTTTAGCTTTATTCAAAAACCCCAACAAAATGACATAAACTTGCTAAAAGATAAGTCATTAATTGTAAACTTAATAACACAGAAACAGAAACAGAAAAATTACTTAAATGAAGAATTAAAATTCAAAAAAACCAAAGAACAACTTAAAAATCCTAAAAACCAGAAGCGAATAAAGGAATTCGAAGAAAAATTAAAAACTCAAATATGTGCAAATCTCCCAAATGCATTTTGGGAAAGAAAACAAAATAAGATAGATCTCCCATATGAACCAAACTTTAGTGAAAAGCAAATCCCTATGAAAGCTATACCTATTCAAATGAACGAAGAAACATTAGAATATTGCAAAAACGAAATAAAAGATTTGCTTAATACAAAATTAATCAGAACATCAAAATCATTGTGGTCTTATGCAGCTTTCTAGGTTCAGAAAAATTATGAGATAGGAAAAGGAAATCCAAAATTAGTAATAAACTACAAACCCTTAAACAAGACATTACAATGGATACGGTATCCAATCTCAAATAAAAAAGATCTCTTACAAAGAATTATAAATGCAACAATTTATTCAAAATTTGACATGAAATCAGGCTTTTGGCAAATACAAATTGAAGAAAATGACAAATACAAAACTGCATCTACCATTCGGACAATATGAATGAAATGTGATGCTATATGGACTCAAAAATGCATTCTCAGAATTTCAAAAAATTATGAATGATATATTGAACCCTTATATAGAATTCTCAATTGTTTATATTGATGACATATTAATCTTCTCAAGGACAGTAGAACAACATTTCAAACATATAAACATCTTTCTCAACGTAATTCAGAAAAATGGATTAATAGTCTCAAAAACAAAATACTTACTTTTTTAAACAAAAATAAGATTTTTAGGATATGAAATCTATCACAATACTATAACTCCAGTTCAAAGATCATTAGAATTTGGAAAAAAATTTCTAGATAAAATAACAAATAAAACACAACTATAAAGGTTCTTAGGAGCATTAAACTATGTGTCTAACTTCTACCCAAATATAAGATCGATAAGTAAACCATTATATCAAAAACTAAAAAATAAAAACCCTCCGGAATGGACAAGACGGCATACAAAAATTTTCAACAAGAAACAATTAACAACACTACTAGTATTAATCCTAGCAGACCCAATGACAAAGAAAGTTGTAGAAATTAATACCTTCAATATAGGTTGCGGAGGTATCCTCGAACAAATCAAAAACAACAAAAAAGAAATAGTCCAATATCATTCAGGTATATAGAATGAGACTCAACAAAACTACTCAACAATTTTAAAAAAAGTATTAAGCATTGTTTTGTGCATAAACAAATTTCAACATGATTTATTAAACTAAAATTTTTTAGTCAATATTGATTGCCAAATAGCCAAGTATATTTAGCAAAAAGATGTTCGAAACCCTAAAAACAATTTTTGCAAAATGACAAGCACTTTTATTAAACTTCGATTTCAAAATTGAATACTTAAAAGGATCTTCGAACTCCATTCAGATTTTCTAATCAAAGAATTTCTTCGGGGATCAAAGACAACAACAACAAGCAACAATGTTGCTGCCTACACCCAAGCCAGACAAACCATAGGTCAACCTCAAACACTACACTCGTATAGCCAGCACCAAGTCACTATGGTCCTTCCATCCATCGCAAAAACCACAAACTTGTCAATCCTATGGAAAAGCCATCAAGGACCTCAAACATTCCCCAAACCTCCTCTATGGCTCTACTAGTCTTGCCAGAACCAGAACCAACTCAAACTCCACGAACTGATGCCAATGACCTCAAGTTTCTCGATGAACAAACTACTCCTGCTCTCATTCAAAAATCCCCTGAACTCAAAGTCATTGAGCCATTCAAGTCTATATGGCTCAAAAATCAAAAAGAGAGAAGGGTTCTACCTCAAACACTCCAAACACAACCAAACAAAGAAGTTGAACTCCGTCCAACCCTACTCCATACTAAACTTCTCAATACCAGGAACAAATCCAAAATATGTCACCAAACATAATTTCCCAATACCCATTCGATACATTGAATATGATTACCAAACTTCCCAAGATCTTGCTCAAGTAGTCAAAGACCAATTTCTGCAAACTCAACATGATAAACTCATTGACCATTAAAAAACTCAACATGATAAACTCATTGACCATTAAAAAACTCAACAATTCCATGAGCTCATTCTCGTTGACACTCAATCCATCTCCATAAAATATTATTCAAACAAAGAAGACCTAAATGAGATCACCCATTCAATTATCTATGTTCTAAAGCTAATGATGCCATCAGGATAAGAAATCGTGAAAAAATCAAAAAAGCTTTCCATTCAATTCATCCCGCAAACTTTTGCATATTGAGATTACCAGCTTGCTTGGTACAAAAACAAAACAAGATCTCATTCCTAGATGTTTTACTTCAAATGCAATACAAACTATATTTTTTTTATTCTAGTTTCCCCAATGGTAGGATCACTTTAGATTAATTCCTAAAATTCTTCCTCCCTTGGTAAACCAAGGATTTCAAACTTTTTGCAAACATACTTCTTTCACAAATTGTAAAAAAAAGGTTTTCCCAAACTTTTGTTTTCTCTTCAAAATCCTCCCTGACATGGATTTGTCAATGAGAATATACTTTCCTTCAAAATCCAAAGTCGCGTCTATTTTCCCTCGGAAGAATCTTCAAGGTTAAATTGTGGGACCAATTCACTAGCACCCATGTTGAACCGCAACAAATCCTTGAGGGGATCAACAAACAGCAATTGCCAACACCAAAAACTCCTCCAACCAGAATTAAACAGGAACTACAGTTTTTTTCACAAAAATCAGCAGTTCAATCCAAATTTGCAACAACAACAACAACGACATGGGAAAACTTCATCAAAAGCTAAAGCCATCAGAAGATCAAAAGTCCACCACCGGGTCAAATGAACTAAGACCACCCAACCAAGCAGATCAATATGAAGACATATGAAGACTCACTCAGTCTTAGTACCAGTTACACTTCTATACTTACAAAAAAAAACTAGGCATTCGCTGTCATAAGATAGCATGATGTCACCAGCTTGCCAACACAAGAAGATAAAATATGACAATCAGCTACAATAAAAGAATTCCACTATGGCCTCCAGCAGCATCTTCAACAATACCAAACAGCATCCCTCAACAAGTTCCAAGTAAGCTTTCCTAAGAACTCGCAATAGGCTTTTGTCAGAACCCATCATTCAAACCAACACAGACCCAAACAGTGGTTGTCAATCTGTCTATTAACAATCATTCACCAAGCTCGTAAATGATCCTCAAATGGCTATAAAAGGGAGACGATGGAAAGAGGAGAGGCAGAACTTTTCAAAGCTTGCTAGATCAGAAAACCTCCAGCAAGATAACCCAGAGCCCTCCAAACTCTCTAACAAAAGTCTATTGTGAGTTCTAAGGAAAGCCGAATTGGAAGTTGTTAAGAGATTTGTTCGATATTATTGAAGATGTTGTTCAAGGCTACAGTAGGATTCCTTTACTGTAGCTGACCGATGGCTGGAGTGATGATTTTTTCTTGTGTCGGCAAGCTAGTGACATCATATTATCGTCGTGTTGACATATTTACCAGAGAATGTTTGAGCAGAGATGGTAAATGAAGGTGAATGCCCATTTTTTTAAGTATAGAAGAGTAAATGGTACTAAAACTCAGTGAGTCTCCATACGTCTTCATTTTGATTTGTCTAATCCAATGATCCTAATTTATTTGACCCAGTGGCAGACTATTGATCTTCTGAAGGTTTGGTTGTTGTCTACGGGTTGAGCTGAGTTTAAAGTTTCCGCGGGAGTTTGATGAAGTCTTCCTATGTTGTTACTGTTGCAAGTTTGGATTGAACTACAAATTTTTATGACAAAAACTATAGTTCCTGTTTAGTTCTAGTCGAAGAAGTTGGTGGTGCTAGCAATTACTGTTTTTTGATCCATTCAAGGATTTGTTGCAGTTCAACATGGGTGCTGGTGAATTGGTCTCATCATTTAACCTTAAAGATTCTTTCAAGGGAAAACGGACAGGGTTTGGATTTTGAAGGAAAACATATTCCCATTGACAAATCCATGTTAGAGAGAATTTTAAAAAGAAAACTGAAGTTTGGAGAAAATATTTTCCATAATTTTTGAAAGAAACAGTTTGCAAAAAATTAAAAATCCTTGGTTTACCAAAAGAGGAAGAATTTCATGAATTAACCAAAATGATCCCACCATTGGGCACCAGAATGGAAAAATATAGTTTATATTAAATTTAAAATAAAACATCCAGAAATGAAATCATGTTTCTTTTTGTACCAAAATACTATCCCAACCATACATTGTCTTTTCAAGATCAAATTATCTCATAGACACTTTAACCCCAAACTTAAGCTCATAACTATAATATCAAACTAGGATCCCTGCCTACTGTCATTTGGTGTGTTTGGAAAGTGATAAAACTTTTGGATGAAAAGTTTTTAGTTTAAAGTTGTTAAATAGACAAAAAAAATAATGTGATATTATAGGAATAATAATGAGTAAAGAGAACAAAGTTAAAATTGATGTATTAGTTGTATGAGTAGTTATGTAAAAATGATCGAAAAGTAGGGTAGTTATATAGAAAGATAAGAAGAAACAATTAAAAAATAAAATAGTCATAGAGAGTAAAAAATTTTAAATTGAAAAGTTTTAGCTTGACATTTTTTATTGATTACCAAACACGCTCATAGTTTACAAAGATTCACAAGAAAGTCATGACTATTGCCTTTAATACAAAGGCTGCAAAGTGGAGCCAAAAGGGAGAAACCTCTTCTTCAAACAAACATTAGGAAATTCAATGTAATGGTTTGTAAAACAATCAAATGAGAATAAATATCTCCTCCCGACACTGGCAACTTCAATCTAAAGTTCCTTTGCCTCCAATTAGGAATACAAGAATTAACTTTATAACTGAAGATGATGAAGAAATCATAACAATTGATATGCAATCTTTTAAGAAATCACCCTCATTTGAAATAAGACAATTTTTTTTATGAAACTTTAGAAAAATCCTTTAGGACTGCTCCATCACAAGCATCTTGCTCATCAGTTCCAATTTCATCAAAACTAGACTTAAAAATGAAAGGAGTAAAAATTAATCCACCTATTCCTCAATCAATATAAACTTTAGAAAAAAAATTATACAGAAAATAAACAATTAACTCCAACGTTGTCTCCAATTGTATCATAGATGGCCAATTCTTTGATCCAATAATAGTGACTACTGACAAGGAATTTGAAATCGATAAAGAAAAATTAAGAGGAAACTTTTATAGCTCTTTTAGCAAAGATAAAGAAAAATGGTTCTATAAAAACTATAATAAACAAGATAGAGAACCAATTCAAGAAAAACATTATGAATTTATGAAAAATAAATAAAATACATCTGATGCACTTTGATTGGTTTGAAACATTTTACTACCAAAAGAAACCAATTGTATTTGTCTTGGAACAATCAAAACAATATGGAAATATTGTCAAGGAAAACAAATTAAAACTCTAAACAATCCCCCAGAAGTTGAAATAGTAGTAGAATACAGAAACAATAGACAATCTGCTCCACCATATGACTAAAGGCAGAAATAGAAACACTTCCTAATGGAGAGAGAATATCAGGAAACTCACAAACAAAATAACTACACAAAAAAATAAGAACCACTATAAACCACAGTATATCAATTCTTACCCCAAAACTATCAATTCTTACCATATGAAATACCTGCGTAACGACTACAAGAAATAAATAATAGTGAAATTTTAAGCAAAATAGATGAAAAGCTAAAGATCTTACAAACACCTGAAACTACAGAATCCAAAATTACTAGAATCAAGGAGAAGGGGGAAGGATCATTGAAAGCCATCCCACTCCTAAGCCATCAGTCATGTATTTGTCTGAGACAAACTGATAACCAATCAATTCCAAAATATACGTCAGAAAATCTATTTTGAAACCACATATGAAATGAACAAAAATGAAATGATGAAAAAAACCATCAAAGCCTTTTTATTCTCCACTAGACTTATTATAAGATGATGAAAATCAATTTATTCGAGCTCAGTATAATATAAACACAATTTATAAATGGAATATTGAAGGAACAATGATCAAATCATCAACACCTATAATAAATGACACGGTTTGTAACACTAAAACAAACTTAACAAACTACAATATTGCCCGATATCAGGATTCTCTAGCTTTCTCAAAGGTTGTGGGATAACTATATAAATTAAAAACAAAGAAAAGATTCCTTTATTCATCTAAAAGAGACTCTTCAAAGAATTAATCACAGATGATTGAAAAATTATTCAAAATGTTGTAGATGCTCTAATCCTATCAATTGCAAAATCCCTTTTAGGACCAGACAATAAAATAAGAGAAATAGAATTAGTAACCCTTGAAATTCTAAGATGTAGAAAAATACAAAAAAAGATTTATTACTAGACTCTCATCATACTTTGCTAAAGGGATTATATAAAAAAAAAAATTAGCAACTAAAACAACAAAATAATTTATTAAAACTTAACCTATGCAGAATTAATCTCAATAGCAAACAATGTAGGATTAGCTTTCTGCAATGAAATAAAGTAAAATCTCAAGAGAACCAAGAAAACATTAAAACTAGACAACAATTAGGATTATTTTGTGGCCAATCTGGTTCCACAAGAATAAACAAACCATGTAATGAAAACTGCTCCAAAAATATAAGAAACATAAAAATTCAAAAATTCTATAAAAAAAAATGAGGTAGAAAAACCAAAATATAGGAAATACAAAAATAGATCAAAACCCTATAAGGAAATGGATAATTTAAAAATAAATAAAAAAATCCACATGCTGGAGATGTGAAAAGGTGGTGCTCTTGGCCAACAAAAGCTTAAATGAACCATATATCAACTGGAGTAAACCTAACCAAATCTTTAAAATCAAAATAGAAAAAATAATGCTAAACTCAGATTAATCAAGGACAGAACGGAAGAAAATTCTAAATCAGAAAGAAAAATAGATGGTTAGAATCAAAAACAGATAATCCTATGAATCAAACATGATAACAAAGGATCAGAAAGAAATGCTAGACTTTGCTGACCAAATAACTGATCCTAAACAACAAGGATAATTTACTAGAAACCTTCAAAGACAAGTAATTCTAGAAACATTCTTAGAATTAATAAAAACCCTATATGATAACAGATGAAGGAAAAAATACAAGAATTCTGGATAAAGAATAACCTTTAATTTCATTCAAAAACCCCAACAAAAGGACATTAGTAGACTAAATGAAAAATCCATAGCAATCAATCTTATAAAACTCAAAAAGAAAAAAATAAAATTATCCAAAAGAACAACTAAAATTCCAAAAAACAGAAGAACAACTTGAACAATCAAAGACATGAAATAAGATCAAAGAATTTGAAGAAAAATCAAAAACTTTAGCATGTAAAAATCTACTCACTGCCTTCTATATTCATATATAAACTATGAAAAATGCTTAGATTCAACCTCTTATATAATATAATACAATAATACTTATGCAATCATTTTTTTCATATAGGAATTATGTTTTAGATGGTTTAGATGTTAAAAAATACCACAATAATTATTACATTGATTTTAAACTATGATGTGTTTGTTTAGAGGAGAATGAAAAATTGAGAACGGAAATACAAAGTCATACCCAACTATGCTAGTTTTTTTCCATTTTTGTTCCTATATTCCAATAATTTCTCATATCTTTCCAATCATTTTCCCATATTTTTTCATATAACTACCTTATCTATTTTTTTCTTTTATTCCCGCTCTGCCCCTATCATATCTATTCCATTCCGATTCTCCATTTCATTCTCCTCTAAATAAACACACCTTATGTTCAAATGAGGCCAATGCACATCTAGTTTGGATCAAAATTAGTGTATTACTGAAATAAAAATGATTCTAAGCACCGAGAGTGAGTTAAATTTGATTTCATCATCAATGTAGAGCCCTTGCAATCAGCTGCACTTAGAATTTCCCATATATATTCCTTGATAATGAGGTCTTCTTTTTGTGAAAATTAAGAAAAAAGATAGCATCAGCATCAAACATTGTAGACAAGCATACCCAAGTCAAGGCATTGTTCAATATGTGCATCTAAACCTTTGCATAGTCTGTTTATTTTGACGGCGACAAATGGGGAACATGCATCAGTAATCTGGCAAATTGCTCTGCTGAATCCTCTAATCAATGAGTCTATCTGTTATGGTCAAGATTTGATGAAAATAAGATTATGGCTTCCAGCATGGACTAGACTTATCTTTTTTTTTTCCAATGCTAAGTAGCTAATCCAATATTGCTTCGACAATTTAAAGCAATATGCATCTCCAACAACAGAACTGATTAATATTGTTTCATAGGTCACATGGTAGAGTGAGTTTCTTCCATAAACATTTATTGGAACGCCAATTGTAGCATGCTTATGGCAATAGTTCAAACTTGCTCAAATTTCCATCTGAAATTTCAACTTGATTTGCATCATAATTTATACAATATCTTTAATCCCGGAAAGCCATGCACTCATACTTCCATGTGTAACATGGGTTGAGTTCAATACAAGCCCAATCAAACCCAGCAAGTTTTTGGTTGAAGCTAATACTTTGAATTTTGAAGTAAAAGTTGAATTCACCTTGTTCTTAGGACAACATGACCTAGATTTCACCTGATTTCATAATGATGACCATAATATGATGGTAACATTAATGGTATTCTAATGAAAATGGGGAAGACAAAACTTGTTCTGTAAAGTAGAGGGGTATTTTCCAAAATAAAAGAAAAATTTTGAGTATGGTGAATGTCCCAAGGAAAGGTGGTTGACATCAGGAGGCAAACATGAAAACCTGAATGACAGATTTGCCATACTGAACAATGAGTTTTTTACACATGACTGTCAAAACTTGGGATTATAGTTGCAAAAATTCGAAATATTACACCGTTTTTATGGACAGGTGACTTCTTCTCATATTCATATGAATGCTCACATAATGCGAACAAAATTTGAACATGCAATCATCAATGTATGAAAATAAAGATCTATAGGAAGCTAGTTTTCATAAAACTAATCCAAATTTTTGGTCTAGATCAGGACTCAGATTTGGATTAGGTTCAGTCAGGATGTTTAGAAATTAAGTTAAAGTTCAATTAACCACGCCCCTGCCCATACATGGCCAACATTGTTCCCTTCAATAGGAAGCCTAGTTTTCATAAAACTAACCCAAATTTTCGGTCTAGATCAGGACCCAGATTTGGATTAGGTTCAGTCAGGATGTTTAGAAATTAAGTTAAAGTTCAATTAACCACACCCCTGCCCATACATGGCCAACATTGTTCCCTTCAAAGTGGGCATTCTCAAACTGTCAAACATGACACTTTTTTGTCATGATTCCATCGAAGACAAAAGTGAGAGTCATGGGATACAGGGATAGTACATTTCTTTAAGTATTGACTCCTATCATCTGTAATGGTTAGGAACAGGTATAAACTATGATAATGTGTGGCTGCGTGGGTAGCGCAAAAGAATGTCAAACCTTACCTGTCCCTTCTTTGGCTCATTGCAGGTGTAATAGAGATATAATGATGTTGAAGAAGAGACGGGAGGACACTCTCAACATAATCAAAATGACCTTTGCGTTTGCTACAGTCTACTTGAACAGGTTCTTTCAAAACTATTTCTGCAGGTAACTCTTTAACAATTTCCACAAAGCCTTTTGTCTGTTGAACGAAATAGTCAACATCGAAGACATCCGCAAAGCCGCTGGATAGATGATTACATTATATTAATTCAAAAATAGAAAATAATTAACTAGTATTTTTGCCTTTGAAGTCAAATTTGAGAGGCAAGTACCTTGACTCATTCCAGTAAGCAGCAACCTCAAACTTTGGCAAGACTAAAGTTGCATTTAACAGACGGGCAATACCCACACCATCACAGAACTGGAATTACAGAAAACAATCCCATGATTCTTATCAGGAAATGTACATTGGCTAAGCACTCAGATTTGACCACGAAGCTAATATATTGCCTGATGATCAATTCACCCAGAGATCCTGTAAGGAACTTCCACAGATTGATCAAATGGCCATAAGCTCAATGTGGGCCATCATTGGCTAGGTGCCTAAGCCTTACATTTGGATGATTAGATGACCTCAAGTCTTGGACCTTAACAAGGTGCCATTTTTGTTGGTGTTACAAAATACATGGCAATATGATAGTGGATCAGACATTAAAAATATGTGCCACAGGAGATAGTGTTGCTACATGGTGTACAATGATCTGGACTTGTTTGAGGTCCCAACATGAGTGTTGATGGATTAGTCAATCTCAATCAATCATGCCAAGGGGCTGTGTTCAGTATAGACCACACTTCATGCTGCTTCTTAAGCCTTTTTCTCTAACCAGAGAGAAGGCTTTAGGTGTCACATTTTGCTGAACCCAACAGCAAGTAAGCAAGCAATGAAACGCCTCTGATACTGTCAGTGATAAGAGCATTGATCAAGGCTTCACAAGGTTCATTTGGTGAATGCAGTCCAAACAAAATCTTGCACAAATGTATCATAATGGGCTATAACATCATATTCCAACTGTTTAAAATTTGTCAAGGTGAAACGTGTTTCCTGGATGCTTCAATGATGCAATTAATTATTTGTACCTGTCATTATTGGTCAGTTCGCCTCAGTGCAAGGCAACCCAGCATACTAGTATCCTCTGCTCTAAATCCTAGCCCATGTGCAGATGCAAAGAACTAAAGTACAGAAAACCATTCAGAATGTAGAATGCGGGAGGATTTGCATAGTAGTGCCTCAAGTTTCTGAATTGGACATTTTTGACCCTTAACTATGGAATTTGCAGCAGATGGTTGCAAGTTTCTAAGGGTGTGTTTGGGAAGTAATAAAACTCTCAAATGAAAAGTTTTTATGTAAAAGTTTTAAAATGGGAAAAATTATGCTATATGATAGAGGTAATGATTAGAAGTAAAGAAAACAAAATTAAAATAGATAGGCTAACCGTATGGGTAATTGTGTAGAAATGATTAAAAAGTAGGGTAGTTATATAGGAAAATGTAAATAAATGATTAAAAAATAGGATAGTTGTAAAGAGTGAAAAGTTTTGGTTTGAAAAGTTTTAGTAGTTATCAAACACCCCCTAAATCATAAAGTTTTAGTACCTCCTGCGAACGGCATGTAACAATGCTGTCTGATGCATTGAACGTTGCACTTCTCATTTTGAAAATGCCTTCTTTACCCCTGTTAGCTGTAAAAAGGGGTCATGGCTCCCCCACATATGAAAGCACTGGATGTGAGAAGAAAAGGAATCACCTCCTGGCCTTTTTACATTGCCATGAGTGATTTCAGGTAAATTTTTTACATCTTTTAATAAGGAAAAATAATTTCATTTTTTTTTATCTTTTCATGATTATCATATCGTAATATTATTAAAAAGTGATCATCTATTATGCTATCACCCTTGTTGATTATTGTCATGAAGTAACACCTTTAAAAATATTTTTTATTACTCTTAAAAAAAATATTTTTTATTTGTTTTGGTTAAGAATAAATATGTTCAAATTTTTAGCTTTTTTCTTTTCACATAAGATCATTATTATTGACATCTTATAATGTAATTAGAAAGTCATATCTTTATTTTGTCAACTTAGGTTATTGTAATATTTAAAATTTTAATTTTCATCTTTCCAACTTATATTACAATTATTTGTCTAATCATGGTATAACTTTTTATATTATTTTTATAAATGCAAGAGGCCCTCAAGCACTATTGAATATATGCTCTGTTTATGTGGATTGGGATTCACTAAAATCCAACCATCAAAGATTAAAAAGCATAGTTTTATAGTTGCCTGAGGTGTAAGTCACAATACTTTAATTAATTTTATGAATGCTTGTAAGCTATATTCTAATTTATTTGACAAAAGATATCGTGTTTCATGTTACTATTTATACTCAATATAGGAAAACAAGGATTCACTAAAATCCCACCATCAAAGATTGAAAAAACTTACTTTTATAGTTGCCTAGGACGTATAAGGCATGTTACTTTAATTTATTTTGATGAATGCCAGTAAATATATTCTAATTTATTTGACAAAGGATACGGTGTTTCATGTTACTGTTTATACTCAATATAGGGAGAAAAGGACCTGCACATTCTGCATTGCTCCATGCCACACTTTTCCTTTTCAACATGCAAATGCAGCTTGGGGGGTGCATCATACTTTTACATTGCTCCCTTTGTTATACCCAAGAAATGAAAGAGGTTCATCTGGTTTTTATTTTTTATCCAATTACACAAAAAAAACACTATTGGGGGGAGTTGTGAATTGATGACGCCTCCTAAATATTTTCCTAAAACTAGACATTTGTTTGCAATATCCCAAGTTATCAGAGATTACAGAAAAATGAAAAAATAGTAAGTGTAGCACGAAGCTCATTCAAAAAATTCGAGATTTTTAGAAATAACCTTGTTTTGCCACATCAAGTATAATAATAACACAAAACATCATACCATTCATAAAATAAATTAGATAATATAACTTGCATTTGTAAAATAAATTAAAGCAACATGACTTGTACATCCTGGGCAATGATAAAACCAACAGCCTGAGTTTTCCTCAATCTTCAACAATTAGATTTTAGAGAATCCCAAACCACATAGATAGAGCATAGATTCAATAGTGATTATGAGTCTTCTGCATTTGTAAGAATAATATAAAAAGTTTTACAGTAATTAGATAAATAATTGTAACATAAGGTGGAAAGGTAAAATTTTAAATTTGAAATAATTATAATAACCTAAGATGACAAAATGAAAATGAAAATGACTTTTTAATTACGTTAGAATGTAACAACAATAATGATAACCTAAATGAAGGATAAAAATTATTATTTTAAATCTCTTTTACCAAAACAAATAAAAATAATCTAGATGTATTACAACATGACAACAATAATCAAGGGATATAATATAATAAATGACTTTTTAATAATATTACAACATGCCAATGAGTGAAAAGATTTTAAAAAAACGATATCTTAAATGAATTTATTTTTCTTCTCAAAAGATATAAAAATTGCCTGAAATCACTCAATAGCAATAGATATTGGTAGGTGATTTCTTTTTTTCTCACTTCTGGTTCTTTAAAATGAGGAGAAGCCATGCAGCCTTCTTCCATCTAACAGGGGGCAAAGAAGGCATTTCAAAAAATGAGAAGCAACACATTTGATGCATCAGACAACATCTTTACATGTCATTCACAGGGGGGTACTAAAACTTCATGATTTGGGAACTTGCAGCCTTCTGCTACAAATTCCCATAGTTAACAGTCAAAAGGCGCCCTATTCTGAAACTTGAGGTACTAATATGCAAAACCCCTGTAGAATGGGCATGTAACATTTGCTACCACAATCAACTGTGGGCTCTGCATGTAGCTTAAGGTAGGTAAGGACACTGGTTTGGAACCCACTGCACCATAGGTGTCCCACACGAGTGTCGTTGGGAGCTGATGTGGAATCCTCTTGTGAATGGCAAGAGGAATGGGAGAGGGGAGGACCATCACAATCTTGCAGAATCCATATTTGGTAGGTACTGAGAAAGACATGGCTCATATACAGGCATGAGAACCCCAAAATCAATTAGTCATTCTAGTTGTAGAATTGGCTAACGCAACAATAAGTCTATCCATTGATAATATTTCGGAACACCACTAAGCAACAGTAGAGCATGCTTCCAACCTAGCAAAATATCAGATACCATACACTCAGAAAAACATGGCTCATATGCAGGCGTGAGAAACCCCAAAATCAATTAGGCATTGCAGTTGTAGAATTGGCTAATGCAACAATGAGTCTATCCGTTGACCACTAAGCAACAGCAAAGCATGCTTCCAGACCTAGCAAAATATCAGAAACCATAAACCCAGAAATCACACAGAGGACTTACATCCCGCCTCATCTGATTGAGTCCGCCAAAGCAATCCACTCGAATATACCCATTACTCTTCTTTGGTAGAGCTGCATCATTTCAACAAAAACCAATGCAACTGTCTGCACTAATGCCAGTTAAAGCGGATTCAGGAAAAACTTTAAAAAAAAAACTGCAAGTTCCAAAAAACACACATCACATAAAACCGGCACCCACCAGTACTAGCCAGCCTCAGATCTGAAAGACCCCAAAAACCAGACCATCCACAAGGTGGGTCCCACAAGAATGCTAGAATCAGTAAGCCAGCAACTCATTTGAGCACTAATCCACACAAACAGTGCAGATCACATGGCCGTGTGAAGTTCAAACGTTGCAATTTCAAAAAACGGCCCATTCGTGGTAGGGCCCACCTGACAGAAGGCCATGATCAAGCAACAATGCATAAGCTAATGCTAACGCTAAAGCCTACATCCGAACTGAAGATAGTTCAACCGACCCGGCAAGTCAACAGCATTCCACCATTTGCAAGGTCTCCACTCGACAATCCTCCGGGCGCGCCAAATCCCTGATTCTGGCCGCGAAAGGCTCCTGGTTTGCGATTAGAACTTGAAATTATAAGCTCCTTGAAAATTTTCAGATCGCGAAACAGCAAAGAAAAAGAAGATATTTTACTTACCCAGAAGACGTAGAAGAAAGGTACTTTACGGAGAACATCGTTGACGGGTGGAATATGAATACTGCTAAAAGGAGGGAGGAAACCACCAAGAGAATACTGATGGAGGAGGGTTTCACTGCCGGAATCCCCATCTTCGTACGATCATCGGAGTGCTAAATCCCTAACTGCATTGAATTGAAGGTGGAGAGAGGAATAAATCGAGAGAGAGAGAGAGAGCGATGTGAAGCAGACATACAAGCGCGAATGAATCTTCTGCACCAGAAACTAACGTGGGAGCTTACGATTCAGATCTTCCCACCAACTCGAAGCTATTCCGACGCCCAACCACACCATCGTCGATGGCTTTGACGTATCAGTATTCCGGCGGACGAGATGCAATCTCCGCCGGAGCAGCGAGACGAGAAAGCGCAAAAGAGAGAGCGAGAGGGCAGATCTGTTTAGCGAGATGATTCGGGTGTGCTGGGGAATTGGGATAAGATGTAAGTTAAGGGTGTGCTTGTTTGGGGTCAAAACTTGTCAATTAAAACTTTTCAACACAAAACTTTTCACTCTTCATAACTACTCTATTTTTTAATTATTTTTTCACATTTTTCTATACAAACTACCCTACTTTTCAATCATTTCTACACAACTACCCATACAACTAACCTATCTATTTTAACTTTATTCTCTTTACTCTTCATCATTACTCCTATTATATCACATCATTTTCTATCAATTTGACAACTTCTACCTCTAAAACTTTTCATCAAAAGTTTTACCTCCAACCAAACACACCCTAAAAAGGTTGTGTTTTTCATGAAAAAAATTTGGAAAGTAAAAGTTGTCAAATCTTTTGATATGATAGGGATAATAATGAGTAGTAAAGAGGATAAGATTAAAATAGATAGATTAGTTATGTAGATAGTTGTGTAGAAATGATTGAAAAGTAGGGTAGTTGTATAGGAAAACATGAAAAAATAATTAAAAAATATGATAGTTGTGGAGAATGAAAAGTTTTAGATTGAAAAATTTTAACTTGATATTTTCTATCAATTGCCAAATATACCCAAAACTTTTGAATCTAAAATTTTTCACTTTCCATAAATATCATATTTTTAATTATTTTTTTATATTTTCTTATACAGTTACTCTACTTTTCAATCATTTCTATGTAATTATCCATACAACTAACTTATTTATTTTAACTTTATTCAATTTACTTCTCATCGTTATCCATATCATATCACATCATTTGATAACTTTTATTCTCCAAAATTTTTCACGAAAAATTTTATCCATTTCCAAACACACCTGAAAGTCATTCATAGTAATCATTTCAATTTTTGGGTCCGTCCGGGACGTGACAAAACTTTGGTTGAAAACTTTCGTGTACGTGGGCAAATAATAAATTTTTTAAATAAAAAAATTTTAACTTAAAAATATCAAAAAGAAAAAAAATAATATCATATGATAAGGATAATGATAATAATAAGAAATAAAAAAAATTAAAGTTAAAATAAATAGGTTAGTTGCATAGATAGTTGTATAGAAATAATTGAAAAGTTGGGTAATTGTATAGGAAAATGGGAACGAATAATTAAAAAATATTGTAGTTATGAGAATAAAAAGTTTTAAATTGAAAATTTTTAACTTGATAATTTTTGTATGTTGCCTAGCACACCCTCAATGTCTACCGGGAAACGATCAAATTGGTAGCGTGTGCTTGGAAAATTGATACAAATTTTTAATAAAAAAAATTTTAAAATGAAATAAAATTGTTTGATATAATAAGAATAATAATGAAAAGAAAAGCGAATAAAGTTAAAATATAAAAGCTAATTCTATAAATAATTGCATAGAAATTAGAGCAAATTTTACCCCACGAATTTTACCCCTTAATTCCACTAATGTCTAAAAATTTTCAAAAATGCATCTCATACACATCAAATTTTTATCTTAATTCCACTTATACCTACGTCGTTAAAGATCCGTTAAATAGGCCACTAAATCTCTGAGAAATAACGAACATGCACATCTCTAATTATGAATTTATAGCTAAGCTAAAAATTCATATTATAACGAATTTTGTAATTCTACGACTATAAAATCATATATTATTTAAATATGAATCTTTAACTTCAAGCAAAATAATATTAAATTATATTAGAGCTTGAGCCTTCGTCATTTTATAAGAGGGCTAATGGTCCATTTAACGGAACGATGTAGATATAAGTGAAATTAGGATAAAAATTTGTGGGTATTAAATAAATTTTTGAAAATTTATGACTATAAGTGAAATTATTGGTAAAATCCCTTGAGTGTATATGGAATTTGCCTTGAAAATTATTAAAAAATAGTGTAGTTATGTTAGGAAATGGGAAGAAATAATTAAAAATATGATAGTTGTAGAATGTAAAAAGTTTTTATTGAAAAATTTTGGTTTAAAAAACTTTTATTCATTGCCGAACATGCTCATAAATAAAAAGTTTTTAAAATTTAAAAAAATAAAGTAATATGGTAAGGATAATAATTATGAGTAAAAAGAATAAAGTTAAAATATAATATCGATTATATGGGTAACTGTGTAGAAGTGATTAAAAAGTAAAGTAGTTGTATAGGAAGATTTAAAGAAACAATTACAAATATAGTAGTTGTAAAGAGTAAAAGTTTTAAATTGAAAAAAATTATAATTAAACAAACATACCTCAATATAAAAAAATTTAAATGAAAAATAATAGAATAGAATAGAAATAATGATGAAGAGTAAAAAGGATAAAATTATGATGGATACATTAGTTATATAGATATTTGTGTATAAATGAAAAAATATGATAGTTATATGAAAAGATAAGAAGAAATAATTTAAAAATAGGATAATCATGGAAAGTGAAAATTTTTATTTTAAAAAACCTTTTTTGAAAATGGATGGTTTAACTCATTAACTTAGAAAGATCCATATACAAAGCTTGAAAAAATACAATTCGGAAAGTTGTCTCTCCATTTGCAATCCGACCTCACTAAAGACATTGCAAATTTCGCAAGGCAATGAGCTGGCTAGGTACCTTCCCTTAATACATGATGGTACCTTATCTCCTCAAGTTTTTTATATTTTTTGCCCTATCTCATTCTCACCCCAAGTAGCATTATGTTTATGTCCATCCGTATAAGGTTGCCTATTTCCCTATTTTACCCAATATTTTGCACTTAAAAAAAACCTTTTAGATATGTAATATGTGTTGAGATATATGTAAATATATTCTAATAAAAAAAAGACCTTTTAGAGTCTTTCAAAATAGTCATAAACCCCAACTCTTTCCTCTTGATCTTACACCAGCATCCCCATTCAATTTTACTCAACCCTGTTTTGATTTGATCCACCAAGCTAGGCTGTCCAAAATCTCTATCCCCTTTTACGCCAATAGCATTATTGATTTGACCTTATGCATTTATTGCAATCTCCATTGAAGGATGTACTTGTCTTCTAGCTCTCCTTCCCTCTCAACTGTGAAAAACCTAAAAGAAGGTTGTTCCTAAGGAACCACAGCTGTCATCCTATTTTAAATGAATAACACCAAGAGAAGTTGTCCTTATCTACAGTTGCTTTATGAAAATACCACTTACCATGTTCAATTAGGGTAGGGTAATTTCCAAGGTCCAGGTACTCAGAATTAACCCAAATTATTAATATATGTTTAATATAGATTGTATAGAATATATTTTATAATGAAAAGCATAAATATATTCCTTAAATATATAAAAACTTATTTAATTTATCAATTAGTAAATTAAATGAATGTATTTCAAAATTTATATTATTATAATCTTGATTTTAGGTTTTTCAAATAAGACTTGAAATAAATTTATAATTTTCAAATATAACATAAAGACTATTTTAAAGAACTAATTTGAAACATAAACCAAAACCAATTCAACCTTAGAAAATAGGGTGGGGTACACTTAGGACTAATCCGACCTAAAATATGATAAAGTAAGAGTTTTTAGAAATAGGATACGGATAGGGTCGACCCCAAACCGGACCTATCTAAACCAAGTTGCACAGGTAATCAAGTTAACTTTTGTACGTAGTCTTGGTTAGCATTCTCCATCCAAAGATTTGTATATTCCTTAGTAGTTCAATTTTCCTTATAGCTTTGAATCTTTGCCCTTCCCTCACATTTATTTGTACTCTCCTATGATATGTTCTATTCATATGCTATTCTACATGTAGATCTCATCATGAAGTTCTCATCATTCTTAGGTTCCTAAAAAACACAGTTTTCTTTCTCAACTTTAGGAATGGGAATCAATTTCACTTTATCCCACCCCTCTGTTCTAGCCACCCTCTTCACTTCATGTTCTTTATATTTTCAATTTCTAATTGATAAGCTGGTCTACCATGCAATCATCTGAGTATTCAATTGGCAACGAACCACATTTCTAGATTGTTCCATCTACCCATTTATCACTGAAAAGTTTTACCTTGTTCTCCGATCCTATCTACCACTTGCTTCTTTTCTTTGGGAGAGATATCACCTGGACAATCCCTCTCCACACCATAGTAACATTTTTTAGTCCTGCACTCCCAGTATTCCCTAGTTAAAAAGTATCTAGCCCTTAGCATCTCAAAATAGAATAGGTTTTCCACTAGCGCCAAGTTAAAAATTGAGAGTTCTTTGAATCTTAGCCCTCCATTTGCCTTAGACAGACACAGTTTCTTCTAAGCTATCCAACTAATCCTTCTCTTCCCTCCTCTCTCCCCACTAAAACCTACTTAATTGTGCATTTAACTCCTCGCACAAACCTTTTGGCAACATAAATAGATTCATCATATAGTTGAGAATTGTTTGTGCCATAACTTTGATGAGATTTTCTTTCCCACCACATGACAACAACTGATTCTTCCACCCCTGCATTTTCCTCTAAATCTTTTCCTTTAAAAATTGAAAAGCAACTTTCTTGCTCTTTTCCACCCATGTCGGCATCCCAAGATATGTGTACATTTGCTTCCCTTGAGATCCCATAAGACTTTTTATCTTCTGTTATTGGTATTTCTTGTGTTTTTACTAAATAACATTGCAGTTTTCCCCATGTTTACTTGTTGGTCAGACCCCCTCGTAGAGTTTTAATAGTTAGATTAAGTAATAGACATCCTCTTTCCTCGTTCTCAGGGCATCATCTACAAAGAACATATGCAATATTCTTAGGCTTCCCTTACTAATTTTAATGCCTTAAAGTTTTTTTTCCAAATTAGCTTTCTCAAGCAAAGCTAAAAAAACCCTCAACACGATAAAAATAATTATAGTGACAAAGGGTCTCCCTGTCTTAGGCCTCTAAAAGGAATAATAATGTCTAATCTATTTCCATTGAATGCCCCTTGATAGGAAACTGTGGGATGCTTCCCATTATCCAGTTGATCCATTTTTTTGAGAATTGCATTCGCATCATCACCTTGTACAAATAATGTTATTCCACCTTATCATAAGCCTTTGACATGTCCAATTTCACTGTCACATCTTCTTTCCCTCTCTTCCTTTCCCTCATAACATTAATGGCTTCATGAGTAATGATAATATTTTCTAATCAGTCTATAGGGCAGGAAAACAATTTGTTACTCAGAAATTATCTTAGGAAGGCAACTCTTAAACCTATTTGCCAAGATTTTTGAGATAATCTTATACATACCATATTGCACAAGCTAATAGGGTGGATCTCATTCGGGTTCATAACTCCTTTCTTATTCGAAATGAGGATAATAATAATATAATTTATCTCCCTCATTAACTCTTGATGTCTTTCCTTCAAATTATCATCAAACACTATGTTAATGTTACAAGCTTTGTAAATATCTTCGCTTAGTATATTCAAACTATGTTAAGAAAAGCCAGCAAACATTCCATCTAGCCTTGTATATTTCAGTGGGTTCATTAACTTTATTGCTACCTTGACCTCTTCTCTCGTTATTCTTCTTGTTAAGAATTGATTTTCCTCATTCGATACGTACTTCTGAATCACATCTGCCACTATGTCTATTATCTTGCTTTCCTCTTCTTATTTGAAGATTTTTTGGAAATGGCTTATTGTTAGAGTCACTTTTTGTTTTTGATTACTAATCCTCCTACTATTTTTGTCTATCAATATCTCCATCTAGTTTTTCTTCTACATGCACTCACAACTTTATGAAGAAAAGATGTGTTTCTATCCCCTACTCAAAGCTAGTGACTCTTAGCCCTTTGTTTCCATTTTAGTTCATCTTCCTCTAGCAGTATGTTGATTGTTCTCTCTGCTTCCTTAATGTTTGTGTCCCTCTCATCTGATGGCTCTTCCCCACAGGGTTGCTGTAAAATTCTCTTGATGTTTTCTAATTCTGCTCAAAACATTGCCCTTTAGTCTTTTGCTCCACTCCATAAGTTCTTCCCCACACATCTAGATCTTCCTATTAAAATCCCTTCATACCTTTTGATGATTATGGTCTTGAATTTCTCACACCTGCTTGGTGATCTCCCTTGTTGCCTTATACTTGGTCCATCCCAATTGAAATATGAAATGTCTTATCTGTTGACTTGAGTGGGTTGCTATCAAAGCTTGCTACAACTTTATGATTTAACCTGGCCATTAGGAACATCTTCAGCCACTCTTCATTCAGCAGACTTCTATCCAATCTAGCTTCAAAACTCTCTTCCTCCATCCTTTTGTTACTTCAGGTCATCATAGGTCCACTAAATTCTACATCTTTTAGAGCACAATCATCTATTGCCTCCCTAAATGCCTCCATCTGGCGATCTATCTTGCAATTATGATTCAAAAATTCTGAGGGTTGAACTACCTTATTGAAGTCACCCACCACACCCATAATAGATCCAAGTGCATTTTCAACATCTTAAAAAGAGTCTATAATTTATTCCTTTTGCTTACCTCTAGATACCCATAAAAACTTGTTATTGGCCATGGCCTTTGCCCTTGTTCTCAATGATCACATCAATGTGGTTTCCTGAATACACTTGGATGGAAAAATTCCAATCTTACGTTCATAATAGAGCTGAACCACGCCTTATATCAACGTACTCCACTGAGAGGCAAAAATCAAAATGGAGGTGCCTTCTAATGATATCCATCTCTGCCGCTCTTCTCTTTGTCATTGCCAAAATGGTCAAAATGAAGTCTTCCCTCCTAAACTTGACTAATCCCTCTAGTGATTCACAAAAAGAGAAAACTCTCAATCTCAACCCTTCACCTAAGCTTCACACGAAATTTTCACCCTTGTGAGTTCACTCGGGAAGGAATAGTTTGAAAACTTTCAATTATAAACAAACG
The DNA here is from genome assembly GCA_030490835.1 of Annona cherimola. Lineage (NCBI taxonomy): Eukaryota > Viridiplantae > Streptophyta > Magnoliopsida > Magnoliales > Annonaceae > Annona > Annona cherimola. Next base: position 2,728,303 of record CM059973.1, on the reverse strand, counting down.
CCCTTTAATTACTTTATTATCGTATGTTTGGAAATTTGTATTTTAAAATTTTGCATATTTGTATTTTAAATCTCAAAGCTTGCATGTTAGCATTTTTTAAACCCTATAAAGTTTGGTTCTTTAGATTTTAGTCCTTTAGCCCTCATGATGTTAAAAAAATCATTAAGATCTTGTAAAATATATAAAATATTTTTTTGTGTTTTAAACCTTTTACCTTTACATATTTGCATTTTAATTCTTAGAATTTATCCTTGCATATCGTTAAGTCATTTTTATTCTATTTACTGTGGATGATGTGCAAAATTAGGTGAAATTAGTGCAAAACACGCATGATTCTTAAAGAGTCAAAGCATAAAGACCAAGATCTATTCAATTTGACGATTTGGAAGAATAAAGAGGAGGCAAAATAGTGATTAACATGGGCAAAAATGTGTTTCACCCAGGGCCCAAATTCTTTTTAGGTCTAATAAAAATTTTTCGAAAGTAAAACCCCACACTCCAAAGGGCCACAATTTGAACTGTGTGGATTTGGGTATCAAATGGTTCAAACCGTGTGGACCACTGGTTACGCAAATTCATGCGCAATTCAGACTGCATGCATAAGGGGCTATGAGATCTCTATATAAACACATCTTGAAAACATCTGAAGGCATCCTAGAACTTCTTTAGAGCTAGGGTTGACGTCTGAGAGTGAACGAAGACGTAGAGCACAAGACAAGGAGCGAGGTAGTGAGTTGCTTGAAACGTTCAAGACACCACTAAAGCTTTCAACCAATAAACTTTTTTTCTTCTTGATTTAATTGTCTTATTTGTGATGAATTTAAAATATACTTTTATTTTTTATTTGAATTTGATCCTAAACATGCTAGGCTAAACCCTTAATCTAGAGTTTTAGAATTAGTATGCATATAATATAGTGGATATTGTGATTTTAATTTATTTATAGAGGATATTGTATGTTAATTTAATATCTTGGAATTTATTGTTTGCTTGGTGTGAAGGCTGACATTTTGACAATGATTTTCATTTATTAGGTGAAAAAATCAAAAGGTAGAAGTCTAATATACGACAATCAAAATATTAAATCTTAAAATTTAAGACCATGAGAATAAACATGATGACCTTGAAAAAAATTTCAAGAACAACTGCAAAACTTAATAAATCATAATTGACCTAATCCTATGAGAATAGGTGATTAAGAAATATTAGAGTTATACCTTGTAAGTTTCAAGAGAAAGTGCAAGGATGATTTAGGGTTTATTCTTGTTTAACACATAATATCCGAATTAAATAAGTACTTCACGTATCTGTTACAGAAGACGTATATGAAACCTTAGACTATAGGTACTCTCATCGTAATTTTTAATCTCCATTCTACGTTCTCGAGATCAACTTTCTTTTTATTATTTTCTTTCTTCTTCTTATCTTATTCTCTTGATGTTGGTTATAAAGTGTTTAAATCTTATTCTATTAATTGTGGTTATAAAGTGTTCAAATCTTACGTTTTAAATTTCGAATTTTCTATGGATCAATATTTTATATATTATAATTTACGACTAGCGCTCTTGCGGAGAGATTGCAACACATATGAATCATATTACATTGAAGAACTAATTTAAGTATTTTATCATTAATGATTTACATATTTTCAAATTTACTCATACAATCTTACGAAACTTACATATTCTTCTAAAAGTTTTATTTGAATTACTTTTAAAAATATTTTTTCCTGATTGCCAAATGGGCACTTAATTCATCTAAGCATACAAATGGATGAATAAAAATAGTGTAAAAGATGAGCTATTTTTCTTATGTAAAAATAAGTAGTAAAAAATAAGAAAAAAGGGAAAAGGTGAAAAAAGCTAAAATACATGTCACCTGTCTTATAAAGTTATATGTAGGTCAAAAGTCAAAAGAAAGATGTTTTGATTTCTATGTGGACTTGTATTAAATTGTAAACAACTTATAATTTGATTTTTACTATCCAACAATGATATTTTAAATTATTGGTATTTCTATAATGTACTGCTATATTTGGATTTTATCAGATTTTCTTAGTTTCAAATTTAGTAAATCTTCAATTTCAATTTCTTATCAAAGAATTTATACTTGTTACTATTTTTTGTTGCTTGATATAGTTAAATTTATTGAATGGAACTCTTTTTTTGATAACTGAAGGAAACTTTTGAGCTTAATATTATTTTCGCACAAGTTTCGTGAAAACCTTTTTAAGAATAACTCCAAATAAATTTTTAATTAAAAATATTTAAGTTTAATAATATTATATGAGTAAATATGAAAATATGCAAATTATTAATGATAAAATACTTAACAAGTACTCTAATTATATATAATATGATGTATATGCAATGACAAACTTTAGAGTTTAAAATACAAATATATATATAACTAGAGAGTTTAAAATAAAAAGATATTTTAAACATTTTACAACATATTAATGGTGTTTTTGAACATTATGAGAGTCAAGAGTCTAAAGTAAAAAAATTTCATAGGATTTAAAATACTAATAGGCTAACCTTATAGTTTAAAATGCAAATACGCAAAGTTCGAAAGTTTAAAATATAAATTCTTCTCTTATATTATTATTATTATAAAATTTGATAATATTGTATTAAATCTATGAATAGATTTTTATTATATAGTCATAGATAATTTTAATTAAGTATGGCATAATAAACACTTTGATGAAATTATTTTTGGAATGATCACAATTAAATAATAATTTTAAATAAATTTATTTTGTATTTTGGTATGAATTAATTAAGACAATTAAATTATAGAGATGTAATTTGTCAAACTGATTCCCACCGCCTCCACAATATACTCTCTTAGGAATAACACATATAGGGCACAACTTGGGTAGGGTGCCCTCAGATTGACCCGTTAGGTACCCTAAAATGGGTAGGGTAGGTTTATATTTTTATATCCGTATGGTAGAATGAGTTCCAAATAAAAAAATACTCAGTTCAATTAGGGTAGGATAGGTTCCAAAGTCCGGATACCTGGAACCAATCCAAATTATTAATATACATTTAATATAAATTTCATACAATATCTTGTACGGTCAAAGATACAAATATATTCTTTAAACGGTCATGTTTCTGTGAAACCCCCCTTTCTATGTTATCCCTTTTATTTTTAAAATCTTGATGGTTGATAGAAAATCTACTCCATCCATTGTGTTTAACATTATTTCTAGTATCTTGGAAATTCTTTTATTTTTTTAATTTAACTATATAAGGGTCTTATCTATAAAAGTGTAAAAATCAACGTTATAAAATGGTTCAATGTTAAAACATTAATTTTAAAGTAGTTTTTTCAACATCTAAACCGTCTAAAATATCAATAATATATGGATAATGATCCAATAAAATATTGTTACATTCTAATACATGTGTGAATAGATCTAAGCATTTTTCATAATTTACACATGATATACATATTTTTGAGCAAATGTGGCCTATGCACATACTTGATTTAGATGAAACTCGGTCTCTTAGCAAAAAAAAATGGTGTTAAATATAATGAATGGATTGAATTTTCTATCAAAGATCAATATCTTGAAATTTGAGGGGGTTACATGGGATAACTTCTATGTAACTTGCGGAGCCCTTCTTTAAATATATAGAAACTTGTTTAATTTACTATTATTTAGTAAATTTAGTAAATGTATTTTAAAAATTATATTATTATCATCTTGATTTTAAGTTTTTTAAGTAAGACTTGTAATAAAGTTATAGTTTTCAAATATAATATAAAGACTATTTTAAAGAATCAATTTGGATTCAAAATCGGAATCAATCCGACCTTAAAAAAAGGGTAGAGTATGCTTAAGACCAACCCGACCTACAATAGAGTAGGACATGAGTTTTTGAAAATAGAGTAAGGATAGGATTAACTCCGAACCGAACCTACCCAATCCAAATTATACACTTAAAGGCATACTATTCTCGAAGGTTACTTGATTGAGAAAATTAAGATTTTGTATAAATCTTTTGGTAAATGTGAATTAACACATATAACACACATAGGTAACTATATTGCACATGATACCGCAGAGTTTGCATTACAAAAGGTTGTGTGATTCACATGTAGTGGGGACAATTTTTCTCTTGTATGGAAGTGGCCTAATTTAAAAATATTGATTTTTTTTTAACAAAAGTGAAGCTTTTCCTCCCTACTTTAACAGCCGGCTGAAAGCTGGGACGCTAAACTTTAACGCTTTTGCTATTAAAAACTAATTTTAAATAAAATGAGTTGATTAAATTAATGAATAATTAGAACAAATTGAGGTAGCAATACCCAAATTTTCAATGGAATAGCTACTCTAGAAATATCCATCTTATTTATTTTATTGCTTTTAATTGTGCATGTAAAAATTGTGTTTATTTTATTAGATGCTAAGGTCATGATTCATACAACAAAAGCATTAAATTGTGCAGCTTTAAATGTATTCTAAAAGGTTATGATTGATATGATCTATTAATAGTACGTAAAATTAATGTAAGAAAAAAGTGTGTAAAATTAATTGAATAATAGGCTAATTTAATAGTGTCAAGATGGGCACTACTAAAATTTTTTATAATAACCAAATTTATTATGATAGTTGAGTTGGATGTCACAAGTGTATAAGATAATTTTGAATGGTTTGATGCTATGAAATCGATTCATGAAATTAAAACTTACGTGACCTTTCGAGCTCACCTTGGTAATTATGTCAAATCCAATCCATTGTATATAAAGGTCTCTTTGATATTTGGTAAGTGATGTTTTGATATTTGGCAAGTATTTGATAATGTGGAAAAAATAGGGGTGCAACTCGGTTCGGGTACCCTCGGGTAGGGGTGGAACCTACCCTTACCTATTTTTTTTAAACTTTTACCCTACCCTATTTTAGACCAGATCGAACCGGAGCCTACCCTACCTTATTTTTTTTAAGAGCAGGTTGGTTCCAGTTCGGTTCCAAATCAGTTCCATTAATAATATAAAAGAAGATTTTGGAATGGACCTCCATTTGAGGCAGGTGAAGCATTTTGATGTTCTATAATTCACAGTTAAAGTCTCACAGAATTGGTCGAGATCCACTTGTCACCTAATTTTGATGTACAACCTGCTCAAGTCATGCAATCACACTTGCTCAACAGCCATAATATAAATTCCATGTATGAGCGGATGCATTGAATTGCGGGATGCATTACAAAGGTGGGATACCTACCTTGCCCACATGTAAGTTCTTTACAATAAAGAACATGGAGGACCGAGATTGTGTATTGACACATGCACCATGTATGAATAATGTTAAAAACTTTATATGCATTTTCACCTGACTTCACAGAGAAGCTACCTCCTGAAGGCTTATAGGTGCATGTGTGATTCTTTTCTTGTTTTTTTTTATTCTTCCTCACACAGAACAAAACAAAGGCAAACAAGACAACAATAGCTTCTCCAGCCAGAGTGGCAGTGTGGTAATGGGATTGGGAGGCCGCTGGGCAACGGGTGTCTCGGGAGGAGGCAACCAAAATTGTTAGAGATGGACCCCGTCGTACATTTTAGGAGAAGCTGAAGGCAATGAAAAAAGGTGTCCAAGTACTAGGTCTAGATGAGCTTATCAACGACGATGGATGCGCTGGAAGCGGCCGTGAGGGCCGTGACCGATGGGGGGCTTGTCTTCCCCGATCTTCGATCTCGCCGTCGAAGGAATGGAGTAGTCGGAAGAGAAAGGAAGAGAACGACGACGTGCGCTCAATCACTTGAACTGCTAGCTGTCGACGATCGAACGAAGGGAGGATAGCGGCGGTGTGTGCTCGATTTCAATGGCATCTCGACGTCGGCAACTATGACTGTTGTCGTCTGTCAAAGGGCGGGAAGGGCCGATGGGCCGATGGGCGATTGAGAGAGCTTGAGAGAGATTGAGGGAGAGAGAGAGAGAGCTCAATAGAGATTGAGATAGAGAGAAATCGAGAGAGGGAGAGAGACAGAGAGAGATCGAGATTCGAAAGAGACAGAGAGAAACAGAGAGATCGAGATCGACAGAGAGAGAGATTGAGCGAGAGAGACAAAGAGAGCTTCAAAGGGCGATGCCGGAAGGGAGACAGGAGATGGGAAGTGACGATGCCGAAAAGGGGGGAGAGAGAGAGAGAGAGGAGATGCAGCGGCGCTAGGAAGTTACGGAGGGGTACTCGGAGGGAGAGCAGAGGACGATGGATCGATTTTGAGGTCGAAGCCAGCAGGAGGCAGTCAGGCAGAGCAGTCGGGGTCGAGAACGAGTGAACGACGAGAAGAGAAGAAGTCTGGAGAGATCGAGATCGCCGTCGCCGACTGAATACGAGGGGTTTGGTCTGTTTGGAAAAGGAATTAGGGCTAGGGCAGCCACTGAATATAAGAAATATATAGATATTATATGCAATCCGGGTCGGTTCCGAGTACCCGACACCTGGAACCAACCCTACCCAAATTCCTATGGGTATTTCATAACCGGAACCGAACCGACCCGGTGGGTAGTAAAATCGGAACCAAACCGACCCTATTTAGGGTACCCATCGGGTCGACCCGTTGGTACCCGGACCGACTTGCACCTCTAGGAAAAAATGTTAAAAAGTTATCTGAGGAAAAGTTCAAAAAAAAGAGAGTAATGTTATAAGATAAAAATGATTAAAAATAAAGAATAGTTATACAAAAGAATGTATAAAAATAATGAAACGGAATAATTATAGAAAGATATGTAAAAAATAATTGAAGAGTAAAATATTTTTTGATGGAAAAGAGTAAGATAAATGTATAGAAAAGTATATGAAAAAGTTTTATCTGAATAATTTTTGTATAGTTTACCAATTACACTCAAAATTTATGGAAAAATTTTAAAATGTGAGAGAGTGAAATGATCTGATATGATAATACTAGTAAGTAAAGAAAATTTAAAAATTAGTGAAATGTTCTTGTAGGGTGATACTTATTTTAGGATAAGAGCAGTGGATGCTCTACCACTTTTCCAAAAATCAAATGAATAGGAAAAGGCAAAGCATCACCCGACCTTATAAGACACAAAATCCTCGAACAAAAGTAAAATATGCTTCCTGGTGGTTTACCTCACCACACCTTGGTCTCCTCGCAATGCCAAAAAGCCAATTTCACTACCATATTAGTAGCTTGGTTTCCATTCTATAATACATGTTTTGGACAGATAATTGTTGAAATCTTAAGCTGAAAACGTCAACCCCCTTTATGAGGAGTTTTTAGCTTGATCTAGGAGCTCCGATACCTTATAGGAGATTAACAAGGAGAAGGGAGCCAATTTCAAAAATCACCCTCCATCTCTAGAGCATTTATAATTTCATCACCTGTTTCACATTGAGCTCTCAAGAAATTCTCATTCCAACTATGGATGAAGGCCCCAAAACCCATGCATCTATCATTTATCTGGACACCTACATCCATATTTACCTTCATAAGTTTGATTTTTGGGCTTTTCCACTATGTTATGTTGCTACATAGGAAATGGTCTCCATTCGTAAGCAGTGTGGTCATCTGGGATTGCTTGATATAATCGGAACACCAATCAACTACTCCATCCACCTTGAAATGTTCTCCTTCAACTACCTATATGTTCCTCAAATACTAAATGCACCAAGAGTTAACAACATCGATTGTTAATATACGAGAATGGTTACGTATTGCTAGTTGAAGTAGGATTTCATTCGTGTTTTCTAAGGGCTCGGCAGATCATCTTTGAAAAATTGAAAGTCTAAAATAGTTCGCTATTTTGTAACATCTCCAAGATAAAATGCATCTCATTTTTCACACTTCCCTGTTGATTATATAGAGGAAATGATGGATCTATCATCACCCCTCTTCTTATGAAATTTTACTTGGTAGGTGGAGAGTTAGTGAGGAGCCTCCACCTAAAGTGTTGAATTTTTCTTGGCAGTTTTATTTTATGTATCAAGTTTAGGCATTTTTATGCTCCTTTTTTTTCTTTATTTGTCTATCATCATTTTTCTCCATAGATTGTTAAATGAAGGACTAGGCTAACTTGACCCTAAAGTTCCCAGATGCTTCCAGACCTCAAAACAGGTTGTCTTTCTCTTCATTTCTTGTTATTGGAATGTCTTTTATGTTCTCCTAGCCAACATGGCTTATAACGTCTATAGCTTGCTTGATCTCTATCTCCTTCCACAATCTATTTGGTTTGTCTATGAAGAATTCGACATTCACATCTTCATTAATGTTACTTAGCAATGGGCCAACTTTGGTTAAATTAACATTAGTACATCTATTTGTAAAGAATTTGATTTGGGAGCTTATGCTAACTCTCCATTTACAGGTAGCCTGTAAAAAGGGTCTCATTTTAGAATACTCTGCCAGATGTATGAGCTGCCCTATCTCTATTTGTAATTCCTGAAAGATGTAGTAGGAAAGTATTTAGCTTTCAATACTTTTGAATGGAATGAGTCAACCTTTGTTATTAATCTCCAGGCTTGTTTTGTGACCAGAGCCATATTCAAAATCATTAAATCTTAAATCCTAATCCTCCTTTATCATTAGGTTTGTAAAATTTGCTTTAAACCACACAACAAATTTGCCTCTTATCTTCTTTTCCATCCTATCAAAATTTGCTAAGCATAACATTAATCTCCCCACATATTTTCTTCGATAAAAGAAAAAGACTCATTATGTAATTAGAAATTGTTCAAGTCAATGACTACTTCAATCAGGATTTTTTTCCAATAGATAGTAGTTTCTGATTCCAATTCTGTATTTTCTTCCAAATCTTCTCTTTGATATTTTACAAAATTCCTCCTTTGTTTCTACAAAACCTCATCGAGAGACCTAGATGAGTTGCCAACTCATGATTATTTGCTCCCAACACTCTTTTCTCTCACTAGTGTTCTTATTGAAGAAAATGAAAATTTTCTCTATGTTCACTTATTAACCCTAGGCCTTTGAATATTGCTAGAAAATTTGCTTCAAATGCTCCACATTTTCCTTGGTTACTCTCATGAATAAAAACACATCATCAGCAAAAAACAAATAAAGAAATGTATAAGTTTAGGTCCTTTTCCACATAATGTAAGCCCCCCACAGTCTGCCCTTCTCGTGGCTATCATGAAGTAAAAAGGACAATCCCTTTGCACATAGGATAAATAGATATGGGGACAAGGGATTCCCTTGTCGCAACCCCCTTGTTATAAGTATTGGATCCATAAGAGCTCTATTCAACAAAACTCTGTAGGTCACCGATAATATACAACCCATTATCCACTAGTTCTACCTCTTAATAAAACCCAGCTTCTTCGTAACACCTAACAATATTGTCGTTGAACTTGATCATAAGCCTTTGTCATGTTAAGTTTCACAACTATATCTTCACATCTGCCTGTTATCTTTCATCTTAAGACATTGATTACCTCGTATGCTAGGATAACATTATTTGTTATTGGTCTTCTTGATATAAATGCACTTTTTCTTGTGATACCAACCCCTTTCAACTTATTCGTAAGCACCTTTGAAATAATGTTATATATAAAATTGCAAAGGCTTATTGGACGAATAACTGAGAAACACCTTTCTTCTTTAGAATTAGAACAACTTTTGTTTGATTTATCTGTTTTAACATATTGTTGAGTTCCATTTGGTTGTTGGTTTCTAATAAGCTTTTGCAGACCTCAAATACCTAATCCCTCATGACTCCTAATGGTTATGAACAAAATTAACTAACATACTATCTGACCCCAGTGCTTTCATAGGTCCCTACTTTTAACTGCCTTTTAGATTTTTTTTCCTTTGACACTTTTCTGGTAAAAGCCAAATTTTTCTCATTTGAAATTTTATTCTTTATTAGATCAACAACACCATTTCCCTCTCCAACCATATCTGACTAATAAACACTTTTAAAGTACCATTCTGCCATATTCAATTTATGATTATGTTCGCTAATTTCTACTCCATCAACATCATATAAGCTTTCAATAAAATTTCTTTTATGCCTCTCAGAAGTTGTTCTATGAAAAAAGGTAGTGTTTCAGTCACTACATTCGAGCTAACTGATCTTGACTCTCTACTTCCATGATATCTTCTTACAAGTTGATCATGTCTTTCTTTACCTTAATAAACTTCTCTCTCTCATATGAGCTTGTAAGAATTCACAATCGCTGAAGGTCTATCTAATGTTTTTGGAGTGCTTGCTTTGAAATTCCTTTCATTTTTAAATTTCACTTCATGAGTTCCTGACCACACTATTGTATCCTCCAGCTTCACCTTCCCATCATGGATTATTGATTTGGAACTAGTTATCGCCCAACCTTCTTGATTATCTCATCCACTTCCTTATATTTGGCCTAAAAAACTTCATACCTAAATTATATAAAGCATTTGTGCTTTTTATCTTTCTAGTTTAGCATCGATAATAAGATACAATGGTTTGAAACTACTGTACATTTGTGGTGTAACTAAGCTAGAGGAAGCATTGCTAATAATTTGCCAGCCCTTGATTCAATCTAGCTTCAACTCTATCGGTACCCAACATGTTATTTTTCCAAGTTATAATTAGCCCATAAAGCCAATGTCTTGCAAGTCACAATCATTCATCATATTCCCGAAAACTTCCATTAGTGTGCCTAATTTGTTATATCTACTTTTATATTCTGACTCCCCTAAGACCTTGTTGAAATGCCCTATTACTATCCAAGGGGGATTAAATTGATTCCTTAATTACCTCATCAGCTACCAAGGTTTTGTTCTTCTTTGTGCATCCAAATGACCGTATAACCTTTTAAATCTTCATTTCTTCCCTAATCCTCCATTGATATGAACATCTATATGATGATTAGAGAAAGACACAATCTATATATCTACTTCTTTTTACCAAATCAAGGACAACCTCCCTCTTTTTCCATCGTTGTCCACTTTAAAGAAGTGATTAAACTTCATTTTGCTTTGGATATTCTCCATTTCACCATGCTTTCTTTTGGTCTTAGTCAAAAAGACCATCATGTGATCTTTCCTCCTAATGAAATCTAAAAGATTTTAAATTATTTGTGAGTTCCTAATCCCACGATAATTTTATGATATAATAGCTATTTAACCCCTATGGGATTGAGAGAACATCTCAGCCTTTTTCATCATTATCATTGGATCCTCCATCCCTTTAGACCCCTTCCACGTTTTAAGATATATGTATTGATCTCCTTCCTCATTTCTTTTCCTATCTTTTTCTTGTTTCGTCTTCCTGTTTAATACCCTCTTCCCCACAACCTTGAGATCTAGCCATCCTCTTCTATCTACTTCCTCCTTTTGACTTGTTCTTGTTGATGCTTCACATCCCTTGCTTTCGACTAGTCCCACCTCACCCTTCCCCCATTCCTTACTAAAATCTGTATACTGCACTTCACTCTCCTTCATCATAATTATCGTTCCCTATTTGTGTCTTTCTCATTTTTGTCCACTCTTCCTCCCTTCTGCTATTTCTATTTTCCCTATGGGACTCTTTCCCTTATTCTCCCCTTGGCCTTGCCTGCCTATGTCTTGAAAATATTTATTTGTCACCATTATTATTTTCCATTTAGACCTTACACCATCACATCATTCCCTTCCCCCTTTTGCATCCATTCCTCCACCCTCACATCTATGTTGCCTCCTGACACTTTCTCTTCCCTTCTTATCCCCTAATTATACCTCGAGGTCGTAGCTTCATCCTATTGCCCATTCGTAATATCTACTAATGCCATCGTCCCTGCTCTTAGATCTATCTTTGAAATGTCTCCTTTGTTTCCCAACCCCTCCCAAACAATTCCATTCTCCCCCGTTTGCTCATCGAGACCCATATACTCTTTTGTCTCATTGTTAATGCTAGTCAAATATGATACTGGTTCCACCTTGATGTTCCTTTCCTACCCTCCTATTCTACCTCCCATTTATATCTCACTCTTAAAAAATTCCCATAGGGTAAATCTGCATTCTCTAAATTCTTTCCACTATACGCAGCCCATTGACAACTGCTAAATGCATGTCCTATCTTCCCACATACATAGCAAAAGGTGGGTAACTTGTCATATTGAAAATTCACCCATTTCTTCTCTAGTTCAATGTATTCGATGAAGATACCCCGTTGCAAAGGCTTCCTTACATCAATCCTCACTCTTATTATGATAAATAATTCACTCATCACCAATTTTATGCTCCCCCTAAATGATCCTATTATCATCTTTCCCAACTCTTGTCTATCAATGAGGTGAGGAATTTCACTCATTTATAACCAAATTGGTGTTTTGAATAGAGTGATTTCTAGCGGCATGATAGGCTCCACAACTTTCATGAATAACATCAAGTTTCTGTAGTATAACCATGGTTGACTAACAAGAACTATAGTCTTCTCTTCTATCCTCTCAAAGGATACTGGATAAAGATTCGGTCCAATATCAACCATAGTAGTTTTATCTTCCATAGCTTTTTGTTGTAGCTCTTCGTAATCCACATGGAGAACAAGAGAGAGGGCTTCCCTTATGTGTCTATGCACCGACACACCGACACATTTTGCTTCATAATTCCAAAGTACGTAGCACTAGCCCCCCGCCGGCCACTGCCCTGGCCTGGCAGTTGCTACGACAAAGATCCATCAGTATCTTCTTAGGATCTGCCATAATTTCAAAAGCAAAAGACTACATATATAAGAAAATTCTCATGTGACAACCTTAGATATCCACAACTAATTCATCAAGTAGACATAGAGCAGCAAAAACCAATTAAACTACAATTATTTTCATCATCTGCATTTAGCAGAAGTAAAATACGCATTTACAATTCTCAAACATGTTAATAAAGCATCAACAGACCATACATCCATGAGTTACGATCCTAATATACAAATACATCTTACAACCAAATTATATAATATCCATTACATCTCAGCTACTTGTCTACCTTAAATAACTATAATCCAAAGCTAATATAACTTATACCAACATCCTATATTAGCTTGAGAACATAGCTTATAGCTAAGTGCATGCAGTGTCAATCCTACTAAAAATGTCAAAAATAAACACGTGAGTTAGGCAAACTCAGTAAGTAGGTGCAATCGACAAAAACAACGGCAAATTCATCATATATCATACCGCCACATGGAATACAAACACCAGGCTCTTACTAGCCCTACACAATTGTGTCATGTCATAAACACGTATATGAAACAAACTAAACTCATGTCTATCAAGGGCCATAAATGAACCTATCTTCATATCAATAAATGGCTATGAACAACTCTCTGCAAACTATGCATATGCATCACTCATGTCATATGCATCATGCTCATGCTAAAATAATGTATCATGCTTATTTCAAACCATGCACTATCGGTTTATCAAAATCATATGCAAATACATGGCCAACAATACCAAACCAATTTCAAAGGTCTAGCCCAATTCATCATATCAATAGGCAACATGCAAAAACTTATACCAAATGATTCTGAAATCCATCCAATAAATAACCCATGTTGATTCATCTCAAATTCCAACATACATCCAACCATATCTTCAAGCATAAAGTTCAAGCCTTATTTCAAATTATACAACCCATATTAATCAAGTCTGTCACAAGTTTCATTTCAAATAATTCAACATCATATATGCCCTCAAGCATTTGCAACATATTATTCACATCATTAAGATTATACACATCTATTTATATATGGTTTCTAGACATTAAGCCCTACTTAGGCATTTCAACAAACATCTTATAGGCAATATATAAATCAAACTAAACTTACTCAAAATTCATGAGATTCCACCAACACATAATAATATCATACCAAATCACTTCCAAACACTTCCATTTTGTCCTTTACATGTATTTTCATCAAAACTCCTAATTTTCAACTTCCCTACAATCTCTACACAAGTCTCATCTCTCAACAATTCATCCAAATCACAAAAAAAATAGAGTGCCTGCATACAATCATAAAAATATCATGATTTTAACTCAAATCTATGTTTTGATTCAAAAGAAAACAACCTACTTACCTTAAATTCAGTTTTTCTCAAAGGATCTAAAAAATCTCTAAAACTCCAAGCTTTCTTTGTGATCCATCAAGCTTTCTTAATGCAAAACTACGCGGAATTAAGCACTTTTGCGTAGTTTTTCATGGGGTAGAAAGCTAGGGTCATGGGGAGGAAAGAGAAATGGTATAAAAAAAGGATGGGTTCTAACCCTTCTCGTTTAAAATAGCATCCCACACAGTTTGGCCCATGTATTTTGTAAATCACACAGTTTGACTCTTGTATGCTCATAAATGGCTCGTTTTCTGCTATTTTGCATTATTTTATCCATAACTTCTCTAGACAATTTTGATTGAGACGATTATTTTTGCATTGGGTTCGTAACTTCGATTAATATCTATTCACAAAATTCTAGCACAAAATTCCATCGTCACAAAATTTGGCATACTTTTACTTTATAATTATATCGATAACTTTCATCCGTTCACAAGAAAAGTGGTCATAACATGTAAAAATATTTTCAAAATTAACCCAATCTTTCACATACATCTCTTATCATCATAATATCATATTTATGTTATTTATTTGCTTAAAACATGTCTTATACAAAATTTAACCAGTCAACTCAATTCTTTAGCCGTTTTGCTTTTATAACGGGTTTCATTCGCCCAAATCATATATATCAACTCTAATATTTTTAAAATCATTTCTCAAATATCACATATACATCTAACATTTCATTCATGTTAGAAACCATCATGTTCCATGTCATTTCCAAAATTTCAACTATTAAGTTCTTTGCTTACTGAATTTTCACTATTAGTATCGAATAACCCCAGTCTCAAAATTATCATATCAAATTTATTCCTAAACATTACAAACACATTTCAATCATGTTTAGGATCATTCTCATAAAAATCATGACTCTTATTAATAATTCTTGATCCTTTTCACTATCGTAGTTCTTTTAGGTTTAACTACACAATCATGCCAATTTCTTTCATTTTATCGAATCTCTCATTCAAATCTCACTCATAACTATACATATCCATTCCAAACATACTTGACATCTCACCCATTTCTAAACACATTTTAAAATGAATCAACTCTAAATAATGCCCTTATCTAGTTCAAAGTTCACAGAAGAGGAGCAAGTTTCAAACATTTATCATTCAATCAAATCAATGGTTTTTACATATCCAAAATCATCAAACAAACATGTGCAAATCCATCCCAAGCTTTTATCAAGCTATTTTTTCAAAATCTGCTCATTCATTTCTCAATAACTAGAATTGCATTTCAACACAACTTGTTTAATCTTTGATACAAATAAATTAAGTAAAAAAATTTTGAGTTGATATTTGATGAAAGTAGCAACATGATTTACAAATTCGAAAGCAAACAAGGATTATTATACAAATTTCTATAAAGTAAAGGAAAAGGAAAACTCAAAATGAAAAAGAGGCATCGAGACAATGCTTAATCAAAATCCAGAAAGCCCTGTTTGGGAGAGAGTTCCCATTTTATGTATCTTGACCAGTCCTGTGGAAAAAGACATCTCCAACTCAGCACCAGCGCCTTATTCATCAACATCCTACTTATCACTTCTGCAGCTAAATCAACTTCTTGATTTCACCCTTCCCACTTAGGTCTGGGCTTAATCAAGTGACTGGGCCTAAGCCTATAACTATGCCTTTGGGACAATCTTTTAGCAACAACATCATGAACAATATTAGGACCTTCAGCAGCAACTAAAGACATTAAAATAGATGGGTTAACCCCACTAACCCCAGCATTCCCCCCTTGAGACAGTTGCTATGGATCTCTCATAAAGTTGGGATATTGTTGATGAAACTAGCGTGAATCTTCCCATGTGTCATCTTCCTCTAGAAGGCCCAACCATCTAATTTGATATTCATGCTTAGAGCTCTTCTTCTAGATATGTCTCTTTCATCCACAATTGTACTGAGCATCAGCTGTAATTCCATAATTAAATTCATCTTAGGAAGATTTGTTGTCAGCTTACCTACCTTCACATTTTTCTTCATCACATTTTTCTTCAACAAGGCAATGCGAAAAACAAGGTGAATAGAAGTACCAGCAGGAAGAGCAAAAGTACTAGCTAGTTTGTAAGCAACATGTTCACAATCTCGCCGTAAGTGCACGAGTTGTAGATTGTAGTATATAAATTATCGATCCACAGAAAATCCGGGATTTAAAACTTTGCTTTTAAATGCTTTTGTATATAAAAGTGAATAAAGTGAGAAAAAAATGGAATAGAAAATAGAAAGGTGGAAAAGAAAATAGAATTCAGAACTTAGAACAAAGATTTGAAAATAGGGATGCGAGTACCTAGGGTCTAGGATTTTACATGCATCTTTTGCAACGAGTAGTAATATAATTATTTAATTCGGATATTATTTTTTAAAAGAGAACAAACCCTAATTTATCCTAGCACATTCTCTCGAAACCTAAAAGGCGTATCCTAATTTTTTTAACCACCTATTCTTATGGGATTAAGTTAATTAGAATCCGTTAAATTCTATGGTCGTTCATGGAATTTGTTAAGATCATCATGTCTATTTTCATAGTCTTAGATTTCCGGGTTTAATATATTGATTATCGCATATTAGATTTTTACATCTCGGTTTCATCACTTAATATATGAAATCATACCAAAGTACGAACCCATGTAAAAAGCAAACATTAAAAACACAAGATATTAAATTAACAACAATATCCATCATAAATAAATTAAAATCACGCACCCGTTACTTTTTACGTATGCTATTGTCCTAAACCTTAGATTTAGGGTTTAACCGAGTAAGTTTAAGTCCAAAATAAAATTAAAATTCAAACCCCATCTCAAACAAAGAAATTAAAATTAAAAAAGAAAAAAGAAAAAAAGCTTGTTAGTTGGAAGTGCTGATAATGTGTCGGCCGCTCCACGCAACTCATCGCTTCGCCTCTTGTATTGTGTTTTTGCCTTCTCTTCACCCCTTGCTATCTCTTAATTTTTGCTATCCAAAATTCTCTATTATGTCTCCCCTCCCCTCTCGGCTTGTAACTCCCTTTCATAAATGCAGATTCCGCATCCACTTAATAACGCTATCTGAATCGCGTATCATTGATATGGGCGATTGGCCGGTTGCTGCTTGGAGTCTTAAACGAATTTGGATTGATTACGCATGGCTAAAAAACAACGTCTGAGATTCATTCCAAGCGGTGGTGAATTACACAATAAAAAACCTCTGGACGGCTTGGCTTTGAGCCGATGCTTTAATCGGTCCAGATGGGCAGACTTGATTCACATGGCTGAAGGCGGTGCATCTCAAAACCAGATGGACGGTTCTAATGGCTTGTTTTGGATTTAATGGACGGTCTGAATGGATCGATTTGAGCTGGTTTGGAATTTCTGGATAATAAAATATGGACGTTTTGGCTTGGTGAAGTTTGGACGGTCTCATGGACAGCTGGACTTAATCAAAGCATCGCATAAATAATTGGACGGTTGAGCTAATTTTTTGATGGCTAATTCGTCTTAACGAAATTAATGGACGGCTGAAATCGGTTGAGATTAATGGATGGCTGAAAATTTCCAGATTGGCTGATCATAAGCGGTGCTTTGCTTTTGATGGTGGAGATGAAATATTGAATGGCTGGTGAAATCTGGACGGTTGATGGTGGACCTCTTGATCTGGACGGTTGAGATGGAAACAGAAAATTATGACAGCTTGGTTGATGGACGATATGGATTATCTTGTGCAGCTTAGTTTTCTGATTGGCTTGGAGAGATTGGACGGCCCGAATTTAAATGGTGGGCCCCACACCTAGACTTATTATTCTGCAATAAAAATTAATTAAATTATTAATTCATATATTCATCACAAGTTATTAATAAAAAATATTTCAAACCCATTTAATTTCACGACAACAAATAAAATGTAATTTCAAGCCAAAAAATTACAAAAATTATTTAAATAACTTTAAATTAAGTTAAGATAATATTAAGCTCAAATATTTACCCACTAAATTTGTATAAATATACCCATGAAATATATTATTAATTACAAATTATCACAACGTTGTCTATCCTTTCCAAAATTTGAAATGAGTCATAATAATGTGCCGCCAGCTTCTGAAAATGGTTTGTTTAGGTTGTGTGTTGTAAGACTTTAATTTCAAATACACCCAATCTCCAACTATAGACTCTATCTGCCTTTGATAGCTATCAACATATTTCTTCATCTTATCTTGGACAATTCTTAATGGGTCCTTTAAAACAGCCAACATTCTATCTCTATCCTGCAAAAAAGTATCAACAGTAACAATGTTGCAAGATCCATGTTCATAAGACATTATAGGAGGAGGGGTACGTCCATACACCACTTAAAAAGATGAAGTTTGAGTGATAGCATGAAAAGTAGTATCGTACCATAATTCAACCTAAGCTAGATAGTCCACCCATTTATTTAGACTCTCCATCACATAACACCTCAAATAGGACTCCAAAATTCTGTTTACCACTTTAGTTTGGCCACACTCGATGGGTGATATGCAGTGCTATAAGACAGTCGTGTCCCCCATTCCATTGATAAAGCCTTCCAGAGTTTACTCAGGAATATTGAATCTTTATTTGAAACGATGGTTTTTGAGATTCCATACAGTTTCATCGCATCTTGTAGAAAAACCTTAGCAACTATGGCTGCAGTATGAGGGTGTATGTTCACAATCTCACCGTAAGTGCATGAGTCGTAAATTGTAATATATAAATTATCAATCCATAGGAAATTCGGGACTATAAACTTTGCTTTTAAACGCTCTTGTGTCAAATATAAAGAGAATAAAGTAAATAAAATGGAATAAAAAGCAGAAAAGTGGGAAATTGATAACTAGAACGGGTGGTAGAAAACAAAGATGCGAGTGCCTAGGGTCTAGGGTTTTGCATGGGTCTTTTGCAACGAAGAATGATATAATTATTTAATATAGATATTGATTGTTAAAGGAGAACAAATCTTAATTTATCCTTGCACTTTTTTTCAAAACTTACAAGACGTACCTAAATTTTCTTAATCACTCATTCTCATAGGATTAAGTTAATTAGAATCTATTAAGTTCTGTGGCTATTCATTGAATTCCTCAAAGTCATCATGCTTATTCTCATGGTCTTAGATTTTTAGGTTTAATATCTTGATTATCGTAGATTAGATTTCCACCTCTCGGTTCCATCACCGAATGTATGAAATTATGCCAAAGTACGGGCCCATGTACAAAACAAGTATTAAAATCACAAAATATTAATTAACAACAATATCCATCATAAATAAATTAAAACAACATACTACGCTACATTGTACGCATGCTACATCATAAACCGTAGATTTAGGGCTTAGCTGAACATATTTAAGTCCAAAATAAAAGTAAAATTCAAACCCATTTAAAACAATGTAATTAAAATTAAAAAGAAAAATATATAGAAAAGCTTATTGGTTTGAAGCCTGATGATGTGTCAGTCGCTCCACGCAACTCACCACTCCACCCTTTGCCCGTGCTCTTCATCTATCCACCCCTAGCTATCTCTCCTTCTCTCTCTTGCTCTCTCTCCCTATGATTTTTCTCTCTCCAAATTTCTAAGTGTCTGCCATCTGAATTCTCTTTAATTTTCTACTCACATTCGGTAGCTTTACCCACAATTTATAATGGTGCATTACCTTGCTCCGTGCAAACTACGGATTGCGTAATTTAGATTACGCACGTTGGACGGCTCAGATTGATTTTCTTTCTGCGCACGCTGAAATTGGCATTAATCTGCTTGCCATTGCAAACCGCCTGCCTTGATGGAATTTTGGGCCGCTTATTATATTCATGGACGGCTAGATGAAATATGGAACAACTGAAATTAATTGCTGGATGATAAATATGCAGCTGGAACGCTACATAGATTGCAATATCTGGACGGTCTTGATAAGTGGCTGATGTGGCTAGATTTTTGCATGGTTTGCTGCTAAAATTTGAGCCGTTGATTCGGCTGGTTTAAGCTTAGACGGTGCTGATTAAAATGGTGGAATAAAAATAAATGGGCGGTGGCATGAATATTGGACGGCTGAGATTGAGCTTGGATGGCTGGATATTTAGGACGGCTGTATGGTGATGATCAGAATTTTTGAAGGTGGAGATCGCTTGGCCAGATTTTGCATGATTTTTGGAAGGCTTGATCTGCTGGAATTTTCCAGCCGAGTGGACGACTAGAATCTTAGATCTGTGGCCGTTGATTTTCTGGTGGGGCCCACTACTGGATTTAATTAATCTACATAAAATATTCTAAAATTAATTCCTCATATTAATAACTAAGTGGTCAACAATTTGAAACCACATTATTGTGGAAATTATTTTTATCAAACACATTTGATTTTATGGCAACAAATAAAAAATATAATTTCAAGCCAAAAGATCACAAAATTATTTAAATAACTTGAAATTAATATTTAAACTCCAAATGTCTCAAATACATATTTTAACATAATTTTTTACATTAAACTCAAATAATTACCCATCAAAATAGTATAAAATGCATATAAAATATATTAGTAATGATCAATTATGAGTGTGTTAATGCACTGAAATAAGCATACATCGACAAACGGTCTACAACCACTAAAATAACAAACTTTCCCTTAGAATAAGGCAAGGCCTTCATATCTGGCCAAATAAAATGTTCCTTTAACCTTCAATATGTTATCAAACCCCAAAATGATCACCGAATACAAAATCATTGAACCTTTTCAACAAAGCAGCTTGATAAGCACTATCAGTGGTATTAACAGTTTTCCCTCCTTATAAATCAATTCTCCTCGTACCGAATATTTTGAAAAATTAGAAGGTTGATCCACAATCTTGAATCTCAACTGTCGCAACTTAGGATTTGACTGGCATTCCTCTATAATTGCATCAAATAGTGGAAATTCAAGTCTGGAAACTGCTAGTACATTGCCTGGAAAGTGCATCTGCTCCCAAATTGTTCAACCCTCTTTTATGCTCAGCCCTGAAATCATACCCAGTCAGCTATGCCAACCATTTTTGCTACACAAGAGTCAAAATGCTCTGTTCTAGTAAAAAACTCAAGCTGTTATGATCAGTTTTGACCACAAATGGTCTGCCTTGCAAATATAGTCTTTATTTCTTGATTGCTAACACAACTGTAATTAATTCTTGCTTATAGACAGATTTACCATGATAACTCATAGTTAAGGCCTTGCTATAATAAGCTATTGGTTTCTCATCTTAGATGAGGATATCTCCAATTCTTGACCCAGAAGTGTCACTTTTAAAAACAAATGGTTTGTTAAAATCAAGAAGTTATAATATAAGTGGCGACATTAATACTTGCTTCAAGCAGTTGAAGGGTTGCTCTGCTTCCTTGGCCCAATTAAATCCGCCCTGTTTCAATGGTTTGGTCAAAGGTGCAACTAAGATCCCATAGTCCTTTATGAATTTCATGTAGTACCCACATAAACTAAGGAAAGTGCGCAATTGTTTCATTATATTAGGACTATTCTATGCTTGAATTGCAGCTATCTTGTTGTCTTATGCTTCTAACCCATTAATGGACAACTTATGTCCTAAGTAATAAATTTGTGCTCGAGCAAACTCACACTTGGACATATTTGTAAACAACGACTGGTTTTCCAAAATGGATAGAACCACCTATTTAATTTGTTTATTCCAAAATGGGTAGATTTTTCAGGTTATTTTTCGTCTATTCACAACTTGTTTAATTTGCAAATTTAAGTGTCTAGGCCTAAAATAAAATTAATTTAGAAAAGTATTGCTATTAATGAAAAGTTTTTAAAATTGTTAACATTGATAAAAATAATATAATTTTTATTGACATTAATGCTACACATTTATTTTAGATGACTAAAATATCTCTTTGGATGTGTGTTGGGAAGTGACAAATTTTTTGGATAAAAAGCTTTTAATATAAAAGTTTTTTAATTAAAATAAAATGATTGATATGATAGAGGTAATTATGAGAAGTAAAGACAATAAAATTAAAATAGATAGGTTAGTTGTATAGGTAGTTGTGGAGAAATGATTAAAAAATAGGATAGTTGCATAGGAAGATGTAAAAAAAATGATTAAAAATAGAGTTATTATGGTGAGTAAAAAGTTTTATCTTGGAATCTTTTGTTTATTGCTAAATATACCCTTAGTTTAAAAATCTAAGAAAACACATATGTATTTTCAAAAATAGTAAAACTTAATTTATAGATAAAATACACTAGCTTAATGTGCTACCATGATTAAATTTTAAACAATTTGAGCAAAATTTCCCAATATTATAAAATAATTTTTCTAAAATATTAAAATATAAATTATTGAAAATAAATCTAATATGCCCAACATATTCACTGCTAAATAATTTCAGTAATTAATCATTTTCATATGTTAGTATCTATCATACCCTGCATAGTATCAACATGAATTTCAAATAAGAAAAAAAATACAATAAAAATAAAAATATAATAAAATGAGGTATAAGTATTTGTTTGGGAATGAGATAGAACTATTTGTTAGGAAAATTGAATTTTATATACACAATTGCTATGTGATAAACATGTAAAGTTGACATAATAAATTCTTTAGCTTATGCATTATAATAACTCAACTTCTAAACTATTTATAAATATTATTTCTTTGAAGATGAAAGATTTTATAAATTATTATAATATTTTGATAAATCTTTAGTTGGATCTTTGTATTTTTCATAAGTTATATATAATTATATGTTTTTAAGCATGTATAACCTATGCTATCTTGGATTGATTTGAATTTTGGTAGCACTTGAACTCATGCCCAGGTGGTAATACATACATTAATTATGTAAGTAGTTGTAAAAATAATAATTGAAAAGTAAAGTAATTGTATAGAAAAATGTGAATAAATAATTAAAAAATATAATAATTATAAAGAGTAAAAAGTTTTATATTGAAATTTTTTATATGTAAACAAACACACCTTAATATTAAAAAAATAAAAATAAAATAGATAATTGATAGAATTAAATTGAAGCAAGTTCGACGCACACTCTCAAGATGTAGGAAAATGTTTATCACAACCCACCTGTCAACATAAAAACCTTTTGGATTTTCAATAAGTGATGATTCTATAGAGACAAAATGGTGACTTACCGAGTGATGAGACCTCAAAAAATATAAGAACGTCTTGCTAATCCCTTACCTTGAGTTGATAAGATGTCAACAACATGATATGATATTTATAAGAGAACTCGAAAAATAAGAGAACCTGCTTTTGAACCAAAAAAATATTATCCCACGTTAATGAATAATCGATGTAGCCACAGACTAGGATGATGTAACCATCCTACGACAATTCCGAAGCTAACAAAAATTTAATCTAGCCAACTAGAAATGAATATGTTAGCAAAAATAAATCTCTAAAGCATAATCACCTGTTTATCTTTATTGGACAGAAACCATATTACGTTGATATTAAACCTTCTATAAATACTCTCGAAAATCTCTTCAGCATAAGGAGAAGAGCTCTTAGAATGAAAGGACTAAAGGGGGAAATTCTAGACCAATACCATCTTCTCCTCTCAGCAAGGGATATACCATGAAGGATAACTCTTATAATAGGGGGCAGATCTTGAGAAAAATGGTTGATAGTTAGTTGACATACATATACACCTTAGCATAAAAAACATTGAGAAATTTCAATAGAAAAATGTTCCACGAGCTTCAAGCTTTTTCCCATAAATTTTTAGAATTGACCCCATCTCTAGATTATTCTTTTCCACATAAAATCTTGTAGGAGCAACTAAATTTACTTTATGAAATTATGATTTAGATTTTCTTTACGAAATCATGATTTAGATTTTCATTATGACCACAGCCAACTCTTAGACTAAATTGAGCTTTGTCAATGGTATAGTTGCATAAAATATATGAAAAATATGAAAAATATAAATTTAATAATTAAAAAATAGGAAAGTTAAAATAACATATTATAAATAGGTTTAGAAAGTTGTAATTTTTAGTTGTTTATGATTTTTATTTGATCTTTTCTTAAAATATATTTACTATATTTAACTTTAATCCCAAATATACACAACGTTTCCAAAATTCCAAATATACCAATTACATTTGCATTTAATCTCCAAAACGTTCATTCCGTGAGCTACATCCGTTAGTGAATATGTAAAATTACTAATGTGTCTTTCAAATTTAGGATGAAATAAAAAAATCGAATGTCATGACTCACTAATGCCCTAATTGCACGTGATTTTTGAATTTAGAGATCTCTAATTTCATTTCATTATTTCTTAGTTTATAGTAGGGTATTTTGAGTATTTATAAAAATTTAACAAGCTGTTTTTAATAAAATGAGCATTTTTGAGATTAAATATAAATATAATAAGTATATTTAAAATTTTGAAAATGTCGTGGATATATTTAAAATTAGAACTTAACCTAATAAATATGTTCAGACACAGCCCTTCTTTTTGTTTTTTTTTTCCCTTTCCTCCCGCCCTCCACCCATCTCCAAAGTCCGACTGCTCGTGGCGAAGTCGACTTCTCTGGTGCCGTAGTCAGCGCCTATCTGCCTGTAATCGGAATCGCAGATCCGCGCCGTCGTCGGCAGGCCGCCGATCAACGCCATGAGTGCTTCGCCCCATAAGCACCAGCAGCACCGGCCTGATCGTCTCCTCGTCCCCGTTTCCCGCCTCTATCCCACCCCTTCCTACTCCTCCCCGTCCCCCATCCCTTTCTCCCCCTCCGCCCCAACTCCTTCCAAGCAACGCCGCCGCGCTTTCTCCTCCTCCTCCTCCCATACATCCCTCTCCTCCATCTTCCTCCTCCTCTTCTCCCTCCGCTCCCTCTACTCCCTCCTCCCCTTCCTCCGCTCCTCCTCCCCTTCTTTCTCCCTTTTCCCTTTCTCCTTCCTCGTCACCCTCCTCTCCTTCTTCCTCTCCTTCATCCTCTCCTCCTCCTCCGCATCCTCCAATGACTCTCCTCCTCTTCCCAACCTCACCTCCTTCTCTTCCCCCTCCATCCTCCGCCCCCTATTCGCCAAATCCTCCATCCTTGCCCTCGTCTTCCTCCTCCGCTACCAAGCCCTTCGCTCCTGCGGCACCGCCGCCACCATCCTCGCCGAATTCTCCGGAACTCTCGCCGCCAAGTCCCTCTCGGAACGCCGCGCCGCCGCTGCCCAAGCTCCCCTCCGTGGCTCCGCCGCCCTTCTTTTCGCCCTCCTCCTCTTATCACTAGGGTGGGATCAGGTAGGTTGCCTTCCTCTCTCGCTTCACGCTTCGTCTCTGGACGATGCTGGCGGTAGCGGGCGGAGCTGCGTCCGGATTCTGCCCATGCTGCTGCCTTTCCTCGCTGGGTTCCTGGCCTTCTTCGAGCGGGCGTCCGCCAATTGGGGAGCTTTCAGGCCGTTGGGTCGCAGGCACGTTCGCCTGATTTCACTTTTCTTGACGGCGGCGCTCCTCTCCTTCCCTGCCTTCATCAGTTTCCTTTTGGCCGGAGGTGTGTATGCTGCTGTGTCTGTTGGGAGCCTTGGCTGGCCTCTGCTGAACACGGTGGTTTTTGGCGTGATTTTGAGCGAGAGCTACGGTGACGACAAGTACACGGCCTTTGCACGGGATCTGCGCAAGGATTTTCTGGTGACTTTCTCTTGTACTCTTGTTTTGGAGCTCTTCTATTATGAGGACCTAGCTCTGTTTGGCTTCTTGTTCTGCGGATTCTTGCTGTGGTTGGCCGTGAGAGATTTGAGTTCCGGTTCTTCTAGCTACGCCGAGCTGGGTTCAGATTCTTCAGACACCTTCTCTTCTATGATTTTGAGCCCACTTCGACACATTTTTAGTGAGAGGAAGTCTAGGAAAATTGCTCTGTTCCTTCTCATCAACACAGCTTACATGGTGGTGGAATTTGTGGCTGGGTTTATGAGCAACAGCCTTGGATTGATATCTGATGCTTGCCACATGCTGTTTGACTGTGCCGCACTCGCAATCGGACTCTATGCTTCTTACATTTCGCGGCTGCCCGCAAACAGTCGATTCAGCTATGGCCGTGGGAGATTCGAAGTGCTCTCAGGTTATGTGAATGCTGTGTTTCTGGTTCTGGTCGGAGCACTCATTGTTCTGGAATCAATTGAGAGGATCCTTGATCCTCAAGAGATTTCAACCAGTAGTTTGCTTGCTGTGTCTGTTGGAGGGCTTGTGGTGAATGTGGTGGGTTTGATCTTTTTTCATGAGGAGCATCATCATGCCCATGGTGGTGCTGGTACATGTTCACATTCACATTCACACCACCTCCATCACCACCACCACTCTCATGAGCACCACCATTCCTCTCATGAGCACCGTGTTCATGATTTGGAGCATCATCAGCAAGCCAACTCAATGACTTATGAAGCATCTGCTGGAAGATCACATATCCTGCATGAACATGGAGTGAGAGGCTTCTCTGAGTACCAGGGTCATGATCATCCTCATCATAGTCAAGGGGATCAGGCAGTTGGGTCCTTTAAAAATCATGATGATAATGATAGCCAACATGATCTTCATAGCCATGATCATCAATGTGGTACACATGATGAACACGTCCATGGTCATGGACATGATCACCATGTTAATGATACTCATTGTCATGATCATCATAGCCACAGTCACAGTCACAGTCACAGTCACAGAAATGACCACGACCAACTTGACAAGCAGGAGGGTTGCCAGGGGCATGGCAATTGTAGTGGTCAGCATAGTAATCTCTCTCATGGTTGTCACCAACATGATCACCATGATTCTTATCTTGGTGCTCATCCTCATGAGGTTCATGGCGTACATGACAATTCTCTGACACATAGAAGTGGCTGCTTCAATAAAGATCTTCAAAATCTTTCTAACACATCAAACCATTCCAACAACTCAGAGCACAGCAGGGACTCATTGGAAGAAAAAGTCCATGGGCAACCTAAAAAACACCATCACATTGACCACAATATGGAAGGAATTTTCTTGCATGTTCTAGCAGACACCATGGGGAGTGTAGGGGTTGTGATTTCCACTCTTCTTATTAGATACAAGGGTTGGCTTGTTTCAGACCCTGCGTGCTCAATATTCATTTCAGTTTTGATTGTGTCGTCAGTAATCCCATTGCTGCGGAACTCAGCAGAAATTCTGCTGCAAAGAATTCCAAGGGCTCATGAGCAGGAATTGAAGTTAGCTTTGGATGAGATTATGAGTATAGAAGGGATTCGAGATATCCAAAACGTGCATGTATGGAGCTTAACTAACACTGATGTTGTGGGAACACTTCATCTACATGTTGCAGCAGAAATTGACAAGGTTTCCACCAAAGAGAAAGTTTCACACATATTAAGTAATGCGGGGATCAAGGACCTGACTCTTCAAGTGGAATAGCATTTGATCGTTGATATCTCTATTGTAAGCTAAGGCACAATGGTCTGTGTTTCTTCGAGTGGAAAGTTGTCTGTGATTCTTCTTGGTCTTTATAATTTGTATCATGTTTTTTTAGGAAGGCAACTTGCTAATAATAGAATTAGCAGAAATGTACAGGCAAAGATGGAGTCATCTCTGCAGGACAAAAGGCTCGTTCTCAACTCACTGTCCACAAAGAAGTTCAGATGTGGTAATCTCTTCTGGCATCCTCACAAAACCTAAAAGTGCATTAATGGCATGGAAGCTGATCATTGTACCAGGCTAGTGGCCAAGCAAGCCTAACCCAACTAAAAAAAGATGAGTAGCTTGAGGCCAGAAGTACAACTTCAGGGTCCGGAGTCTTTGGACTCCACTTGTCTGCAATTTTGGTTGTCTTAACTCCCAGAAAGTAAATTAAAATACATAAGAATCAGTTGAACCATAAGCTAGGGAAATTGAATTAGCAATCAAGGTATTGAATAACAGTAAGGATACCTATCAACATGGATAAATAAAATTTTTTGGATAATGTACTGGTGGTTGTAACAGTCAGTCTTTATATGGCCCTTATTTTCTTTTGTTTTCTTAAAACAGTGTTAGACTGTTGAGTCATCATATTTGCTTTAGATTTGCTTGCTTTTGATTTTTAAAAGCAAGCAGTTCTGTGTATTTTCTTGGGAGACTAAATAATGCGAAAACAATTGGATTTAGGGAAACATGGGAGCATTACTTCCCGGTGATGGGTTTGGTCTGAAATTTTGTGGAAATGTGGAGCCAGTGTCATCTACCTCTAAATGGTCTTTGAGCACCCTGAAAACAACGACAGTTGAAACAATGCCTGCTATCCACAACTCTGAAGCAAGAACTAATCGACAATGATGGTTGTTTTCTAATTGTATTCGCTATTGTTCATGTGTGTCCAAATTATGCTAATGTGCACATGGTGCATGTATATTTCATTACTTTCTGGAAATTCAATCATGTTTAAGAAAGTGTTTGACATTAAGCAATTGATTGGAATGGAAAAGAATGCACATTTTTCACTTCTTCTTACTCGCCTTTTGCTATGGTTTAACATCTGAACTACATAACTATTATACTGGTCTATCTATTTCCACTTTACCCCTATTGTATCATAAAATTTCTTACTTATCAATATCTGTTCCATTCCTATCAATTACCCATTCCTACATGCTCCTGTGGAAGAAAAATTTTAAACTAGCCCATGCTAATCTTACTTATTTGATGCAAGGGCCTTGTAGTAGCCCATGTCTCCTACAGTAGAAGTTTTCCCACAGTGCGTCACATCAACGACCATGTTGCCTTTGATGGTGATGGCCTTGGTGTGACACCTAAGATGTCCACAAGACATGCATTCATTAGATTTTGATTAAAAAAATGATAATCCACTTCATTGGTTATTTGCCATGCCCTCACCTTTTCTTTTTGTTTTTATTGCCATCTTTTTTTTTTTTTTTTTTTGGAGGAAAGTTTTTATTGCTGAATCTTAGACACGAAATCATGACTCATTCAGGTAGGATCTCACATTGGTACTGCTCATGGATCACAAGACCTGTTGTATTTTCAAGCTCAGCATAAGAAAGAAAAGAAAACAAAAGAAAAAAAAAAACTCCCCCAACACTCTGTCCCCTTCTACAAGGCATTTTTTGCTACCCACGTGTTGACATGCACTTAAGCATTAGGATGTCATCATCACATATCACGGGTTATTGTCTATTGCCTGCTGTTAATGGGCAACCTGACAAATTGGTTTTGAAGCATTAATGAAGAGATCTCACATTCATGATCCGTTTCTCAAGCATTTGTGCTATTGTGATGATTTCCAGTAAGCACAGTTAACCTTATTAGTGAAACAAGAAAAGATAAAATTAGGAATGAAATAATTCGAGAAAACTTAAAAGTGAGACCAATTTATGATAAAATGAGAGAAAATAGATTAAGATGGTTTGGTCATGTAAAAAGGAGGCCTGAAGTCGCACCGGTTAGGAAAACAGAGTTTATCCAAGTAGAAGGTGGTAGGAGAATGAGAGGAAGACCCAAAAAAACATGGATGGAAGTAATTAAACAAGATTTAAAAAAATTACAAATTACTGAAAATTTAGTCTTAAATCGCCAAGAATGGCGTAACAGAATCCATGCAGCCGACCCCACATAGGTGGGAAATGGCTTATGATGATGATGATGATGACAGTTAACCTTATTAGTGAACCGCAGAGGAAGACTTCTTCTGATGCATGCTTGTTTGCATATGTTGCCTTAAGGTAATTTGGGGTTTTCCATTTTCCCTCGTGGTAAACTTAATTTTCTTTTGATTGGTGGTGGGTTGTTCTGCATTGTTGCATCCGACTGCTGGCCCAGTATAGCCTATGTCTGCTATTTTGGACAAGCATGTTGTACTAGAAACGGGGGCTGGAAATCTGGATGTAGTGCTCTGTGTAGCTGCCTCTCTCGATTGATGACCATCAGCTTGTTGGGTTATGCGGATTATCATTGTAATAGTGTGCATGTGAGAGGGTGTGGTAATGAATAAGAAGTTTACATTAGTTTTGCATAGGTAGCCACGAGTACTATATAATATAGCATTAGTCAGAGATTCAGTGAATTGCTAAAAGGAGTCCAGAGAGAGAGGAGTTGTCGTGTAGTTCTTAGGGTGTCCCATTGGGTGTGAGAGAGGTAGTTATTAAAAAGTGTCTTAATTGGGATATATGAGTATGGGTCATCTTATTTGTATCTTTGTAATTTGTTGGGCTTTTTCTAAATATACCTAGGGGTGTAACTTAAGTAGGGTATTTATGGGTACTTACATACTTGACCATAATTTGGGTAGGGTAGAGCACAAAATATTACCTATGAGTATCGGTAGGGTACAAATTATTACTCGCCTTTTCAAATAAGGTACAAGTAGGGTAGATGCATTGAGTACTTGGAATCGACCCGAACGGATATAATTATGGAGTAGTGATCCTGTTAGCTTGGGGTAAACTAGGGGTGTAAATCGGGTCGGGTTGACTCGGGTCGGGACAAATACAACCCTAACCCACCTTGTAAAATCTCTACCCAACCCTACTTTCAACCCTACTTTTCACACCTTAATCCAACCCTATTTCAACCCACCTCAAATCGGTTCGGTTCGGGTTAGAAATCGGGCTAATAGATTACACATATTATCAATGTTAGTTAAGCTTTTGTTCACCCAAATTTCTAAAATAACAAAAAAGCAATGATAATTATAAAAAAATAAGTACTAAAAAGTTCTACGTAACTCAAAAGTGGAGGATAAGTTTTGTAATTGATTTATTTTTTTGCTTTTGTATTCTTTGAGCAATTGATGTCCCCTGCAAGTCAAAAAGTGAAAGCCAAGTAAAAGTATCACAGTAAATTATGCAAAATGAAAAAACGAATATCATAGTCTTACTTACATTCTTAGTTGGCTTCCAATCAAAGTTACAAACATCTCAAATTCCTAATTGACCTGTTCGTTATTTCAAATCACTAATGCAAGCGAACATCTAAACAACCTATTTAAAATGCAATATAGGGTATGTTTGGCTATTGAAAGAAAAAGTCAATTAAAACTTTTCAATCTAAAACTTTTCACTCTCTACAATTATCATATTTTTAACTATCATATTTTTTAATTATTTTTTCACATTTTCCTATACAACTATCCTACTTTTTAATCATTTATATACAACTATCCACACAACTAACCTATCTATTTTAACTTTATTCTCTTTATTACTCATCATTACCCCTATTATATCACATCAGTTGATAACTTTTACTCTCCAAAACTTTTCATTAAAAGTTTTATTCATTACCAAACACACTCATAACCAAATAATCCAAACATAATTTCACAACTAATTAACCAAATAAATTTCCAAACCAAATAAATTCAAACAACATTTCACAACCAAATTGTCAAACATATTTTCAAACTCCACACAATTTTATTTAAATATCCAAACAACATGAATGAAATACACTCTCATAAACATATCCAAATACATATCTAACGAAATCGGGTTGTCAAATCGGGTCGGGTTGAACCCGATTTTCCAAATTATCAACCCAACCATGGTATAAATCGGTCCGGGTTGATGCGGGCTTGGGTTGAACCCGACCCTATTTACACCCCTAGGGTAAACAAATGCTCCGTTTAGCCCACATCAAAAAATCCATTTACAACATTTTTTTTTTGTTTTTTTCTTCACACACTTGTTTATCTAATGTATTTAATATATAAATCAAGTTTTATCATTTTTGGATATTGGTATATATATATTTTTGAGATTTTAAAGATATTAAAAATTTTAAAAAATATATACAAATATCCAAAAATGGTAAACTTGATTTATATGTTAAATACATTTAAATAAACAAGGGTATGAAGAAAAAATTGTTGTAAATGAGTTTTTTGAGGTGAGCTAAGTGGGACATTTGCTTAGCTTGAATTAACGTGATCATTCCTCATAATTATATATATGTATATGATATATATCATATAGTACGTGTCGTGTTTTGTCTGTGATGTCTTGTATGCATTCTTATTTTAACAAATTTAAATTTAAATGAAGCTTGTACCCTATGGAGTTATGAAATGTGAAGTGAGAAATTAGTTTGGTTTTTTTTTATATATGTCATTGACTTGTGAAAGTCTTTTATTAATAAGCTTGTGAAATGCGATTAATATATTAATAGTTGTAATGATTAAGTTGTGACAATCTATACTTAATAATTTTTTATATAATAATGTAAATAGTAACATATGTATTTGTAGTTTTAAAACGTAAATGAGTACGACTTAATATCTTTTTTGATGTTTTTTAAGCTAACGTATAAATATTTTTTTAAAAATATTGTATTTGAATATTAAAGGAACCGATTTGAAAATTGAAACCGACCTTGTGGGTAATGGCTAGGGTAGAGCACACTAGGAATCGAATCGACAAATAGATAGGATAAAGTAGACTTTTTGCAAATAACGTATAGGTAAGGTAGATCACTATTCGAATCGAACCAACTCGAGTTGCACTCCTAAATATATCCACTACTTTGACCTTAATTCCAAATATATTTATAACATTTTCAAAATTCTAAATATGTCAACTATGTTTGCATTTAATTCTAAAAATTTCTATTTCACGAGTTAACACTGTTAGTTAATATGTAACATTATTAATATATCCATCAAATTTAGGATATTTTAGACATCTATAAAAATTTGATTAGCAGGTTTTTACGGAATAAGTATTTTTGTGATTAAATGTAAATGTAGTGTGTATATTGGGTATTTTAGAAATATTGTTGGTATATTTGAAATTAGAGTTAAACGCCATTAGTATATTTAGAAAAAGATTTATCACAATAGATTTGTATCTCCGGTACGTGGTTTTCCCCCTTTTGACTGAAGGGTTTTTTCTTGTGAATTTCTGTGGTGTGTTTAATTTTGTTGTTATTTATTTAATCCTGATTTATTATGGACACTTCCCCAACAACTGATAAAAAATTGGATCATGTTTCCTAACATTGCTTTCCTGTTGATCAATATCATTACAGAGGTGTAATAATGGCCGTTGATTATTCTGCTGGCCCACCCCTATTAATTGGTGGTATGTTATCTTTTTGCCTTTTTCTTGTGTTTTATGATTCCTTTTAACTTGGCCATTTCTTAGTTGAAATGTTTATAATAAGTGATTTTGATTCGTGACGAGCACATGAACAGCTGGTAGCAATCAGATGGTTGGCACCTTGTCATCGCGCCCATTTCCAACTTTTTTTTTTTTATTAGAAAAGAGTAACACATGAAAGTCACAGATCCTACAATACATTTCCACAATACATTTCTGGGGGATTACCATCATAATTCTCCATGCCTGTTTTGCCACCATTGCCTTGTTAAAAGCACACAACTCCCTAAAATTCATCCCTCCATTCTCTTTTGAGTCACACATTTGCTGCCACATAATCCAACTGATCTTCCTATGATTGTTTTGCCCCACCATAATTTACTAATGATTGAATTTAGCTCATTACAAAAACTTTTCTGCAAGAGGAAGAGACTTGTATGATAGCTCGGAATTGATTGAGCTGCTACCTTAATTAAGATTTCTTTTATGCCACATGAAATGACTTTTTCCTGCAATCCTGGGATCTTTTTCCACACAGTTACATTTATTATTGAAAAGTTCTTATTTTGTTTTTACCCACCCACAGGCAATCTCAAATATATTGACATCTAATTTCTCGTCGCACCTATTGACTTTTCCATGGCCACTCCTGAATCTTCCTAGGTGTTTTTGTTGAAGAAGGTAGCTATCTTCTCCATATTAACACTTTGCCTTGGGGACCTCCTCATGAATTTTTAGAATGCTTTTCAGTTCCTCTATCTCTTCCAGTTTTGCTCTGTAAAATAAAAGCACATCGTTTGCAAAAAATAAGTGAGTCAGGCTTGATCCATTTCTGTATATCTTCAGGCCATGAAGTGCTCCCCTTTGATGAACTACTTTTAAAAGGTAAGACAGTCCATCAGTATAGAAAAGGAATATGTACGTAGATAGTGAATCTCCCTGTCTTAGCCCCCTTTTGTGCTTGAATTGTTCTTGATGTCGATCCATTCACATTTATGTTGTAAGACGCAACAACCGAACAACTCCTTATCCATTGAAGCCATTTCTAATGGAAACCCATTCCCCTCACCATTTTAATACGAAATCCAATTCCATTCTATCGTAGGCTTTGGATATGTCAAGCTTAATTGCCACATCATCCTTCTTCCCTGCGCCCCTGCTCTTTAGGACATGGATCGCTTCAAAGGCCATCACCATGTTGTTTGTAATTAATCGACTAGGGAGCACCTGTTCTTCTAAGATTAGATTCTTTAGACTAGCTTATTTGCAAGCATTTTTTGCTAGGATTTTATAGATTATGTTGCATAAGCTTATTGGTTTAAAGTCAGCGATCTTTATGACTCTATTCTTTTTTTGGTATGAAGACAATTGTTGTCCTATTAATCTCTCTCAACTTCTAATTTGTCTTCTCATCTTTAGCTTCCATCTATTTCATGCAAGCTTTATAAATCTCTTCTCCCACTAGGGTCTAGTATTTTTGGTAGAAGCGAACCGACATTTCATCAGGTCCCAGCGCCTTCATTGGATGCATGTCTTTCACTGCTTGCCAAATCTCCTCTTTCTTTAACTACTGAATAAGGCGAGAATTTTCTTCTGAAGAAATGCTACTAGAAATGAGATTTGTGGCTCAACTAAAATCAACATGATAAGAGCTGCCTAATAAATTTTTGAAATATTTCTAGGTTGTTCTCTCCTTTTCTGCTTGACTCGAGACTTTCCTCCCCGTCTCATCTTCTAGAATCCCAATGAAGTTTCTTCTTCGCTTCGATTCCATTTTGTGAAAATAATTGATATTTTTGTCATCGCATTGAAGTCACAAAATCTTTGATCTTTGTCTCCATAATACCTCTTCATTTTCCAGTAGGTTGTTGACATTCATTTCCTGTTCTTTTGATTCCTTATCTCTTGCATGAAATGCAACCCTTTTTTTAAGTTCTTTTAGTGCCATTTGTTTATCCATAATTGCCTTTTAGATGTTTCCATTTTCCTGGGATTGCACTTCATTAATTCCCTTCCACACTGGCTCAACTTTTTTTTATAATTTTTCCAAAATTTGTTAGTTTTGTTGCTCTTTTATCCCAAACCTCTGAATGATTTCATTTGCCTCTTGGTATTTGATCTAGAATAATTCAAATTTGAACTGTCTTCCTTTGGCTTTGTGTCCCAATCTTTCATCTAATTGAAACAGTAAAGCATAATTATATGAAGCTGCTAGGTGCCAGTCATGAACTTAGGCAAAATGAAAATTTGTTTGCCAGTCTGAGGTAGCTAGCTAGCCCTTTGTCTAGACGGGCTTCGACTCTCTCTCTACTAGATTTGTTGTTTCTCCATGTTGTTGAGAAACCAATGAAGCGTAAATCATGCAGGCCATAAATGTCAACCACATCTCTGAATACTTACACCTAATTTTCAGATATTCTAGCATTGCTTACGTATTCAGAAGCCCCGAGCACCTTATTAAAGTCTTCCATAATTAACCATGGTAGCTTTGACTTATTTTTAAGCCTTTCAAGCAAGTTCCATGACTCCCACCTCCTATGATCCTTCGGATTACCATAGAAACTCATAAATCTTCATTCCTTTCCATCTTCCATGGCTATCCAACTGTTAATATGGTGAGCTGAATAAGATTTGGTACTAACTGTCCATTCCTTCCTCCAAAGAATGGCTAAGTCCCCTCTCCTTCTGTCGTAGTTGATAGAAAAATAATTTTCCATTTTAAAGTTTCTTTTGATTCCCTCTATCTCCTTATCCTTAAATCAAATAGGGATCTTTTTCCTGATGAATTCAAGAAGGATCTGAATTGTTCATAGATTCCCA
Organism: Annona cherimola; assembly: GCA_030490835.1. NCBI lineage: Eukaryota > Viridiplantae > Streptophyta > Magnoliopsida > Magnoliales > Annonaceae > Annona > Annona cherimola. Next base: position 2,692,358 of record CM059973.1, on the reverse strand, counting down.
ATCCCACGACAATTCTAAGTCAAAATTGCCATTTATTTTGGGTGGAATCCAATTCTCTCTTCAACATGTGTTCTTCTTTTCCTAATTTCAGCTTATGTGTCTGGAGCGTACTCTTCAATCTCCTTTTCCTGTCTCCTTTTCCCTAAGTTCAGAATGTGCTCCTTTGCCTTTCCTTTCATATTAGTAATGTTCGGTTGTCCAGCCTTTCTTACCCATTTTCTATTCAGATCTAGGTTTATTTTGATCGCCTCAAACACTGTTTCATTCTTCTCCCTTGACCCTCTATTCTCTGCCTTATTTCCTGAAGTCCCCCTTTTGCCCTCCCCTCAATTTCATTATCCCCTTTTCTTCCTTCAAGCGTCTCCTCCCTCATTCCTTCCTCCATTTCCCCACCCCATTCCCTTCTCACAAAAAGACCTCCCTCTTTATTGTCATTTTGGCTAAACATCCCAAAACATTGACTTTGGTATTTTATCACCTCTAGTTTGTCTTCTCTGTTTTCTTTTCTAGTTGAAAATAAGCCCCATCCCCTACTCTTTATTTCCCCTAAGCAGTCATCTTCTACATCTTTTCCTGTCCCTTTTCTTTTCTCCATTTCTTCCATTCTCCTATTGCCCATATTCTCCTTTCCTTCCACTTCATTGCTTCTCAGCTATCTTTTATCTTGACTAATTATGTTACTCAGCTCCATATTTTGGTTTCCGTGAATCTCCTTTAAAGCTTCCCTCTAATCACTTATTAGATTTTGTTCTTCATGGTCTTCCCCTTCACATTATAGTTCTTCTCTGGACTCCACTTCCATGTTCATGCTTCTAGTGGGAGCAATGTAAGTATCTTCATTTTCTGCATTGCTTAGATATGCAATTGGTTGGACCTTGTTTTCCTTCTTATTCCTATTCTTCAGGCCCATTGCCTATGAGCCTGCTCTTAGATAGGTATAGCTACCATAAGGCAGATCACCTTCTTAGATCTCATTTTCTATCAATCTATTTTCTACACATCTCTAAATAGATGTCCCATTCTTCCGCAAGAATAGTAGAATGATGGTAATCTTTCATATTGAAAATTTGGCCATTTCTTCTTATTCAAGTCCCTTTGAATAAAGATGCTTCTTTGGAGTGGTTTTCTGGCATCGGCCTCTGCTTTGATCTTTAGAACTTCTCTTGTCATAACAATTTTGTAACATTTTGTAAAGGATTTCTCGAGCAAATGATTCTCTATTGACTAAATATAGCACATCCATGACCTGGATCTAGAGTGGAGTTGTGTATAACTTCACTTTCTTAGATCTAATCAATTTAGTTAGCTCTTCCAATATAACTAGATCTTTGTCACATAACTAGGGCTGACCCTCCAATATTCTTTTCATCTTTGAACTCTTCTCAAAGTTAAAAACATAGAGGTTATCTTCTACATCTATCATTTCCAACTTTCCTTTCACTTTCCAGATTTTCCTGAGTTTGGCCTTAAAAATTTCTTATTGTATCCTTTTGAATCCCACATGGAGCAGAATACTGTTGGCCTTTTGTTTGTTACAAGCCTCTTACATCGTCTAGAGTTTAGGGCTAAAAGCTAGAGTTCTTCAACAAGAAGCTCCAAATCATCATTGAACATTCTCTCGTTTATTGAAAGTGGGAACCAAATTGCCTCTTGAGATTCTTTTATCTTTCGCCTCCTTGACCTTTTTCTCTCAGATATGTACCTCTTGTCTATTAGAAACTTCCTTTGTCAAATGCCGAATCTTTGAGCCTTCCTCTTGAGGAAAACTCTCGACTTGTCCCTCCTCCTTGATATCAAACTGCCAATCTGATCAGGCATTCCAAGAGGAACTTTCTAAAGTTTTTCACTAGATTAGAAGCTCAATCATGCAGTCGAAAGATTAATTTTCAACCATTCTTAATAAATTTTTTTCTCAAGATATTCATATAAGTAAATTATTTACATCTCTTGCAATATTTTTGGCACTAATATTTTATTAAGAGAAGTTATCTTGTTAGTCTAGGCTTTTACAATATTATAAATGAATTTTTTGAATCGGGCTAAGTAAGATATTTTCTTAGCCTGGACTAACATGATCATTCTTCTTTTATTAACACTGTTATTGTTTTGTTGTTGTTATAAATGCTCTTATGTATTATTCCATGTCACTTATCTTCAAGATAATAATATCACATATCCATGCTATGCGAATATTCTTGTTGGAGGGGTTTTCTAATTTCTAGAATCTTAAGCAATGTGAGATTTTAACCATTATGCATGTTTGAATAAACTCTAGTGCAATGTAAGTCAAGGTGAGATGGTTAAGTCTTTAAGGGGTAGAGCTTAAGGTAAAAGTGAGTTAAAAACATTGTTATAAAATCCTTAAGAGCCTGTAATGCAACAACAGGCAACGCCTTTGTCAATACACACAGTGGCTGGGTGTTACAGGGACAATGTGGAGCAAGCAACTCCAAGAATTTCATGAGGGGACAGTCATTAGACTGTTATACTCACATTTCCCACTGTGATAAAAAGTGACTAGGTAATTTTTTGTCTTTAAGGGTCATTTGAAGTTTCAATATACTTGTAACTTCTTATTTTACCAATTATACCTAGAAGATTTTTTTATTACATTAGATTACAATGAAAACCCATACTTTGCTGGTGCTCGAAGCCGAGATCAATACTCATGTAATCCGCATGTCATGCCATTATGCTATGCCTTGATTGACATATCTAAAAGATTTTGATTTTCTAAATAACTCTATATTTAGAGTATGTTCGAAAAGTGATAAAACTTTTGGATGAAAAATTGTGTAAAAATTATTGAAATGGGATAAAATGATGTGATATAGGTAATAGGGAAGAGTAAGGAGAATACAACTAAAATAGATAGGTTAATTGTATAGATAGTTGTATATAAATGATTAAAAAGTTGGTTAGTTGTACAAGAAAATGTAAAGAAATAATTAAAAATATGATAATTGTGAAGAATGAAAATTTTAGATTGAGTGTGTGTTTGTTTACACCAAACCTTTTCAAACTAGAACTTTTTAATTTTAAAATTTTCACTCTCCATAACCATTTCATCTTTAATTATTTCTTCACTTTTTTTACATAATTACCTTGTTATTTAATCATTTTTATACAAATACTTACACAATTAACTTATTTATTTTAACTTTATTATCTTTACTTCTCATCATTATCCCTATCATATTATATCACATCGTTTTTCACCATTCCAAGAACTTCTATGCAGAAAATTTTGGGCAAATTTCACATATACATATGAATTTTATACATAATTTCACTTATATCCATAAATTTTGAAAATTTCTAATATACCCAAATGTCTTGCCTAAAATTATACTTATATCCAATGTTGTTAGAGATCCATTAAAGTGGCCATTAGCACCATTGTAAAATGACAAATATGCTCAACCCTAATGTAATGGCTGCATAGAACCAGGTAAATTAATCCTTGATTTTTCTTAATTATTCAAATTAGTGATATGATTAGAAAATTTAAGTTATGATTAGGAAAATATTTATATGTAAGAACATGAATATAAATATTTTAATAAATATTACAAATAAGGAATACATAATATAATAATAGGAATTAATAAACATAGGTTGGCAATTTTTTTTTCCCAAACTGTGCATGGATGCCCAGCAGGCATGCCATTTACATTTAGTATTTGTTTTTAGTTTTCAGTTTTTAAGTAGTTATAAAATTATATCTTAAGATCATTTTACATAAAATCTCATGGGTAAAGTATATTTTAACACACTCTACATTATGAATGGATTAGATTATAAAAATTATGTTTAGAAAAATTTTAAATTACTGAAATTAAACGAATTTCAAGAATTAGTTAGAATGTTTATATCTTAACCTATATTAATCATTTTGATATGAAACTCGATATGAACCGCTAATTTAATGTGCTTTGAAGTATAAATGGATTAGATTATAAAGAAAACTTTTAGAAATTTTTTAAAAAACCTTCAATTACATATGACAATATATATTTTTCCTAAAAAAAGAAGAAAATGCATGGATATTTATGCACATTGCATTCATGCATTTTTTATGAATGCATTGCTTTTTTTTTAAAAAACAAAATAATGTGGTGAATAGCATGTAACATAAGATTGACCGGTTGCTTGGAAACAAACAAATGCGAATAATCTATTTGACCCCTTGAAGGTCCAAGTAGATTCAGATGAGTGGCAATGGGGTGCGGTTATGTGAGCAGAAACCGGCAGATGACCTGACCTCATTTGTCCGAAATTTGGTCGACTGAAAGGGGAGATGAGGACGTAGACACAGGTATCAAATAGAAATGGAGCACAACCCATGGGAAGTGCTTCCCATGAGAAAAAAAAGGAAGCAGGGGCAATGTGGTAATTTTTCATCGTGAGTATATTTGTTTAAAAAATGTGAGTACGTTTGGTTTTTTAATAAATTTTGTATTATATACATACAAAATTTAAATCTATTCCATTCATTTGATAGATCAATTAGTAAAACGTATGTAAACATAATTTTTCATTATTTGACAATTTTTAAAAATATTAGTGCACAAAAAATAATTTTTTAATAAGATTTCATTATAATTGGTAAAGTTGGAAAATATAATTTTTGTTAGAAGTTATGTTATATTATTTAAAGTTAATGTAATTAAGGTACTCTCAAGAATAATAATTTCTTATATTTTTCTTGAATTTTTGAAAATTTATTAATATTTTTTTATTTTCTGAATATAATAGAACTAACTTGTCTAACCGAGTCTAACCGTGTCTAACCATGTCTAATTTTTGAAATTAATAATTTAATCATAATTTAACACCTGTAATATGATCCTAGAGCCCTTAAAAGGCCATTTATATCTTAACAACCAAATTTGAAACTCAAATAATATGATTTAATAAAATCACCATAATTTAACCGTGTCTAACCGTGTCTAATTTTTGAAATTAATAATTTAATCTTAATTAACACTTGTAATATGATCTTAGGGCCCTTATAAGACCATTTATATCTTAACAACTAAATTTGAAACTTAAATAATATGATTTAATAAAATCACCATAATCTAACTGTGTCTATCCATGTCTAACCGTGTCTAACCATGTCTAACCGTGTCTAACCATGTCTAATTTTTGAAATTAATAATTTAATCCTAATTTAACACATGTAATATGATTCTAGGGCTCTTATAAGGCCATTTATATCTTAAAAACCAAATTTGGAACTCAAATAATAGGATTTAATAAAATCACCATAATCTAACTGTGTCTAACTGTGTCTAACCGAGTCTAACCTTGTCTAACTGCGTCTAACAGCGTCTAACCGTGTCTAATTGTGTCTAATTTTTGAAATTAATAATTTAATCATAATTTAACACCTGTAATATGATCCTAGGGCCCTTATAAGGCCATTTATATTTTAACAACCAAATTTAAAATTCAAATAATATGATTTAATAAAATCACCCTAATCTAACTATGTCTAACTGTGTCTAACCAAGTCTAACCGCGTCTAATTGTGTCTAATTTTTGAAATTAATAATTTAATCCTAATTTAACACCTGTAATATGATCCTAGGGCCCTTATAAAGCCATTTATATCTTAACAACCAAATTTAGAACCCAAATAATAGGATTTAATAAAATCACCATAATCTAACAGTGTCTAACCGTGTCTAACCGAGTCTAACCATGTCTAACCGTGTCTAACCGAATCTAATTTTTTTATAATTTATGAATTTTATACCTAATCTATGTATTTTGCAAAATATATATATACTTAAATATTTATTCGAGGTCTAAATAAATTTAGAACTAAATAAATATATAAATTTATAATTAAAAATATTAACTCCACTTGATTAAATGAAATAGAAATTTACGTAAAGATATAAAACAGTAAAAAATATTATATATATGACGTTGTAGAACCAAAATTTTGATAAATTATATATAACTGTGACTTAGATTTAATATGTAAATATATGTTACTTTTTGGGATTGGTTAAATGATCAATTTTGCATATAACTATATTTAATAAAAATTTTATAACAAAATTTCTTAAAATTATAAAATAATATTATTATAGCGATTATTAGATTGTTTATTTAATATATTAATTTTAAAGTTATATTCAAGATTATTTCAAACATCATTTTTATGTGGATAAATAATCCTATAATATTATTAAATTCTAATGCATCTGAATCTAAGAACTTTTTATATTTTACACAAGAATAGTTTTTTTTTTTTTTTTTCTAAAAGCAAATGTAACCCACTTACATATGATTTTGTTCTATAATAAAATTAAGGATTTTGAACAATATTGTGAACCGTAATTTTTTTTTATTCTATTATAAAAATGGGTTTCATCCAAGAGGTTGTAACTTAGGTTTTCACCAAATCAAAGGCGTCGATAATTTTTTTTTTATAGAATCGCATCCTTCAAAATTGAACTTAAATAAAATGAAGATGTTGGGAATAAATAAGAATTCAAAACAAATTTAATCAATAAATTATAGATTTCAATATAGTTTTAATATCCATAAAGAACAAGATAAAATTTTCAGCACTAGGATGCTGACTCTTTAGATAAAATTGCTACAACAAAACGGGTCAAAATTGCTACAGTAAAATTGCAGACATCCGATTACATGTTTATCTATATGGTTTAATATGTTGCGGCAAATGCTTAAATAATCCCCAAATTCACTTCCGGGCACACATCTGGGTTCATTATTTACTATAGATTCGCCCAATACTTTTCTTTTTTGTAAATCTGACGAATCTACGGAGTTTGGGCAAAAAGTGGATGAATTATAAAAGCTTATAATTCTTATTGAATCTTTAATAAAAAAGCATGAAAATTTTTGTAAAACTTAATTGGCATACCCACAGAGGGATCTACTGGAATAGATCTGAGAAATGTATGTATACCATAATTTTGAACAAAAGATATTGGATTTCGCATCCCGTCAAATGTATAACCGAAATTAAATTGCTGCAGTCTTTTTTTATTTGTTTTTCCGTCTGTTCACATGTTTCAGTGTAAGGGTTTGTCACTTGCTGCAACTGTCCAAATAAATAATTTACGAAATAATAAAAAATATTCGAAATATTTTCTAGTTTACTTACTTGATTTGGAGAACAATTACAAAAAGTGAAATGGTTTAATCGATTAGATTACATATGCATAAGCATTTTAATAAAAAGTTTAAAAAATTAAAATGCATATTTAGTGTGGGATAAAAGTTCTATGTACATATATGAACATTTTAATCTACTATGCATGATTAAATATTTTTCAGAAAATACTTCTAGACGAGGCCTACAAAATGATAAAAAGAATTTAAAAACATATGTAAGATAAAATCAAGAGGTGACTCCACGACTATATATAATTACTTTTCTTTTAAAAAATATTTACTCATTTTTGGAGGCTCGCGGGACATATATATTTAGAAAACAAAATATTCATTTTTGGACGCCCGCGGGACACATATATATTTTACAAAAACAAAATATTCATTTTTTGGACGTCCGCGAGACACATATATATATTTTAGAAAATAAAATATTCATTTTTGGAGGCCCGCGGGACACATACATATTTTAGAAAAACAAAACATTCATTTTTGGAGGCCCGCGGGACATATATATATTTTAGAAAATAAAATATTCATTTTTGGACGCCCGAGACACATACATATTTTGAGAAAAATAAAACATTCATTTTTGGAGGCCCGAGGGACATATATATTTTAGAAAATAAAATATTCATTTTTGGAGGCCCGCGGGACATATATTTTAGAAAAATAAAATAATCATTTTTTGGACGCCCGCGGGACATATATTTTAGAAAAATAAAATATTTATTTTTGGAGGCCCGCGGGACATATATATATTTTAAAAATAAAATATTCATTTTTGGACGCCCGCGGGACATGTATATATTTTAGAAAATAAAATATTCATTTTTGGACGCTGCGGGACACATATATTTTTAGAATATAAAATATTCATTTTTGGAGGCCCGCAGGACATATATTTTTAGAAAACAAAATATTCATTTTTGGACGCCCGCGGGATATATATATTTTAGAAAACAAAATATTCATTTTTGGACACCCGCGGGACACATATATATTTTAGAAAAACAAAATAATTAATTTTTGGACGCCCGCGGGATATATATATATTTTAGAAAATAAAATATTCATTTTTGGAGGCCCGCAGGACATGTATATATTTTAAAAAATAAAATATTCATTTTTTAGATGCCGGCAGGACACATATTTTAGAAAAATAAAATATTTATTTTTGGAGGCCTGCGGGACATATATATTTTAGAAAATAAAATATTCATTTTTGGACGCTCGCGGGACATGTATATATTTTAGAAAATAAAATATTCATTTTTGGAGGCTCGCGGGACATATATTTTAGAAAAATAAAATAATCATTTTTCGGACGCCCGCGGGACACATATATATTTTAGAAAAATAAAATATTCATTTTTGAAGGCCCGCGGGACATATATATATATTTTAGAAAATAAAATATTCATTTTTGGACGCCCGCGGGACATGTAAATATTTTAGAAAATAAAATATTCATTTTTGGAGGCCCGCGGGACACATATATATTTAGAAAACAAAATATTCATTTTTGGAGGCCCGCGGGACATATATATATATATTTAGAAAATAAAATATTCATTTTTGGAGGCCCGCGGGATATATATTTTAGAAAATAAAATATTCATTTTTGGAGGCCCGCGGGACATGTATATATTTTAGAAAATAAAATATTCATTTTTTGGACGCCCGGAGGACATATATATTTTAGAAAAACAAAATATTCATTTTAGAGGCCCGCAGGACACATATATATTTTAGAAAATAAAATATTCATTTTTGGACGCCTGCGAGACACATATATTTTAGAAAAACATAACATTTATTTTTGAAGAGAGTGAACCATGGCCGAACAAGTCGAACCGGATGCAATTATAAAAAAAAGGTAAATTAGTATTCTTATAGTTTATATAAAAATTTTAAAAATATCAACTCCTAAATTTTAATTTTAAAATAAAATATAATTTTTATTTCAAAAGTAAAATAAATATAGATATTAATTTAAATTAAATTTAAAATAAATCAATTGAATAGAAAAATGATAACAAAATGCTCAACAAAATTTTCATGATTTAAAAGTAAAATTCATATGCCAACCTATCCTCCCGCAATGCTCCAGCATAAATTATATTTAGAAAATAAATTATATATTTAAAAATAAAGTTATCTAAAATAACATTCTTATAGTTTATAAGAAAACATTAAAACATATAAATTATTAAATTTTATTTTAAAAATAAATAATAAATGATTGTTTCAATTAAATGGATAATCAGTCTTTCTAATTTATACCAACATATCATTTATATATTAGTAAATAGTATTTTAGATTTTATATTAGTTTTTTATATATAATAGACCTATAATTTTGAATATTCGCATATTTTCACACATCTAATTATAAAGGATATATACAATAAATTGTGATATATAAGGATTACATATGAACTTTTATATTACAATGAAGCTTAATTATCCATTGGCAAGACAAGAAGTTACGGGTTGGTATTATATATGTATATAATGAATTGAATATTATAAATTATATATTATTTTTTATGAAAATATCAGTTCTTAGGTATTATAAGTTATATTTATTAATGAATAAAGACTAAGTATGCAAATTTAAAAATATATGAATAAAATTTTTGAAAAAGCATTTTCGTAATATTAAACTCCAAATCCATGCTATTGCAAATTAGACTAGTTTTTCGTGTATAAAGTTAAAGTCTCAACAATTGAAGTAGCCAAGCTTTAGTAGTTGAATTTATTTTGCAATACCGTATGATTTAAAGGGACTTTATAAGATATATCCATATTATTTATTTTTTGCCGTCCAAATTTTACAAAACAAGCTGGTTTTTTTTAAATTTTACAAAACAGTTGCACGTGCACGATAGCATATGCACCCTCAGACACTGTTCAAATGTGTTCCACCACGTCCATTCTCCACAGGCAGCCATTGCTGCTTCCCAAACCCACCAAACCGGTGGATGATTCTTACAACCTAAGATGTGCAAACTAGCTGGCGTAAGTCCATCTTCTTCGGCATCTATGTTGGTGACGATCATCCTTCTTCCAAGTCGGCGAATCGAGCCACCATCTGCAGCCCCATATTTTTCAAATCCGCCCACGGTGGCCATGGATTCAAGAATCTAACCCACTAACTTGATTCGTAAGATGAAAATAGCACCAAATTCGATTCCTCAGCCCCGATCATCTTTGCCTAAAACAAAGCAGGAAGCAGTTGTCGTTCGCCAACACCAGCCATCCAACCGCTCAAAATTGCAAAAAAAGACATTGATGCAAAGACCGGCAGTTGCATTTAATTGGACGGAAGAAATTCCAGCATGCCTCTAGTTGCACCCATTTACGACATCAACCCAAGTACCAATCGAGCTCCCAAATAATCACCTACGGTAATGCCCATCTCAGCCACCCTTTTTCGCCACTGCCTTCAAGTGCGGCAGCCCCTGCGCCACAAATCGGAGCAAGATTTAGCAGATTCAACCGACCCCTTCTCTGCTTCACCAATAGCATCCATAATCCTCAAGATCTGCCATCTTTGAAATAAGCAGCCAGTGTGTAGATCATGGCTATCTCCTATCAAGCACTCAAGCGGTTCTCACCCATTAGCCCAAGAATCCAAGCATCTTTGCCATCAGTTTGAGCTTCGATCTCCATCGAATCCACCATCGCCCAAGAAAAATCAACCATCTCCGAAAACAAAACAAGGAAGATGGAGGAAAGGAAGACAGAAGAGACGGAGAGAGAGTGAGTGACGTGCGGGTCTGGCACCAAATTCGATGCTCCCTCGTGATTTTTTCACTTTCCGAAAAAGCCCAAATGCATCGTAGCCATCCACTCAAGTTTGATGGTGAAGATGCCGCTTCCTGCGATAAAAACACGAGAAGCACTTCCCATGGGTTGGCCCTCATAGAAATGGGGGTAGCAGCTATGAATGGAGCCAGGAACGTAAACAAGAAGAGGAAATAGAGAGCAACCGAAATGAGACAGAAAGGAAAGTGGGCACAGGTTGACGCTTAACAGGTAAACAGATGATTATTTTCTGTTATTAATCCGTTAATATGTGAATGTTTGAATGAAATTAAATGATATTGTTAAATAAATTCTAACTTCTAATCTTGTCAGCATGACTAAAGTATTGCTAATTATTTATCTTGGGTTCGAATCATGGGTGATGTATTTTAAGCATATATTTATTTTTATACATTTATCTTAAGTATATAAATATAAAAGTCTCTATACATATAACTACTATTTCTGAAAGGGTAGAAACAACAGTTTTAATGGGTGATGAATTTAATACATTAAACCATTCAAAGTAAAATATATAAGTTTTATCTGCCAAATTCAAATTTAGAAATATATGGTTGGGTTTGTGATTATAAAAAAAGAAAATAAATAAAAATAAAAAATATATAATTAATAATGTATATAAGAAGGTGTGGGATGTGGGTACAATCATTCAATAATAATAATAATAAATAAATAAATAAATAAATATAATAATAATAATAATAAAATTTCATGCTGATACTTACCACCATGGTGGAGGAGGTGAGGATTTCCTCGAGGCATCTTGGACTCAAATCACCAGTCATCCTATTTCAAAACTATTTTCTCATAAATATACATATATTATTTTAGCGAAGGAAATACTACATATGAGATCATAGCAAGCTCATTAATTGCCACAAGGAATGGTGGGGATTTAAATCTCATTCCATGCATCCTTGAAACATTTTTTTATCGATATATTATTAAGTAGGTTACTATTGAAAGTTTGATACACCACTTAAGAAGATTTTTATCAATAAATAATATAATCAATAAAAACATATATAGTGATAATAATAATGATAATAATAACTAATATAGTTAATAAATTTTTATGTCCCCATTCTAATTGTAGGAAGGAGGAAAGGAAAGAAAATTTTAAAAGAGAATTTTACTTCTTGATCACTGTGAAGGTAAGTAGGCTATGCTTTCCACTTTCAAAATATTATTTTGGAATTGTTTTATCTATGATTTATGAAATCCTGCAAATATTTGAGATGTGTTTAAATTATGCACCTTAAGATGAAAAAATTTAAATTATTTTAAGATGACATGCATATTTTCTCACAATGATCATAATTCATGGTATGCTTAAATGCATTAAGTAACCCTGCGGGGTGAGCCAGGAGGTGATATTTTCTAAGAAACTGAGCTCAGTTACCTGATCTTGGGTCTTAAGGGTGGAGCCAGAGGTGTTTCAAGTACTCTCTGGGTTAAGAAGGATGTATATGATTCATGCAAGACATTATTAAGCATGTGAAGTTTTTTAAGTTGCAAACATATAAGATTTTTTTAAAATTATTTGAAATCTTATATGCCTATTTATTGAGTAACATACTCATTCCTTTCAAAAATTTAAAATATAGCATGCAAGCCACAGGTGAGGCAGGTCCAAGTGCATATGGAGGAGAAACTTATCTCCACTATTTAATTTCTTAAATTTAGAATGTATTTAGGTGAGGGTTGTAATAATTTAAGATAATTTTTCTTATACTTGTGATATAAGATGCTTGTATGAACTTACAATATAAAATATAAAAAAATTAGGGTGAAATTTTGCAAATTTTCCATAAATCAATTCCTGGAGTAAGGTAATTCTTGCGGTATCTTGTGTTCAGGGCGCTACAAAGAAGGAGGTATCGAAGCAACATTTATAGTAAATTGTAAAATTTTATAATTAAAAAATGCCAAAATAGATAACTAACTTTAGAATTTTGTAGATGGAGAAAAAAGGAAGTTGGAATTGGATGGCCCTTTGGCTAAGAGAACTAGGAATTGTTCACCATCACCTAAGGCCATCTTAGCGGGGTCTTCTAGCAAATTTTCGTGTGAGCCTAGGCAGAATGTAGAACAAAAGGATCAAAAGAAATACTTGAGGAAATAAAGAAAGATGATCCGATGATTGTTGATCATCAGTAATGGTTGCGGTAAAAGTTGGAGAACATTTGGATCAAGGTAAAGGAAAAAGTTATAAAATAATAGTATATATACATATGTAGATAAATAAAAATTCATGTGTTTTTCTTTTTGTTTGTATATTTTCCTTTTTATATGAAAACTATATGTGTTATAAAAGTATAACAAAATTAATATCTATAGCTCTTGTTGTAGATGATTGAAAATGTTAAATTTATTATGCAACCTGATGAGAGAGAAAGGGCACCTTTCATTGGACACTATCGACAAGGGCAATTCATTATTACTCCAGTTCGAGAGCCTCAAACCAATGTTGTCAGAACCGAACCGGTAAAGGAACTGGTCTGGTTCGAACCGGTGACGTCAGCATGACATATTTATGACATCATAAATATTAAATTTTTAAAAATTTTAAATAAATATATTGATAAACTTATGTTTTTATAAATCCAAAATATATATGTTGGATTTTAAGGACCACAATATAAAAACAAAACATGCAGGAAAAAATTAATAGCAAGTTTTAAAAAATTAAGTACATTAACTGACCTGAAAGACTTAAACTTATAATAAGCTACGACCGTCGTTGCTTGGTTGTTGGTTCTTGAATTCTTCCTCTTTATCTCGGTACCTTGATGAATTGCTATAAACATACTTGAAAAAATAAGAAATGAAACAGATCAGTAAGTGTTCAAAATTTGTATAATTAAATAACCTTTTATAATATGAAAATTAAGAATATCTCTTATGTTTAGCAAAAAATGAAAATTTAGAAGTTTATAAACCATTAAATGCATCATTCTCATCAAACATAAATTTTAAAAGTATATAAATCCTTCATTTCAACCAAATATAACATTTTAAAAGTCTAACAATACATCATTCCCACCAAACATAAAATTTTAAAAGTCTACAAATATTCAAACACACATTCTTGTCTGAAAATCCACCATTTACATCATTACAAATATTAAAAGAAAAGGCTTCAATTTTCTTCTTCATCAAGGTCAACAACGACATCTTCACCTTGTCCGCCAATCAGAGTTCCTAAATTAAAATGCAAAAAATGAAAACATTAGTTACATACTACCATTTTTCTTATGAAGGCATTACTTTGACATAATTAAATAAAAACTATAGTATAATACCAAAGTCTTCAACTTCTTTTGTTTCTTTCCTACTGTTTGGTTGATCTATTTGCAACCAAGAGTCAACATCTTCATTTGTCAATAGTGGAGACTCATCTTCTATCACCCACTCCTCTAATATATCAATATCCTCTAAAGAAATTGGATCGTAATATTGATATTTCTTTTTCTTCCTATAAAAAAGGTTACAAGAAGTTACTTGGAATAAAATGTGGATAATTTGCATTTCTAAAAAAAAACAACGAGAATTTATATTTTATACCTATCCAATAATCGTAAATTGTATTGAACATATACAAGATCACATAACCTTTGATGTTCTAGTCGATTCCTCTTTTTCGTATGAATGCGTTCAAAAACACTCCAATTGCGTTCGCATCCAGATGAACTGCATGTTTGACTCAAAATCTTTGCAGCAACTTTTTGCAAATTAGGAGTGCCACATCCATGAGCTTGCTACCAAATAACTACAACAAATGAGCCACTATTAGGATACTAATTAAGTATTCATAAATAAATAACTAATTCATAAAGATTATGAGTTAATACATATACCTGGGGATAGGGTATAACGAGAATGAAGAGCAATTGGGCTTGCGAAATCATCATGCGAGTAGTGGAACGAATCAATCTCATGAATAATACTTGTTTGGATATGAACATCGCCATGAGTCAACCGATGGATAGTTTGAAGCAGCCCTTGCATTGTCGTTGTCTTTGTCAATTCATTCATGTGGTAGTGCAATTGTGGATTTAGATAATGACCAGCTAAATGAAGAGGCCGACCAAGTTGATATTCCCATCGATTATCCACAATTGCGAGGTAGGGATCACAAGACATCTTAAATTTCTTTAAAGTCTTTTGCATTGCATTTTTAGCTTTACGCATTGCCTCATAAATGTATCCCATTGCAGGCCTTTCATCACTATCTACCATTTGTAACACACGAACAAGTGGTTCAAATGTTTTCACAACAATTTCACATCTTTCCCAAAAGGAAGAACTCAAAACATAGTTAGAAGCAGTTCTTCCCTTTTGAGAATTTTTCCATTTACAATCTACCCATTCTCTACAAGTGAACATTGCCCGTAGTTCGTTCATGCAGTTCAACATACTTTGCAATGCTATAAAATTTATTGCAAAACGAGTTATAGCAGGACGAATAATTTCCTTTCCACCGGTAAATTTTCTCATCGAGCACAAAACAAAGCCATGATTATAAATAAATGTTGAAATAGAACGAGCTTCCTCTATTACCTCTTTCACATATTCCATCTTTGCAATATCTTCTAGCATCAGATCGATACTATGTGCAGCACATGGTGTCCAGACAATGGATGGATATTTATCATTCAGTAAATGACCCGCAAGTCGATAGTTAGATGCATTATCAGTTACTACTTGCACAACATTTTTAGGTCCAACTTCCTCCACAACTGTGACGAATAATTCAGAAAGCATTTGACCAGTTTTTGAGAATTCGGAAGCATCAACAAACTTTAAAAATACAGTTCCCTTAGGACAATATACTAGAAAATTTATCAAAGTTCTTCCCTTTTGATCTGTCCATCCGTCGGCCATTATGGAGCAACCAAATTCTTTCCACATTCCCTTAAATGATTCAATCTGATCCCTTACTTCCTTCACATTCTTTTTCAGTAAGAAACCTCTTAAATCATGATATGTTGGAACTTTAAATCCATATCCAATTGAGCATGCATGATCAAACATAGATTGAAAGTGCACAGAGTTTGCAGCATTAAATGGAATACATGAAGCATAAAACCATTTTGCAATTTCTGAATGTGCCCTTTCAATTGCATCCTTACCGGCCATAGCACTCTTAATGGATGGTTGCACACTCCCACTAGGTTCCTTCATTTTCTTTAAACTACCCTCTATGTTTCTTTTCAAACTAGGGCCCACAACAACATCTTCTTCTTCATCAATAACTTGGTAGTCAGAAAATAGGCTACTTTTGGGAAGGGCGGGTTTTTTACTAGTGGTTGCAGATGTACCACTAGTTGCAAGATCATTTTTCATGTCCAAAAGTACATTAGGTGGGACCTTTTTACATATAGCTACATCACCTTTTACATTTGGCAAATGCTTTTTCACCCTGTGAATTCCTCCTCCTGAGAAAATCTTCCCGCAATACAAACATCTGTATTTATTTTTTTCTAATTCTATTACATGATTCCATGCAATATTAGTCCTCCCCCTAGAAGGTTTTGACCCAGAATCTGTTGTACTACCAGCTACCGGTGTTGCATTTGATCCCGTATTAATAGACTGGTTTCCACTTTCAGATGGGTTTGATGTTGACATGATGATTAAATAATTACCTAAAATTGTAAAAAAGAAAAATTCATTTACCATGCATTTAACAAAATTTTCTCAAATAGACAATTAAAATAATTTTCCTAATATTAGCAAATAAACAATCAACAATAAATCATGCAATGAATTTCATAAATCAATGCTATAAGTGTTATAGGTGAAGCTTATAAACACAGAAAATCAATGCTAACATAAACCATATAAGTAATTGCAATAGTGACTGCAAATTAGTAATTATAATATTTTTTTAGTTATATTATAATTTTTATTTGCTACATTAATTATTTGAAGATATTTGTATCATACAATTAATTATGAGAGTGATATTAATTACATGAGTTGCATATTATGATACGTATGATTAATTAGAATGGATTGATTATATGAAGTATTTTTGTAGGTCCAAAATTTCTTAAAATTTTGAATGTATGGGAGTTAATAATCATCATTCCTATAGAGATTTTTTTAATAATTACGTAAGATTTTAGATTTATTTAATGACATAATTGATATCATAGGATTGTTTAATAGCATAATTGAATCATTGATAATTACTAATTCATAAGATACGCAAGCAAAAAAAAATTAGGCTAAATCAAAAAGGGCTAAATAAATAAATAATGAGTATTGTTTTTTAATAATTGGTGTTTTGAATTTTGATGCTGCCGGCGCCGGGAGAGGAGACAGCACAGAGCGGCGGGAGAGGAGAGTAGGAGACAACACAGAGCTCCCAGTCGTCGTGCGGGGTGCGGCAAGACGGCGCCGGCGCCGAAAGAGGAGACAGCACAGAGCAGCGGCAAGACGGCGTGCGGCAAGGCGAGGGCTGCCGGCTGCTGGATGACAACGAAGGCGAGGGCGACGACGACGAGACGGTTGCGGGACGACGACGGCAAGATCGTCGGGCGAGGAAGGCGATGCTTGCTGCGGCTGCGGGACGACGAACAGAGTCACAGACGAAGCAGAAGATCGTGTTTTTTCCCTTTAGTTTAGGGTTAGCTGTTTAAGGATATCCATCCGACCGGTCGAATCCGGTCGAACCAGAATTCCGGTTCGACCGCCGGTTCACCGGTTCGGACGGTTTCATTTGATCAGACCGAACCAGTGCCAACCGAACCGAAAACTGGACCGGTTCTGATAACACTGTCTCGAACTAAGAAACTTAAACTAAATAAGGAAACACGGAACCTTTAGAGGTTAATTCCTCGCTCGACATCTCATAAACATACCTAGTACGGCATGTACAATAGAATTTACTGATTCCACTATGGTACTAGCATAACTTCTATCTAATAACAGAAATGAAGAATTTCCTAGGAACGAGAATAAAAGAGAGAGATAGACTTGAGGGACCCTTTAGGTATCCGGATGATGAAACTCCGGAAGACAGTGGTATTACAATACAGGAAATTGTAGAAATAAGTGACTCATCCGAGGAAGAGGACAGAGAAATAGAAATATGTGAAATAAGTTCAACAGGTGAAAGAGAAAATGAGAGAGAGAGAGTCAAGGGTCCTGTAATGTGTGAGTCCTTTGTATGTATGTTACTTATAAATAATGTATAATATATAAATAAATGGGTAATTTGCATATATACCCACATAGTTTCACCGATATTGCAGATATACCTACGTACTTTTACAAAATGCATATTACTCCCACATAGTTTCACCAAAATTGCGTATTACCTTCACACAGTTAATTCCCATTAATATCTATCGTTATATTTTCAAAAATGACGAAAATGCCATCATCTTCATGGGGGCAATATGTAAATTTGGTGAAACTATATGAGAGTGATATGCAATTCGTGAAACTATGGATGAGAACATTTTCATCATTTTTGAAAATATAACAGTAGTTAACGGCGTGGGGGTAATACGTAATTTTGGTGAAACTATGTGGGGGTAATATGCATTTCGTGAAACTATGTGGGTATATCTGTAATTAACGTCAAACTATGTGAGTATATATGCAAATTACATTAAATAAATAAAAATGTATTTGTGATTATACTAAATTTTCCTTTATCAACTGTAGATGGTAAATACATGCTCTTCAAATAAAAAAAAAGAAAAGCAAGTGATACCAGAATTTTCTGTTAGAATGGAAAGAGAAGAATCCACTCATAATGCACAACCTGAACTTAATACTGGGGAATCTCTTTCAATAGAAGAACGTGTGGTTACGGTAGTTGCGCAGGTTCTAGCTATGGACTACACTAGACATACAGAACAAAATCAAACTTTCAATAATGAATCATATAGAGCAACGATGGCGGGTCGGCATGTGGATGCTTTAGTAGCAGAAAGAGAGGTAATTAGTACATTTTTAGCAAAATAACCTCCAAAATTTATTGGTAGCCCTGACCTACATATGGCTGAAGTTTGGTTACAAAAAATAGAGAAACTATTCGAAATTTTTCCTGTATTGAACAGCAGAAGGTAAGGTGCACTACCCATTTGCTAGTTAGTCACGCCAAGGCTCACTGTTTTCAGGAACGATTACGACTATGAATTCAACAATCTATTGCCTTGTTTTCTTTAAACACACATAATGAAGTGGTGGAAAAAGCCAGAATAGTAGAAATTGAAGCAAATCGGAATCAGGCCTTATTTTAAAAAAAGAAAACAAAGGACAACCTTTCCCGAGAAAATGGAATTGCAGAATAAGAAACAAAAAATAAGGCAAGACCTCTCAAAATCAAGGACTAAAGAAATTCTTGTTTATGCCAAATGCCAGAAAAGACATTGGGGAATGTCTTCGAGGGACTAATAAATTTTATAAATATGGAAAAGCGGGACATATAGTATGGAATTGCAAGGCAGAGAAAGAACTCACTTCTATCATTAAATGTTTTATTTGTTACCAAGTAGGACATGAAGTCAACGAATGTCCGATAAAAGGTCGCACAGAAGGGAATAGAAAAGGAAGACTTCCATAATCAAAAGTGGGAGCAACACAACCACTACAAGCTGCTTGACTCCATGCTTTAACCCAAGAAGAAGAAGAACAACAACCAGGAGATACTACTGCAGGTATGGTTTATGTTCAAAATTGCTTTGCTACTACTTTATTTGATTCTGGTGCATCACATTCTTTTATAGCCCAGAAGTTTGTTAAAAAGCTAAATCTTTAAGTAGAAATTCATCAGTAATTATACATGTAAAATCACCAGTATATCGATTGGCCAGTACCAATAAGATATGCAGAAACTGTCCGATAAATATAGATGGAAGAATTATGGATGCAGAATTAATAGTGTTGCCCATGAACGATTTTGATACTATTTTGGGAATGGACTAGTTACAACAATGGAATGCAATAACAGAATGTAAGAACAGGAAAATTCAATTTTTGTAGGAACCAAGAAAAGAAATAATTATCATGGAAATGCATGACCAGAACAATATCAGAATAAATTCAGCTATGAAGGTCATAAATTTTATTAGAAAAGGATGTGAAACATATTTGGTGGCAGTGACTGTTGATGCTGACTAGAAAGAAAAATTATCTCAGATACCAGTGGTAAAATAGTTTCCAAATATTTTTCCTTTAGAATTACCAGGATTTCCCCTGGATAGAGAAATTGATTTTATTATAGAAGTGTTACCAGAAACTGCTCCGATATCAAAGGCACCTTATAGAATGGCACCAGCAGAAATATTTGAATTGAAAATTCAGATACAAGAATTATTAAACAAAGGTTTTATATGACCTAGTGTGTCACCTTGGGGTGCACCGGTATTATTTGTTCGAAAGAAAGATGGTAGTTTATGACTATGTATTGACTATCGGGAATTAAACAAAGTTACCATCAAGAATAAATATCCCTTGCCTTGAATAGATGATCTCTTTGATCAGTTAAGAGGGGCAACAATATTCTCCAAAATAGATTTATAATCAGGATATCATCAGTTGAAAGTCAGTCTTGCCGATGTCAAGAAAACTATATTTAGAATTGGATAAGGGCACTATGAATTCCTCGTAATGCCTTTTAGATTAACTAATGCGTCAGCTACATTTATGGATTCCATGTATAGAATTTTTCAAGGGTGTGTTTGGTTACACACAAAACATGTCAATGAAAACTTTTCAATCAAAAACTTTTCACTCCCCATAACTACCTTATTTTTTTAATTATTTTTTCACATTTTCCTATATAAACAACTCTACTTTTCAATCATTTCCACACAAATACCCATACAACTACCTTATCTATTTTAACTTTATTCTCTTTATACCTCATCATTACCCCTATCATATCACATCATTTTCTATCAACTTGACAACTTTTACTCTGAAAAGTTTTTATAAAAAAGTTTTACCTCCAACCAAACGCACCCCAAGAATATATAGACCGATTTGTGGTCGTATTTATTGATACATTTTGATATATTCTCGAAACAAAGAGGAACGTCATAAACATTTATGGCTGGTATTGGACAGATCGAGAGAAAAGAAACTTTATGCCAAATTAAAGAAATGTGAATTTTGGTAAATCAGATATCTTTTTGGGGCACGTGGTTTTGGCCGAAGGAATAAAGGTGGACCCGCAGAAAATTGAAGCAATAATTAATTGGCTAAGGCTAACGAATATTACTGAAATTAGAAGTTTTCTGGGATTGACTGAATACTTTAGGAAATTTGTTGAAGAATTCTCACAGTTATCTGCACCACTTACAAAATTAACTAGAAAAGCAGTGAAATATGAATGGAATGCTAATTGCGAGCGTAGTTTTCAGAAACTTAAGAAAAGATTACTGGAAGCCCCAGTTTTGACTATGCCAGAAGGAAATGAAGGATATGTAATTTACAGGGATGCATTTTACAAAGGTTTGGGATGTGTGTTGATGCAAAATGAATTAAATTATCTTATGGTTCTCGACAACTCAAGCCGAATGAATTAAATTATCTTACTCATGACCTAGAATTAGCAGCGTGGTCTTTGCATTGAAGATATGGTGACATTATTTATATGGGGCCAAGTGTAAAGTCTACACAGATCATAAAAGTCTAAAGTATATATTTACTAAAAAAGAATTGAATATGAGACAAAGAAGATGACTGAAATTATTAAAAGATTATAATCTCAGTATTCAATATCATCCAGGTAAAGCTAATATGGTTGTATATGCATTAAGTAGAAAAGTAAACCTAGCAGCCTTAGTTACTCAGCAGGAAGGAGTAATTCAATAAATGAGGCAGTTTGAACTAGAAGTATGTTTGGGCAAAATACAAATACAATTGAATCAATTGCAATTGAGGTAATCTTTGTTTGAACAAATTCAGCAAGATGAACAAAAGGATACAAAATTACAAAAATTGATGCAAACCATGACACAGAAAGGAAATATAGTATTCAACATTGATGAAAATGGAATGTAACAATATAAAAAGAGATTTTGCATTCCCAACAAGGCAGAAATTAAAGAAATTTTTTTGAAAGAAGCACAATACTCACTGTTTTCTATCCATCTTGGGAGTACAAAGATGTATGAGGATGTAAAGAAGAGATATTAGTGAAATAATATGAAAAGAGAAATAACTGAATTTGTAAGTAGATATCTTATTTGTCAACGAGTTAAGGCAGATCATCAAAGACTAGCAGGACCTTTGCAGCCCTTAGAAATTCCTGAATGAAAAACAGATGATATTAGCATGTATTTTATTGAAGGGGTACCCTGAACTCAGAAAGGATATAATTCTATATGGGTAATAGTTGATAGATTATCTAAAGTAGCACGCTTCCTTCTTATGAAATCCACATTTTCAACAGTAAAATTAGCTGAAATTTATTATAAGGAAATTATTAGATTACATGGAATTCCTAAAACTATTGCGTCAGATGGGGATCCCTCTTTCACTTCACATTTTTGGAAAAATCTACATCAAGCCATAGGTACAGAGCTTCATTCTAGCACAACATATCATCCACAGACTGATGGGCAGATGGAGTGGGTAAACAAAATTGTAGAGGATATGTTGCGTATGCGTGTCACTGATTGTGGTAGATCTTGGGATGAATATTTGTCTATAATTGAGTTTGCATACAATAATAGTCATCAGGCGAGTATTCAAATGACCCCATTTGAAGCATTGTATGGACGAAAGTGTAGAACTCCATTAAATTGGGATGAATTGGAAGAAAGAAAAATGGCCCCTGACCTGGCACAAAGAATGACAGATAAAGTCAAGGTAATTAGACAATGTATATTGACAACACAAAGTAGACAAAAGACATATGCAGATGAAAAAAGGCGAGAAAAATAATATCACATTGGAGATCATGTTTTTATTAAGGTTTCTTCAACTAAAGGAATCACTCGATTTGGAACAAAAGGAAAACTAAATCCAAGATATGTTGGACCATTTGAAATTTTAGATAGAATAGGAGATGTGGCTGATAGAATTGCATTGCCTCCAGACCTAGCTGCAGTTCATAATGTTTTTTATGTCTCGTTGCTCAAGGATTATGTTCCGGACCCAAGTCATATATTGATACCAGAAGCTCTTCTAATTAAGGATACTTTAAATTATGAGGAAATTCTTATCAAAATCCTGGATTACAAAGAGCAACATCAACCAAATCGAATGATTAAGTATGTGAAAATTCAATGGAAATGATATTCTAGAGATGAAGCTACATGGGAACTCAAGGAAGCTATACAAAGGAAATACTCATATTAATTTGAATAGTCATCTTCAGGTTTCCGGACGAAACTTGTGTAAGGGGAGGAGAATGTGATGGTTGCGCAGAACTAGGTAAATTAATCCTTGATTTTTCCTTAATTATTCAAATTAGTGATATGATTAGAAAATTTAAGATATGATTAGGAAAATATTTATATGTAAGGATATGAATATAAATATTTCAATAAAATATTACAAGTAAGGAATACATAATATAATAATGATAAATAATAATAACGGTAATTACTAAGCATAGGTTGGCAAAAAAAAAAATTTCCAAGCTGTGCATGGATGCCCAGCAGGCATGCCATTTACATTCGGTATTTGTTTTTATTTTTTAGTTTTTAAGTAGTTATTAAATTATATCTTAAGATCATTTTACATAAAATCTCATGGGTAAAGTATATTTTAACATACTTTACATTATGAATGGATTAGATTATAAAAATTATATTTAGAAAAATTTTAAACAACTAAAATTAAATGAATTTCATGAATTAGTTAGAATGTTTATATCTTAACCTATATTAATCATTTTGATATGAAACTTGATATGGGCAGCTAATTTGATGTGCTTTAAAGTATAAATGTATTAGATTATAAAGAAAACCTTTAGAAAATTTTTAAACAACTTTCAATTACATATGACAATATATATTTTTCTTAAAAAAGGAAGCAAATGCATGGATATTTATGCACATTGCATTCATGAATTTTTGTTATGAATGCATTTTTTTTTTTTAAAAAGACAAAATATCATGGTGAATAGCATGTAACGTAAGAGTGGCCGATTGCTTGGAAACAAAAAAATGCGAATAATCTATTTGACCCACTGAAGGTCCAAGTAGATTCAAATGAGTGGCAATGGGGTGCGGCTATTTGGGCAGAAATCGGCAGATGACCTGACCTCATTTGGTTGAAATTTGGTCCACTGAAAGGGGAGATGAGGATATAGACAAAGGTATCAAATAGAAATGGGGGTAGCAGCTATAAATGGAGCCAGGACCGTAAACAAGAAGAGGAAATAGAGAGCAACCGAGGCGAGACAGAAAGGAAAGTGGGCACAGATTGACGCTTAATAGGTAAACAGATGATTATTTTCTGTTATTAATATGTTAATATGTGAATGTTTGAATGAAATTAAATGATAGTGTTAAATAAATTCTAACTTCTAATCTTGTCAGCATGACTAAAGTATTGCTAATTATCTATCTTGGGTTCGAATCATGGGTGACGTATTTTAAGCATATATATATTTTTATACATTTATCCTAAGTATATAAATATAAAAGTCTCTATACATATAACTACGATTTCTAAAAGGGTAGAAACAACGGTTTTAATGGGTGATGAATTAATACATTAAACCATTCAAAGTAAAATATATAAGTTCTATTTGCCAAATCAAAATTTAGAAATACATGGTTGGGTTTGTGATTATAAAAAAAAGAAAATAAATAAAAATAAAATATATATAGTTAATAATATATATAAGAAGGTGCGGGATGTGGGTACAATCATCCAATAAATAAATAAATAATAATAATAAATAAATATAATAATAAAATTTCATTCTGATACTTACCACCATGGTGGAGGACGTGAGGATTTCCTCCAGTCATCTTGGACTCAAATCACCGGTCATCCTATTTTAAAACTGTTTTCTTATAAATATACATATATTATTTTAACGAAGGAAATACTACATATGAGCTCATAGCAAGCTCATTAATTGCCACAAGGAATGGTGGGGGTTCAAATCTTATTCCATGCATTCTTGAAACATTTTTTTTTATCGGTATATTATTAAGTAGGTTACTATTGAAATTTTGATATACCACTTAAGAAGATTTTTATCAATAAATAATATAATCAATAAAAACATATACAGTGATAATAATAATGATAATAATAACTAATATAGTTAGTAAATTTTTATGTCCCCATTCTAATTGTAGGAAGGAGGAAGGAAAGGAAATTTCGACAGAGAATTTTACTCCTTAATCACTATGAAGTTAAGTAGGCTATACTTTCCACTTTCAAAATATTATTTTGGAATTATTTTATCTATGATTTATGAAATCCTGCAAATATTTGAGATGTGTTTAAATTATGCACCTTAAGATGGAAAATTTTAAATTATTTTATGGTGACATGCATATTTCTTTACAATGATCATGATTCATGATATGCTTGAATGCATTAAGTAACCCTGTGGGGTGAGCCAGGAGTTGATGTTTTCGAGAAAACTGAGCCCGGTCACCTGATCTGGGGTCTTAAGAGTGGTGCAAAAGGTGTTTCAAGTACTATCTAGGTTAAGCAGGATATATATAATTCATGCAATGCATTATTAAACATATAAAGTTTTTAAGCTACAAGAATGTATGAATTTTTTTTTAAAATTATTTGAAATCTTATATGCCTACTTACTGAGTAACATACTCATTCCTTTCAAAAATTTAAAATATAGCCATGTAGACAGGCGAGGCAAGTCCAAGTGCATATGGAGGAGAAACTTATCTCCACTATTTAATTTCTTAAATTTAGAATATATTTAGGCGAGGGTTGTAATAATTTAAGATAATTTTCCTTATACTTGTGATATAAGATGCTTGTATGAACTTACGATATAAAATATAAAAAAAATTTAGGGTGAAATTTTGTAAATTTGCCATAAATCGATTCCTAGAATAAGGTAATTCTCGCTGTACCCTGTGTTCAGAGCGCTACACCTAACATTACCCTGAGGTTGATTTGCTCAAAATGCTCAAGCTCAATTTGTTGTGGAAACTCTTAAAAATGCTAAAAATGAATGAAATGGCCTTAGAAGAGCCACATCTTCTTTTTGGTAAATTTGCACAAATTAAGTTTAGATAATAGAAAAAGGTATCTTTGTTGAGTTTGCTTCACACCCTTTTAACATTTAAATATGACTAAAAAAAAGAGTTTCCATCAAAGATGGAAGGAGTGGAAAGACATCGTTCATGGTGTAATTATGTAAAACAAGTGATCAAATTGGAGTTCTACTTCCAAAATCAAGATTTAGGGTATAAATTGCAAAACCAAGAAGTAAATAGGATGTATATACAAAAGCCCTAATTTTAAATAAATTGGGGTTAATTCCAAAGATGACAACAAAATTTATGATTCTTTCCAAATATGAACACACATCTAGAAAAATTGCAAATATGGCTGTACGTTCTCCCTATGGGTGTGTTTGGCAATTGATAAAAAATGTCAAGTTAAAATTTTTCAATCTAAAACTTTTCACTTTCTACAACTATTATATTTTTTAATCATTTTTTCACATTTTCCTATACAACTACCCTACTTTTCAATCATTTCTACACAATTATCCACACAACTAACCTATCTATTTTAATTTTATTCTTTTTACTACTCATCATTACATTTATCATATCACATCATTTGACAACTTTTACTCTCCAAAACTTTTCATTAAAAGTTTTATATATTACCAAACACACACTATATCTCAAAATATGAAAATGTCTTCATGTGTTTTCACTGAGGCAGAAAATAAGTCATTTTTGCATATCATTATCAAAATACATATGACAAAGAGCCACGAAAATTATTCTTTACATCCTAAGGGAGGAGAAATTTAGGTTTTAGGTAGGAATATTTTGGTAGAAATCCGTTGGCATTGCCATGTTTGAGAATATCGTGAAAAATATGCGTCTATGTTTGCTATTTTCATAAATGTATGACTATATTGGAAAATTAGTGTAAAACTTGAGGTCGTCTTTAAAATTGACCTGCACAAGAAAAAAATAAACTCATTTTCGCCTATCATTACCACAATACAAACCAAAACAAGCCATGAAAATCATTCCTTACATGAGAAAGGAGAAGAAATTTAGGTTTTGATTAGAGAATTTTGATAAAAATCCATGCGACTTTGCCATATTTGAGAATATTGCGAAAAATGTGCATATTTGCCATTTTCATAAATGTATGACGATATTCGGAAATAGGTGTAATACGGTTTTGAATTTGACAGCATCTTATGTGCAACAAATCTCGGGGGTATGATTTTTTAATTTTTGCGTTGTGGACCAATCTCGCTCCCAGCAGCTGGGCCTTGGCCTTGGGTAACGGAACGGAGCGGAACGCGACGGGTGGGGTCAGATGCAAAGAAAGAAAAGTAGCGAGAAAGAGGGGAGAAAATGGAGAGAAAATGAAATATCGGGATGGCGTGTCGGAAAAGAGGCAGCAGAAACGAGGGGGGCCGGGCGGTGGTTGTGGTGGTGGTGGTGGTGCTGCCCCTGACACCCTCAGCCTGCCTGCCCTGCCTCAGTCAAACCGACAGTCAAACACTTCTTTTTACCTTTTTGCCCTTCCTTCCTCCTCCTTTCTACCAAAGCACCCTATCCTTCTCCCTCCTCACGCACGCGCTTCAAAAGTAGGGATTAAATCTCTTCCCCGGGAGACTGAAGAATCATTCGATAATTTCAAACTAATTACATCGGCTTTTCAGGTAAAAGGAAGCCAATACGTATTGTAATTGTATTTTACCATCCGTGCTTTGAATTTTGAAAAATAAATTTTAAAATATTTTTCAAGAATGAACTCTCAAAGTGGGTCGGTAATAGGTAAAAAAGTTAGTAACAAATTGGATGATTTACAAATATATTTACATTGTTAACCATAATTGTCATATATCAGTTCAGAAAAGTGATACTGGTAGTGTATTTCATGTAAATTCTCAAGATCAATCACACATTTACAGCAAAAATAATTATTATAATTTCATAAATGGAAAAATTCAAAATTTACTTTCGCTAGTCATATTTCCATTATTATATCCAAGACAAAAATAAAAAATACTTATCCACTATTTGCAGTACATGCTTTTAAATAATTTTGAATAAAATAAAATAATTATTTTTGAAAAATCTTCAAACAAACCAATCTCTAGTGTCCCACTTGATTTGGTACATGGGTTAGTCCCAATATGACTAACAAGTAGAAAATTATTTGAAAATGTATAATGATCCAAATAAAACTTAATTAAATGATAAAAATAATTATTTAATTTTATAACTTAAAAATTTGACCTCAAATGCAAAATCAAACCTTCCATTGAGTCAAAAAGTATCAAAAATATGAAAATTGACTATTTGATCATTAAATTCTGATTTAAAATGATCAATTTATAAAAACACAAAGTGAACGGTTATTAAATTGCCACATCATCGCCGAGTCTCCTTAGCTCATCTTCTATACTGGACTTCTTCTAATACTAAGTTTACCCAATTATTAGCCTAAACAGAATGGTACAGTGACCCATGTGAAAATTTATTCTTAATAGGGGTTTTTTTGCAATTAATATAATATTATGTCCTTTTCTGCAAAACTTTCTCCAGAACGAACCTGTTTGTAGAAATCCAAAACACCATATATGTTAGGAACCCAATCGTATGCACCCGGGTGCATTCAGCCTCAGTGCACCCGGGTGCACTGCACCTATTTTATTTTATTTTTTTTTGAAATTTTTTTCATACAATGGTTAATCTAGGTTTATTTAATATATGTATCAATTTTTACTATTTTTGGAGACTTTTAGATATTTTTTTTAGATTTTTAAAAATCAGTGGCATTTTCGTTAATTTTAAATTACGGAAAATGCCACTGATTTTTAAAAATCTAAAAAAAATATCTAAAAATATCCAAAAATATTAAAAATTTATACATATGTTAAATAAACTTATATTAACAGCTTCATGAAAAAATTTTCAAAAAAAAATAAAAAAAAATAGGTGCAATGCACCCGGGTGCACTGAGGCTGAATGCACCCGGGTGCATACGATCGGGCTCCGATATGTTAGAGATAAAATAACAATCAGGAAAAGAAAAAAAATTCATAATCATCTGGCCATTCAGTCTGTCCAAAGCATGCCATCCCAAATGAATAATTAAATATACATTTTTTTTCCAAAGGACCGACCAAGCATGAACTCCTTGCAAGTTCATTTAATGCATCTTAAAGCAACGAACGTTCTTGTTGCCAATAATAGCGTGAAACCAAATAACTTGAGCATCCTACTTGATGCTTTACGCCAATCCATTTTAAAATAAAATATGTGCTGTTTGAAATCAAATTTCAGCATTGCATAACGCTATTCGTATATATTCATATAAGAACAAAATTATAATGTTATGCAACTTGCATGTATGTGTGTGTCTATGTATATATATATCGGTTCCGCTTTTATGTAACCGGATTACATAGAAGTTGACCTATGTAACCTTTTCAAAATTTAAGATTTTGATCCTTAATGAAAAATCCAATTCATTCATTATATTTAACATCATTTGTTTATCTAGGAAACCAAGTTTCATCCCAATTAAGTATGTTTAAGGGCCATGTTTGTTCAAAAATATATATATTCATGTGCAAATTATGAAAAATGCTTATATCTATTTATATAAGTATTAGAATGTAATAATACTTTATAGAATCATTTATTTACATAGAAAAATTTTTTTGGACGGTTTAGATGTCGAAAATATTACTTTAAAATTGATATTTCAGCATTTTTCATAATTTACACATTGATATATAAATTTTCTAACAAATTTAGCGCATAAACATACTTAATTGGGATGAAACTTATCCTTTAGAGAAAAAAATGATGTTAAGTACAATGACTGAATTAGATTTTCCATCGAAGATCAAAATCATAGATTTTGAAAGGTTACGTGGGTTCACTTCTATGTAGATGTAATCCGGTTACATAGAAGCAGAGCTATATATATATATGTATGTATGCATTAAAACTCATAATTTTGACATAAAATTCCAAAAAAAATTAACTCATAAAATTTTATATTTTTGTTATGCTATAGAATTATAAGTATAGCAAAAAAAAGTCATATATACAATTAATTGAAACCACATAATTAATTGCACGAAAATGATTACAATATATTAAATAATATATACAACTATTGGACCAAAATCAATCTCAAAGTAAAATCTCACTTGCCTCAAAAATTTCTCTCATAGCCTATTTTTTCCTTCTGCAACTCTAGTTTTCTCAAACTTTTTCTGTGGATACTTAAATCCATTAACTCTCTAACTTTTTTTTATAAAAGGTCTTGTAGCCTAATCAATCTTATCTACGAGACATGATAAGATATCTCATTATATCTTATCCCGTGGGGCGCACATGCCTGGGGAGGCAAAATTACAAAAATTAATTATTTTTCTTTACAAAATCTCCCACTCGAACCTAGACCTCTAAGACTACTGGATCACTTGTATGCCAACCAAACTACACGGGTTGCCGAAATAACATTCAAAAATAAAAATAAAAAATATAACCCGTAGCTTAGATAAATAATAATTGAGTAAAATCCATTATTAACCATTTAACCCAGTTAGTCAAAGGGTCAACTCTTGACACGTAAGATATCTTAGTGGACTTTGGCCGGTCAACTTAAATATTTATTTCTTTTTTCAATATTTTACAATAATTATGAATATACACTTTCTAAAATGACAGATTACGCATACGTAATTTGTATATATTTACAAATATATCCATATCGTCATCATACAATTATGGGCCATTAGTGTAAGTATATTTACAAATATATGTAAATAATAGAGGTTATTTGCAATTTTACAAACTATGTAAGTACATTTGAATATGATTAAATTATTATGGTACATTTGAAAATCACACTTTTCTCTAATTTTTGGATATATGCATATATATTTTTAAATTTAAATACAACAATTTTTAGAATTATTTAAATAATTTTTAGGGGTGTAACTTGGGTAGGTTAATTACTCATGAGTAATCCTACACTCCAAAGTTGGGCAAGATAGGTTCTATATCTTGACTATTTGAAACTAACCCTGATGAATACCCATATGAGTATCTAAGTTTTCATTTAGCAATTTAAGTATAATTTAGATTTTATGTGATCGCTATTTTTAACAAAAATGATAGGATAATTTGCAAACAAAAACATGATGATTTTTCTTACCTTTCCTTACCTTACTTAAGATAGCATTAGTTTGGTGGGTGCTCAAGATGCAACCCTATAAATTGCTTAAAAACTTTGAAAATTGTTCATTTTTAAAATTTCAAAAGTATATACATATATAAAAATTATAAAAACATAATTCCCAAATATACTTCTATAATTTGATGGTATTGCAAAAACACTAGTACTTTGCAAAATTGTAAATTAACCTCATTTATGTATTTGTAAATGTACCCACACCACGACAATGCTGTGAAGCTATGAGTATATTTGCAAATATGTAAATTACAGAGGATAATATGTAATTTTAAAAACTAAATAAGCATATTTGCAATTATGATTAAATTATAAAGGTATATTTACAAATTCCCCTAAATATTTTGAAAAAGTGTGATATCAATATAATATGATTGGTGTAATAATTAAGAATAAAGAGAATAAACTATAGAAAATGTAAAAAAAATTAAAAGTAGAGATAATAATAAAAAAGTAAGGTAGTTAACCGTTAAGATGTTAGATCATATTAGAAAGTAAGTGCGAAGAAGTGTGGAAGTTTTTCTAATTAATGCCAAATGCGCCTAAAAAATTTTAGATCACTGCAATAAAACAGTTAAAAAAATTGTTTTTTCAATTCAGTTGATAGCACAAGAATATAGTTTTAAAATGATCCTAAAACGGTCTTTTTCATGGTTGAAAAAGACAAACCAGGAGAATTTATTTCGGAAAAATTTGAAACGCATTAGATTTATTTTCCAAAATGCCAAAGCACGCATATGCTAAGGCAATTATGCATGTTTCGGGGATGAATTCCACAAAAACCCTGTAATTTTTACCTGATTCATTCAAATTATGAAGACTTTCCATTAAATACAACTAGATTAACATTTTATAAATTTTTTTTCAAAAACAATAAAAAGTAGGTTCTATATCTGGGTATACTAAAGTTTCAATGAGAAATTAATTAATTGATTAAGGTGACTTGTTCATGATATATAAGCATGCCATTGGTAATTTGGTATCATGGACCACTAAATCGATGAACTGCCCTTTGTCCTAAGTTCTTCCAGTTTTAGCAGATAAAGTTACGTTGTAGCCGATGGTTACTCTGGATCCTAATTTCCTAACCATGATCGATTGGGGCCACTATCTTTCCCCTTTCTAACAAGAAAAAAAAAACAAAAAAAAGATGCACTCGAGTTTTGACTAATTTGTGCCTCACTCCCACAATTTTCCTATGTGTAAACATGCTATCACCTTCAGGTCTTTTATGTACGCTCATTTTTTTTTTCTTTTTGGATAAATTATGCATGCTCTTGATTGCACAGTAAATTATAAAATGATCTGACTATTAAACAAGATTAAAGTTATGTGAACTGACAAAAATACTTTTCTATTTTTTAATAGTTATTTTCTCTATCAAAAAAATTATTTTCAATTAATACCATTTTCAAATTCATTTAATTTTATGATTTTTAGTTTTTTTATTTTCACCAAGGATGTGAGCTTTCAAAGCTACTTTTGTTAATTTATACTATCTTAATGGCGTTTATGCTGGAACTTTTTGTTTATACAAACAAACTAAGGGAAACGGAGCAAAAGCTAAGTGAAAATTGATAGAAACCAAGAGACAAGAAACCGATTTGTTTGCTTTTGATAGTTATTCTACATGGCATCGGCTCATATATTGGCTAATATACGGGCAAAGAAAAAACTTCATAGATGGAATGGGACGACCATAAGATGAGAATTCGAGATGAAATGGGTAAATATATATTGAGAATGAGTGAATGTGTATTGAAAATAGGTAAAGACATATTGGGAATGGATAAAAGTATATTAGAAAACGTAACATCCTATGCTCATACATGGTGTGAACTAAGTCTTTTTCACAGTATGTGAACTCCATCAAGAAAAGTCACAATGCCAAATTTTATACTTTTTGATTTTTGCAAATAAAAAATAGGATGGATGGATGGTCCAGGCATATGCGTTCATTTGCTCTTTTGACTTTTTAAAATAAAAATACATCAAAAATAGAATATAAAATTTGGAATATTAACCCATTTTGGTGGGATTGACATAGAAATGAAAAAAAAAAAGATTTTTTCTCTCATATATTGATTGATATATAAGCATCCGTATAAAATTAAAACACACCATAATTTGCAATGTTTTAGGATTGATTTAGAAATAAAACTAACACCAAATAAAGATAATAGCATTCTTCTTAGCATGAAAATATGGTATCTTTTGGAAGTGATAAAATTTTTAGAAGAAAAATTTTTAATATAAAAATTTTTAAAATGTGAGAAAATAATACTGTATGATAGGAATAATAATGAATGATAAAGAGAATAAAGTTAAAATAAATAGGTTAGTTATATAGGAAGTAACGTAGAAATGATTGAAAAATAAGATAATTATATATTAATACGTGAAAAATAATAAAAAAATAGTTATAGAGAGTGAAAAATTTTGGATTGAAGGTGGGTTTAGATTGGCCTAAAAATTTTCAAATAAAAATTTTTCAATTTAAAATTTTCCTTTGCATAATTATCTTATTTTTAATCATTTATTTACATTTTCCTACCTAACTAATGCACTTTTCAATAATTTCCACTCACAACGACTTATATAACTAATGTATTTATTTTAATTTTATTATATTTACTCCTTATTATAACCCTACCGTCTCACATTATTTTTTTCATTTTAAAACATTTTTACACAAAAATGTTTTCTTCTAAATATTTTATTACTTTCCAACTATACTTTTAAAAATTTTGATTTTGAAAAGTCTTTCCAAATACACATGAAAATTTTGTGTGGAAACAAATATAGCCTCGAGAATAAAAACATTTTTCTGAAGCGGGTTGTCGCGCTCGATTTGACTATTTCTCCAGCAACAGTACTTGCTGATTTCTCATTATGGGCAAGTATACATTTGCCCATAGGTGCCCATACGCCCGTTTCTCAACCAAGCTCCACGTATTCCGCGCGCAACCATGCACATGCTGGTTTTCGGAAATAACGTCGTCCTGTTGTCATGCAACCACGTAGTGGCTAATAGCTGTGCAGGCTATATATTATGAGAGACTAGATAGCTATGTAAGAAATCAAAACAAAATCAATTAATAAGATAAAAATCAGTCATTTTTCTTTAAAATTTTTAGGGTGTGTTTGGGAAGTGATAAATTTTTTAGAATGAGAGAAATGATGTGACATGATATAGGTAATGATTAGGAACAAAAAAAATATATTTAAAATAGATAGATTAGTTATATGAGTATGTAGCTGTGTAGAAATAATTGAAAAACGGGGTAATTTGTATAGAAATATGTAAAGAAATAATTAAAAAATAAGATAATTGTAGAAAATAAAATTTTTTATATTAAACCAAACACACCCTTAATAAATTATTATTTTTATTAGTTCAAAAGTGTTTTTTTGAAAGATATAATGTTAGAGGTCTAGTAAGAAATAATAAACTTATAGGTATGTTTACAAGCTGCAAAAATAGATTAGCGCGAGATATAAATTGGCCCAAATATGGGTATGTTGTGTAGATGACCTTTTGTCGACTTATTAATTACCTTCCTAAAGAAGGCCCCTAACAATATATCAATGGCAAAAAGAAGGAGACTCGTTATCTCGTTATTTAGTACAAATTACTGAAATGATGGAATCTATAAAAATTATTCAACATGATTTAAAGGGAATTCCAGGTGGGCCCTATGAGAATTTAGAAGTATAGCGTTTTCATAAAGCAAGGGATTTGAATAGAATGATCTTAAATATCGATTCATTAGTAAAAAGCCTTCTCCCACTTTTGAATTGTCGACATCTTTGGTCCTCCTCTTAATTGGATTTTGAACCACAGATAATGATAAGAATCGTTTAAAATTTTAATTAAATTAATTAAGGGGAGGGAATTTTTTTTATAGTTACATTTAGATTCAATCATCCAAAAGTATATATGTATTTTTAATTTGATGTAACGGACCAACTAATACATGCAGGTGATCATGCTCCTAAAATGGAAGATAAAAATACCCTCACATGAATTTGAAACTAAAAAGACTAGGATGTTGATGAGAATGAGCACAATTTTCACTAAAACTATAAGAAAGAGGTATCAATGGTCGTGAATCACTTGCTC
This sequence comes from Annona cherimola, assembly GCA_030490835.1. Lineage (NCBI taxonomy): Eukaryota > Viridiplantae > Streptophyta > Magnoliopsida > Magnoliales > Annonaceae > Annona > Annona cherimola. The sequence continues at coordinate 2,656,846 of CM059973.1, read as the reverse complement.
TAATTGACTATCTAATACATTACCATGCCTAGTGAGGAGCACTGATAAGTAACATATGCAAAATCCAAAAATAACTTAGATTCATTTATATGTGTAATAAAAAATAATTATTTATGAAATCATTTATCTACATGGGAGAGGACTATTTTTTTGATGGAAAGCAGAAACAACTGCTAGCCCAACGACCTTTGAAAATGAAGAGATTCAGAAGGAGAAGAGATAGAGTTGTTGATATATTTCAAAGATAAAAAATATCTATATAGAGTTTTTTCTGAAGAAAGTACGGGGGATTAGCCCACCACACGAGATCAGAAGAGGAATTACAAGACATAAAGTCAGCAAGAAGATGAGCTATCGAGTTGCCCAGACGCATAAAATGATGGAAGGTTACTGATTGTTCATGAGATGTAGCCGATTTGATCTTGTCAATTAGTGTCCTCATGGGAGATAAAATGGGCCTCTTGTTAGATAAAAAATAAAAAAAATTAGAGAATCTATTTCCACATAGATGTGTCGGAGTGTACTTTCCTGAGCTGACTTGACACCCAGCCACATTGCCATGGCTTTCATAACCAATGGGTCAAAGACACTGGTTCCAACCTCTAGCTGCAATGAAGTTACCTCTGGAATCTCAAATCACCGCAGTAAAACCCATACAATTTTTTTGGATGTCCCTCTTACCATCCACATTGATCTTTAAGTATCCCTCATGTGGTTTTACTCATCTTGCAACAAGGGGTTGGTCAAGCATACTTGACTAGGTAAGGCCAAATGCCATCTGATACTGATGTAGATATTATGCACACCACTTGTACGTAGCTTTGAATGCCGTTTAGGTTCCTTCCTCTCTCAACTGATTTCTCATATGCTAAACATGCCAACACAATAGGAGAAAGAGAGAAAAGTCATCCCCCTGTGGGAGAGAAATGAATCGTCTGAAGATACCTTGGCTGTCAATAATGACCCCTTTAGAAAACATCCCGTGATTTGACGGCACATAGGCTGAACCAGCTCACACCAGATGAATAGATGATAAATATCCCCCCTCTCTTTTATGCAAAACAGACAAGTGAGATCCATCAAAATACCTCGCTGACACAAGTTAAGCAGCATGGGTAACACATCTTTGAATAACCTTTAGCTAAAAATAAGGATTTTTCTTGGGATTTTTGTCTTCCAAATGAATTTGTAGATTGCCAGATCGAGAACTGGATCCATGTCACTAGCTACTAACATGCTACCACCAGTGTGTAACAAGGACCTGTATGCTGATTTGACCGTGAAATGACCATCTGGTTCATGCTCCCAAACCACTTATCGTCTTCACCAAGGTTTGGCAAAGGGAAATACATGATAAGATCACAACCCGATGTACTAATAGCTTGAGGTAGTAGTTCCTCTTTCCATTGACTAGTCTGCTCATCAAGAAAAAAAATTGACCTTAACATCATCAGGAGTATGCACTAGAAGAGGGCTTGCTTTGCCAATGTATGTAGGGAGCCATCTATAACCAAAAAAATTCACTTGTTGACCATTACTAATGTGCCATCTGCGTCCATGAGAAATGACATCCCTAGCCCTGAGGATGCTCTTCCAAGTGCAAAAATCAGTTGCTCTACCTTTACAAGACCACAAATTCCCAAGCTTGAAATATTTGGCTTATAGTGTGGAATAGCACAATGAATTTGTATTGGTTGCTAACCGCTAAACTTGCTTGCGAGTAGGGCATAGTTGAAATTCATAAATCTCATAACCCCAGTAGCCTTGGTCTTGCACATGTCTCTCTATGCTACCCAGCTGATTTTGTGTTTACCATTTTTATCGCCCCACAAAATCTGCTAAGCATGCTACAGATTTCACTACAAAAAGTTTAAGGGATAAGAAAAATGCTCATTGTGTATGTGGGGACAACTTGTGCAACAGCTTTTATCAAAATTTCCTTATCGCCCCATGATAGAAGTCTCCCCTTCCAGCCTTGGATTTTTTTGCCAAATTCTCGCTTTGAGGTCTTTAAACATACACTTCTTTGACCAACTTAACCAAGCAAGAAGTCCTAAGTAATAGTGAATCTCCTGGACAATGGTGCTAATCGCCTCTGTAATGACACTTCTAGATGCCTGGTCGGTGTTAGAACTAAAAAATAGAGCAGTTTTGTTGATGTTTACAACTTGCCCCGAGCACTTACTATACTGCTTCAAAATGTCTAACAATTGTCTTGCTTCTACCTCATTGGCCTTGAGAAACATAAGAGCATCATCAGCAAAGAAAAGATGGGAGAGGTTGGGTTCATGATGACATAATTTGATTCCTTTAAGTTGATGATGGAGATGTGCATGAGAAATAAGCAATGAAAGGCCCTCAGCACAGATATGAAAAATATATGGAAATAATGGATCACTTTGTCTCAGGCCCCGTCGAGGAGGAAAGTAGTTAGTTTTGTGGCCATTAATCTAAACTCGGTATCGAGTGGACCTCGAGCAGCTCATAATCCAATTTATCCATACATTGCTAAAATTCATGGCGGCCATCATGTTGCTAAGAAAATTTCATTCCACTCTATCATAGGCATTGGACATTTCTTGGTGGCCATCATGTACGCAAGCCTTTCTCTTATGAGGACTTTTGCTAACATAAGCGGAGCCCAAACATGGGCGGGGCCTAGTTACTAATTTAGCACTAACTTTTCCACTCTTACTACTTAATCAATTAAAATTTCTTCGAAGGCGTTGCCCCTTTGACTCTTATGACCTTTTTAGACAAGTCGAACCCTATATCTACCTTGTGAAGGTTTGTAATAGTTAATGTTTTAAACAGCATGTCAATCATATAGCTCTAAATTAATACCCAACAAATCATACTATAGTCAAGTAGTGCAACCATCAAACATGCTAATGCATAGCTTATACTTATTCTAATATGCTCATAAATGGTGTCCTATACAAATATATTAAGTACTAGTAATATATTCATAAATTACCTTGTGAAAAATGAAAGATTATATATATATATATAAATACTTGGTCCTCACACATGTTCAAAATCATTGCCCAAGTGGGGCTAATAGCTTACAAGTTACTGTTACAAGAGGATTCTAAGTTACACCTTGCCTTTCATGCGTCTCTACTAAAGAGATGCATCAATAGGGAGGTTGTAGCCACCAAGCTTCTTGCCATTAATGATGAAAATTGTCTATATCTTCAACCAATAACATTATTCGATACTCGCTACATAATTCATGGTTGCCATTTTCACCAAAAGGTGCTCGTCCATTGGCGTTGCCTATTGATTACTGATGATTCGTGGGAAGATCTTGACAAGTTGTGGGCATAATTCCCCCTGGAATTGGTGGACCAAATCCATTTTCAAGGTGCCGGGAATGACAAGGACGTAGGACTAGGAGACTTTGATGGGCCGATCAAGGAGCTTGAGGCCACAGACAAGGATTGCAAATCATATGCTTGCTTAAAAATTAATTTGATTTTTATAATTAACAAGCCATTGAAAATCATTAAGAAGAATCTAATGAACATATGTAAGTATACACAAATATTATGTCTTCAATTATATGTGTAAAGATGAAAACATAAGGGAATTAAATTTCAACCGCTTAAGTCCATATATAGCAAGTTCAACAAATCGAAGTCTCAACACAAGTCGAATTCACTTATGACTTCAGGGAATTTCATCCCAAGTTAACTTCACCTATAACTTCAAAGACAGAAAAGTAGACAGTAAGTTTTAGCAAAGTAAAGTCTCATTCTAAGTTGACTTCACTTGCAACTTCAAAGGCAAAAAATGGGATAGCCAGGTTTAGCAAGGCAAAGTCACACCTGAGGTCGACTCCACTTGCAACCTCACATTGTAACAGTTCAAAATTTCGAAAAGTGGAGCATTAAATGCATGTCAACCACCACTCAAATGGCTAGATTTTCCTCTCCTTTATAAATATCATTGAAGTATGAATTTAAGAATAGGTCGAAACACAAAATCAGCTTATACCTTTCGATTTTCAAGAGTGTTAAAATAATTTGAACAACCATTGAAGCTTCAAAGTGTTACTACTTCAAGTGAACTTACAAGATCATCTTCTTCATACAACAAAGAGCTTTTGGAGCAAATTGATAACATGTTGAAAAGTGTAAATTTTCTTTTAATCAATTTTCTTTTGGGTTGTTGCCTTGAATCGGTGTTCGAGTCCCAATTCAAGAAGAAACAAACAGGGGGTTGATTTGAGTTCGTCTTAATAATGGGTCTTTTTTTATTGGATTAAGTTTGTCTCACCAATAGATTAGACTTGATTGGTTGGAGTTGGTCTTACCAACAAATGATTATTATATATGCCTTCTAAAACTAAAATTTAGAATAGATCAGGTTCTCTATTTGTATTGTTGAATACAACAGTTGAGCCCAAGATACAAGGGGTGTACGCTTAGGAGAGTGGAGGAGGGAATGATTCCCGAACCACTATATATTGTTGTCTCTTATGTGGTTTAGTTGCTTGCATTTTGTATTCTATTTGCACTCTCTTTTTTTTAATCTCATGGCATGTTTCATCTTAGAAGATTAATCTCAAAAGGGTTAAATGTAAACCAAAATTATTTTTTAATAATCTAATTCACTCATCTTTTCTTGGGTAAAACTATTTATTTGGGACCAACAAGGATCAAGTCCAAAAGACCATTAGAGCCCTGATGCCTCAAAGCACAGAGGCAAGTGAGTCACTTGTAATAGCAGCGTATGGTTATTTCTTGCACAGGGGCGTTTAGAAGGAAGGTAATGAGGCAATGTCAAAAAATAAAGTTGTAATTCCTTCTTTTTTGTAGCCTAGCTTGTAAGCTAATACTACTGTATATATATCCTTGTAAAACATTCTTTCAAATAATAAAAGAGTAGATAGATTGTTCTTGAAGATATGTGAATGAATGGCATGGGCTTATTGATGGATGGTATATATTGATCAAATTCTAGCACATCATGGGAAAATTCAATAGTTAAATAACAAAAAATCATGAAATTTCAAAAATATATAAATATCTTTAAAAATAATAGAACTTGATATATAAGTTAAATATCGTCGGGATAATAGTTTTACTAAAAAATTGGGCTTATGACTTGGGCTCATGCCTCTTCTTTTATTTAGAGATTAAACATCTTATTTCTTTCATCAATGTCATGTATTGAAGATTGATCATCATATGCCCAAGCAAAAAGAACCAGTCATTATAAAATTATGATTGATTGAGGACATTGCTATTATGATCAAATCTTTACTCAAATTCACGCTATGAAATGTCATGACATCATCTCTTCCATGTTTTCGTCAAATCTATTTACATATTTTGAAGTCCCATTAGTAGAAAGGTCGAAAATAATTAATATTTTATCATCTTTTTATTGGGTGGCCTACTTAGAATTTCTATAGTCAGTGCCTTGTAATGGTCTAAGCTCTAACAAGGTTCAGCAAAGACCCCTTTTCCAATTTTTATTTTGTAATATTACTTTAAAATTGCGCCTTTAATTATGACATTTTATTTTTAGTTGTTAATGTTATAATATTAGTCAACTTAGTCACATTTTTCAAAAATTACTTCCTTTTATTTGATGACTAATGTGAAATAATTAATAGCTTCACACCTCACCACATTGACTTCAACGAAGTGCTTATTTATTTATAAGAGATTTTTATTCCTAAATTTGTTGAAATTGCAAATATTCTCACAAAATTTATATAAAATTATAAGCGCATCCCTTCCATCACGATGCTATTAGAATTATCTATAAAATGACAAAAGTGCTCCTACAGAAATTGCAAGTATATTCCTTAACTTAAAAGGGTAATTTTTTTTTCATTTTACAAAAAAATCTAACGACATTTTAACTGAGGACACACTTGTAATTTGATACAAATCTTATGGGCATATTTATAATTTCTGCAAACTTAGGGATATAAATGCAATATTGTCAAATTTTATATACATATTTGCAAAACTTCTATTTATAATCACAACACATTATTATCATCTACAGTGAGGTGATGGAAACAAATAGCATTTTATTTTGATTTTTTTCAGTTTGCCTCTCTCGTAATAGGCATTGAATTAGAACATGAGTTATCCATTTTTTCGATATGTCTATACATATCATGACAACAAAATATTACAATAAAGCACATTCATATCCTCATATGGAAATTTTTTTTTAAACCCACTACTAACGGAGGAAATTGTAAACCCCCACAACATAAGAAAAATTGTAAAGCCCTCGTTGTAGAAAGGACTAAACTGTACAACATGACACATTAGACCTGGATGCTGCAAGACTCAGAACACAACCTCTGGCTAAACGAACCAGGCGTGTTACCGCGACGCATCGTGGCCGACATGCAGATCTTTACCAATGTAAAATCATACAAGTGGAATTTTATTTATTTATTTATTTTTTATGGTAATTCTATTCATTTTTTAAGGTGCGTGGGCGCTATCCCTGTCCAAACGGACCCGGAGAGCGGGATGCATCATTTGTTGCATTCCAATGTCAGGTCTGCCTCTCTCTGGATCTGAGTCTGACTCTGAGTCGTACACCCAATCAACGTCACTGCAGTTGGCATCTTACATGTCCCTCCTCTCCCTTCTCCGTATTTCTTCCCATACGGAAAAATATAATATAATATAATATATATATATATTTTTGAAAAATTATAGAAAGCAACCACGTGGAAAAAGCTGATTGCAAGCGGCTTGTGTGGGCCCCACACCCAAAAATGATGGGATGGTTCTTTTGTGCTGCCATTAGGCTTTCAGAATGTAAGTATGTAACTTCCATTTTCGGGTAGCTTACCTTGGCCATGAATTAAATCTAATCTACGGAATTCGTTTAAAATAACTTATTAACTAGTAAACCTAGTTTAATCCAAATTGAAGATGTGCAGGCCTCATCTGCAAATTATAAAGTTAACTTAGTAGAATATTTTCATTCATATATCAATTTTAAAATTATATATTTAATACTTTAATTATTCAAAACTTTTCTAGGGTGGTAGATAATTTCATTAATTATTGTTATATTTTAATATATTTATGAATGGATCTAAAAGTTTTTCTTAATTTACCTACAATATTACACATTTTAAAGCAGCTGTAGCCTAAAAAAATTGATTAAAATAATTTATAATAAAATATTAAAAACAATGTTAAATAAAATATGGTATATTTGCTTATAATAAAAACTTTTGAAATTAAAGCTTTTCATTCTTCATAACTATTCTTTTTTTAATTATTTCTTCATATTTTACTATGCAACTACCACACTTTTCAATCATTTTTGAACTACTTCTCATACAATTAATATATATTAACTTTATTTTCTTTACACTTTATCATTACTCTTATTATATTATATTATTTTTTTACCGATTCAAAAATTTTATACCAAAAATTTTTGATCCAAAAGTTTTATAATTTTACATACGCACCCTACAGAGATAAGATTTTAGTTTGATCATGAAATGTGATTCCAAAACAAAAAATTCAGTGGTACATATATCCGATGTGCATGTGTATATATATAAGAAATATTCAAGTGCAGCGCAACTGCACCGTAACAGCGGTGCAATTGCGCCAAAATGGGCCCCATATGATCATAAAATTATAATCTACTCTATTCATTATATTTAGAATCATGGATTCTATTACTATACCAATTTTCATCCCAATCGGATATGTGTATGGATCCCATATGAAAATGGTATAAATTTAACGTAATAAAATAGTTTGATGTAAATAAAAATTTTAAAGTAGATTTTTCAACATGTAAATAATTTGTTATAAAATTTATATATAGATAAATGATTATATAAAGTTTCATTGCATTCTAATATGTGTGAGACTTATTTTTGGACAAATGCACAACTGTTCCGGTGCAGTTACGCTGCACTGGAACAACTCTCTTTGTATGTATGTATATACATACATACATACAGAGAGCTGTTCCATGGCGGTACATTTGCCCATTTTGGGCCCCACACATATTAAAATACAATAAAACTTTATACAATCATTTATTCATATATAAATTTTATAGTAAATAGTTTACATGTTGAAAAAACCACTTTAAAGTTATTTTTATTATAAACTATTTTATTATGTTGAATTTGCCCCATTTTCAGATGCGGTCCATACACATATCCGATTGAGATGAAAATTAATATGGTAATAGAATACATGATTCTAAATACAATAGGTGGAGTAGATTTTATTTTGATCATCATGTGAGGCCCATTTCAGCGTCACTGCACCGAAAATTCCGGTACAGTGACGTTGCACTTGAATATTCCTCTCTATATATATGAGATTCCTTCTATATATAAGTTGTCATTTATACCTTTTGAGTGCCCAATAGAGGGAAGGAAGCCAGCTGCGTACACGGGATTCATGGGGCTGCTAATTAATTCTTACTGTGTGATATGGGAGTATGAATGGCAACATCGGGCTTAATTTTCTAACCATATCTTAACTAAATAAGAATTCATAAAATTATTGGTAAATTTCTTATATACCCACAGATTTTATCACTAAATTTACTTATATTCATAAATTTTCAAAAATTATAAATATACTTATGTATTTTGCCTAAAATTTTATTCATACTCATACCATTAGGAATTTATTAAAGAGGTCATTAGCTTCTCTATAAAATGACGAATATGCAAGTCCAACTTTAGTTATGATTTTATAGCTAAAAATTCATAATTTAATGAATCTTTAATATTTTTACAGCTATGGAATCATATAATAATCGAATGCAAGTTTTTTATTTTAAACAAATCAACTCCAAGTTATATTAAAGCTTGGGTATATTCTTTATTTCATAAGAGTCTAACGAAGTAAGTATGAATGAAATTTTAGGTAAAATACTATAATATATTTGAAAACTATGAAAGTTTATAGGTAAAACGGCGTTCAACTTAAACCGAACACATGGATGCGCGTCCCGTAGATAGAGATGTAAAATAACTTTATAAAGTTAATATTTTAAAATTTTTAAAAATTTGATATGTTTTATTTTCTCAAGGGTGAAAATCTTGGACCCCAAATGCACTTTCTGTCAAAAAGAAAAAGGAATTTGAGGCACTGTTTGTATACTGTGAATATATTGCAGGACCAAGAAGAATTTTGGTGGAGGACAGAGCTATATGGGCACCGAGGGTTGCTGTTCAATGCATTTTGAGAAGACTAACGTCCAAACATCAGAGGACAGACCTGGGCATTTTCATCACCTTCTGCTAGCACCTATAGCTCCGCAGAAACAAAATTAGAGAGGAAAGAGTAAAACCAGAATTTCAGGGGATGTTGGAGTGGTGCAAATCATACTGGGAAGCAAGTCAACATGCGGCTCAAGTAAACGAATCAGGACTTTTAGAAAGGCAGCTGGTTCCCAGATGGCGACGCCCGATGGAGGGAAAACGAAAGCTAAACGTAGATGGGCGCTGCAACGTCTTGGGAAGATGCATGGGTATAAGAGTAGTGCTCAGAAATCAGATGGAATGTTCATGGCTATAAAAACATGGAGGATACCAGGTATCAATAACTCCCTGGAGAAGGAAGCAATTGCGGTCCAGCTTGGTGTTCAATGGAGCTTTGAAATGCAAGTGAACACCTAGAAATAGGAAGTGACTCCTTAATTTTGATTGATTTTTTGAAGGAGAACGGAGAAATTTTCTCACCTATCAGAACCCAAGTTTAGGATATAAAATAGTTAGCGGCAAAGTTGGAGGATGCCTCTTTTCATCATGTGCTTAGGGATGGATATAGGGTAATGTTTTAAAAACCGAACCGGCAATGAATTGGTTTTGTGACCGGTTTCCGGTTTTTCCGGTTCAACTGGTGCAAACCGACGGTCGAACCACGGTTGAATTGAAAAAATTAATGAACCGGTACATGACCGGTTCACGGTCCGACTTGTCCAATCACCTGATTCGGTCCGGTTTTTAAAACATTGATATAAGGTAGTACGCACACCCTGGCAGATTTTGTCTTCAAAAGATAACGTGTGTAACATTTGGTGGGATAACCCACCCTCGTTTATTCAAACTCTTCTATGTAAAGATTCTGGTCTTTTGAAATGAAGCACCAATATTTACCATAAAAAAAGGTGAAAATCTTTGACTGAGCTTGATGCACAGGCTTTTATCGAATTCTAATTGATGCCTGATGATAATAAAAAAATGGCCGAAAGCATGGTCAAGTCAAAGCTTTTAAAGTAGGCTTTTCTAGAGGTCATGTTTCTACGATTCAGTCATTAACACCGCTACAAAAGATTTGACATGTGCAACAGATTTTATACAGCAACAAGAAATTTTGCTGCATATAGTGTTAGTCTATGCAGCTCACATGCTCTAGTTAAAACTAACACATGTTTAGTTGCAACTGGCCTTCTTTTTGAAGTCAGCTGCATCGAACCTTCATGTACACAGCAACCTACAACAGTTTTTGTTGCATTTAACCACATACCACAACATATATGCAGAATCTATGTAACAAATTTGTTTGCTACATAAGCTAACTTTTCTTATAGTGCAAAGCCCAGCAAATAATTAGTTTAGCCACCCTAAGACATTTCTTATCCAAATTCATCCCGAAGTAATTAATACATGAACTCTAAAATGAGTTACATGTAAGAAAACATGCATGTACAACGTCACTCCCACCTACCTGGAGGCTTTCGGTCTTCAAAATAGCATATAACTCTCCAAGGCTATACAATTAGGACTTGGTTGGGGAAATGTAATGGAAAGTATCAATAAAATGAGACCTAAGGACGCGAACTCATGGGAAGCCCTTGTCATGAGAAAATCGTGAGAAGCTGGTCATCCATCATTCATTTTGAATGGATGGCGTGGATGGCTGTGGGTGTTTTCTGTAGAAAATATGTAATGCGGAAGCGTGCCTAAATCCATGTGTATAAATTTCACCTGTAGAACGTGTAGAGTGCAAGGTTTTCTCCCTCAACACTTCTCCCTGTTATACTTGCAGTAGATGGGAACCGCTTGCATTTGTGTGCATGTGAGAGAGGGACCCAGACTCCTCAGTATAAATAGAGCTTTTTCCATCATGACTCTTAGTAGAAGTATAATACCACCTGAATAGGATTGCATAAGTATCTTGTATACATTGGGCTACCTTTAGCTTAAACCCAAAAAACTACTATTTTAATTAGGAAACCTTTATGTGGGTTAATTCTAACATTTTCTGTATCTGAAAATTTTGAAGTGGTTGTCGATTTTGGAAAGCTCTCATGCACAACACATCCTTCACCTCTCTGTCCCTTTCTCCCCCATCCTGCCCTAGCCATTCTTCCTCACGCAATTTCTAATCGGAGTTGATGGACTCAAAGGGGCATTGATTACGGGCCAGCTACTGTTTGATTTAGATGATTGTGAGATTTCTGCTAACCATGGTTGGAAACGGTGGCTGGAACAGAGATCTTTTTGCTACGGGTCTTTGAGGGAGAAGGTTGCCGAAGCTGACTTTGGGTGCTAAAAATGTATGCCTTGGGTGGATTTCTGGATTGGGGCATCTTTGTTGTCGGATCGCTACACCTTTATTTTTGGAGAAGATGATCTGATTAAGAGATGCACAATGGCCCTGGCTACTGTCGGTTTGCAGTGGTTTTCTTCGGCAACTAATTGGTTGGTTCAGATCTGCGGGGAGCCGATCATGGGAATCGGAAGAAACTATAAGGAGCGGCTGAATTTTGTAGATAAACCATTGCTGCATTTGTTAGATTTGAGCCAGGACGAGTGTAGTTTTTTTTGGCCAAATCAAGAAGGGCAAAATACACCAACTCTGTTGACATAGGCGAGAAAAACCGCAGGTTGAAGAAGATGGATTTGTGCAACCATGGAGGACTTAGGGAGAAGGGAGATGGAGCACTAGAGTTCAGTACTCTAGTGATGCACGCTGTTTAGGTGCACATGCGGCCCATTTGCAAAATGGACTGTTGAAATAATTTTACAATTCTGCCCCAATTATTTTAATAACCCAGTAATTCCTCCTCAAATTATTTAACTAAAATTTTTATCAGAAAATCGTATTTTTCACAAAATTACACAAAAACTGCTTTATTAAATGCAATTTTCATAATTTTAATGTGAAAAAATAGAAATACATATAAAAGTATGTACCTATCAAACTAATTTCTATAATTTAATATACTTTTTCATAATTAAAGGTGCCATATTAATATAATAATAAAATTATGTATCTTTAATTGAGTTAATTTTGTTGTTTTATTCTATTTTATATGTGCAATCCCAAGTTATTTCAAAATAAACGTGAAAAACGTATTTAAAAATGGATACTATGGAGATAATTAATTACAGTGTTTGCTGTCTTTTAGGAGTTTTGGAAATAATTTAATCAAAATATTTATTTTGAAGTTGAAATATCAAAATAATTATTACTATGTATGTGAAATAAACAATTTAACACTAATCTACAAATATTTATTTTGCAAGTCATATTTTTAATTAAAACTTTTATTTTTGAAAGTAAATTTTAATTTTATTTAAATTTGATTAACTTTGGTTAAATTTGATTGATGTGCTCTATAACGTGAAGATTTTTTATAAATTTTTATTTAATGTAAATATTTATTAAATTGATAATTTTGCATTGATTTCATTTGATGTAAATAATTTTTAAATTTTTATTTTAAATTTATTAAATTTAGTAACTATAAATCATAATTAGTATATTATTACATCAATATTATTTTATAATTTTAACAAATTTTATTATAAAATTTCTATTAAATATAGTTATTTACTAAATTGATTATTTAAACAATCCCAAAAATTAACATATATTTATATTATTAAATCTAAATTATAGTTATATATAATTTAAAGAAATATAATTTATTACAATTTTAGTTTTAAAAAGTCATATATAATAATTATTATTGTTTTATATATTTATGTAAATTTCTATTTCATTTAATTTAAATTAATTATTATTTTTAATTGTATTTTTATATATTTTAATAATTATTTAAACGTTTGTATAGTTCTAAAATGAATTATTAAGTATATATCTTTTGCAAAATACATAAATTATGCAAAATATTTTTTAAAATATTAAAATTAGATGTTGTTAGATGTCATTAGATACTGTTAGGTGCAGTTAGATGCTGTTAGATTTAGGTGAATTTTATTAAACCCATGATATGAGTTTTAAATTCTGTAATCAAAGTAAAAATAACATTATATAGGTGTTAAATTAGAATTAACTTATAGATGTTATTAGATATTGTTAGATCCAGTTAGATATTATTAAATGCCGTTAGACGTGGTTAGATGTTGTTAAATGCTATTAAATACTGTTAGATACAGTTAGATGTTGTTAGATTTAGGTAGATTTAATTAAATCTCATTATCCGAGTTTTAAATTTTATAATTAAGGTATAAATAACATTAAAAGGGGCTTACGATTATATTACAGGTGTTAAATTAGGATTAACTTATTAATATAAAAAATTAGATTTGGTTCGATGTCATTAAATGTTGTTAGATATTGTTAAAGGCTTTTAAATGTTGTTAGATCTAGTTTGGTGCTGTTAGATACCATTAAATGTTATTAGTTACAGTTAGATGCAGTTAAATGTTACTAGATTTAGGCGGATTTCATTAAATCTTATTATCTAATTTTTAAATTTTTTATTTAAGGTATAAATGACCTTACGAGGGGTTTAGGATTATACTACAAGTGTTAAATTAGAACTAATTTATTAATATAAAAAATTTAATTTGGTTAGATGCGGTTATATACGGTTTAGATACTGTTAGATATTGTTAGATATCGTTAGATGCTGCTAGATGTAGTTAAATTTAAGTGATTTCATTTAATCATATTATTTGAGTTTTAAGTTCCGTATTTAAGGTATAAAGGACCTTATAAAAAGTTTAGGATCATATTACGGATATTAAATTAAGATTAAGTTATTCGTATCAAAAGTTAGATCTGGTTAGATGTTGCTAGATGTTGTTAGATGTTGTTAGATGTCATTAGATATTGTTACATGCCATTAGATGCTGTTACATTCTATTATATTCGAAAAATAAAAAATATTATTAAAATTTTAAAAATTCTAAAATAAATATTAAAATTATTATTTTTTAGAGTACCTTAATCACATGAACTTTAAATAATATAACATAATTTCTTATATAATTTTTTTTTCAATTTTACCAATTATAATGAAATCTTATTAAAAATAATATTTTCTACATAAATATTTTTTAAAAATGTCGAAGAATAAAAAAAATTATGTCTACTTTGTTGAAAACAAGTATTAAAATCAATGGCAAAATAAGCAAAAAAATATGTTTTGATGATTAACAACTCAATTTGAGTAAGTTTTGGCTACTAATATGTTTGGTGAAATGTTTAAAGGATATAAAAATGAAGAAAATAAAGCATGACACGTCAAGTCGATTCCCAAGTCGACTCAGGCATCGACTTAGGCCAAGTCGATCCCCAAGTCGACTCCAGCATCGACTTCAAACGCATTTTTATGTCCAACGTTGAAATTGGGAGCAAGAGCTACTGAAGTCGCAGACCAAGTCGACTCCAACATCGACTTCAAACGTGATTTTTTGTCCAGCGTTGAAATTGGAGACAAGAGCTTCCGAAGTCGCAAACGAGGTCGACTCCACATACAACTTGGGTGAAGTTGCAGACCAAGTCGACTCCAGCATTGACTTCAACTGACCTGCACAGAAGTTGAAGACCAAGTCGACCCAAACAATAAACTTAGAACAAATGAAGATAAACAAGGTCCAAAATAAACAGATTTGCATTTGGACATTTACATGAACTCCAAATTTCAAGTATTCAAGATTTCAAGACATGGAGCTAAAGGACATCAAGCTAGGATGAATATACTGAGTTTCAAATGATATAAATCAAGGGAAGAATATTCAATTTGAAGAAATTTAAGTGACCAAAGCCATCTCCAAGAAATTCAAGGTCATATAGCAATCACAGAAAGTGAAGTTGCACTCGAAGTCGACTTCACCTGTGACTTGGGTCAAGTCCAGGACCAAGTCGACCTAAAGTGGAACTTGAAGTGTTTGCTGAAAGCCGAAGTCGCACCCGAAGTCGACTCCACCTGCGACTTGGGTCGCAATGGTCGGGAATTTTTCGAACTTTGGCGCATTAAATGAGTGCCACCTACTTCCAAACGTTCGAATAACCTCGTCATTTATATAAGGCATTCAAGATAGACGTGGTGGGTAGCTGAAACTTCATTGATTGAACACAACTCCCATTTCTAAGAGCATTAAGTGATCAAGGCAACATCTAGAAGAAGAACTTTGCATTCAAACCGTTAAGAGCTGCTTGCTGAATCATTCAGTCTTCCTCACAAGTTCTTCTCTGCGCTAAATCTGTCTCTACACAACAGTACCGTGTAGAAACTTTCTTTATTATTTTTCCTATTGTATTGAACTTGATTTAGTATTGGTGACTATGATCAAGTGTAAGCAAAGTAATATGTGACTGGAGTGGAACTCGTCACCTACTTGTGTTGTGCGTTGTTTATGCCCTCTAGAGCTGGAATCTAGAAGAGAGCAGAGGCTCTAGTTATATTTGTGAAATACATAGTAGAACCCAAGTCACAAGGCGTGTGAGCTTGGAAGAGTGGAGTAGGGAAGGTTGCCCGAACCACTATAAAATCCTGTCCATTGATTTATATTTCTGCTCTTATTGCTTTCCTTTTGTTTCATTGAAGGGGATTGGACTTAATCGGGGAACATTTTCTGTTTAAGCAAAAGATTTTTAATACCCAATTCACTCCTCCCCTCTTGGGTAATTGTCATAAACTCGGGACCAACATACTTATATTTTTGTGGTTGATCTACCAAATGAATGGAATAGATTGGGATATAATACAAATTTTATTAAAAAAGCATACTCACATTTTCAAATAAATGTACTCACAATGTAAAATTACCACAATGTCCATTCTTCCTTATTTTTCTCATGGAATAGCTTCCTATGGGTTAGGCCCCTAAAATATATATAAAAGATTGGGTGGGCTTTAAGTGTATTAGGAAACGTACAACATAAAAGATAAAATATATACAGTAACCTAGTGGATGGGATTATTTTGATGATAGAACAAGAAATACACCATTTATATTTTTCAATATCATTTGTTTTATTATGGAAAAAACATCTTGATCAAAGTTATAATTTGCTTAGATTCTATTTAAAATTTATTAGACTTAATAATACTCTGTAGAATTTCTTATCCAATTAGGAAAGATGCTTTAAACAGTTTAAATATTAAAATACAACTATGAAATCAATAAAAAATTCAATAATTTGGTTATATTCATTTTATACATTTTCCAAAAGGGCTCATGCACATCTTTAAATTACATGGAATAGTCTCTTAGATAAGAAAATTATTCGAATGCAATTGGCATATTAAATTTCAAATCCTTATCAAGGTGGGCCAAAATGGATAAAATTATATAACAAACTTTGGTGTAACCTGATTATGAGTAGCATAGTCCATTCTATAATCTATGACTAGGGCTAATTACATTGAGCATTTAGCCTATGGAGTACAACTTTAAGGAAGGACAATTTAAAAGCTTTGGTCCTCTCTATAATACTTTTAAGGGTTTCTAATACTTTAAAGTGTTTACAAATTTGCATATATATATATATATATAGTATCTTAAGTTTGCTATATTGAAAATTTTCCAGCTCTTAAATTTGGCATTTGTAGCAAATGACTTTAGGTCATTAAAATTTACATTTGTAGTACTTCATTCAACATTATGCAATCATAAAGCCTATTGTAATGTTTATTGATTGAGGAAATGATCAAAATTCCCTTTTATTTTAAAAACACAAATTGAAAGATCCTATTGCCCGCCTACTCTAATGGTGTCACACCCCTCCTAGTCCTATCTTAGATCTCCAACTAAAGGGTTTTAAAAACCTATGTATAGTCATCGAATTTTGACAATTGGATTGAGGGAAGCATTGCAAATGATGAGAGGTCTACAACTCTACATCACTCACACTATTGCATCTTTTCATGTACTTTCATCTCTAGCCCATTGCACTTTTGCATCTTAAACAACTTCCATTACTAATTTGATTAAAATTCGTGCTTTCACTTGTATAGGAGTTTTCTATATGATCTAAGGTTGACATTGGCCCTCAAAGGGAAGTGCATTGATACAAGCAAAGCTAAAACAATATATTAATAGGATTTTTGGTCTCCGATCTATTTAGCTCAAGCTTTTTACATTACTGACATCATAGCCTGGTAATGGATATGATGTATGTACTGAGGGACTCAAATGGCACATTTGTGGTAGCAAAAACTTAGATGGATAGAGGACTTTTAGAACCAATCTTGATGGAAGCACAAGCAATTTTGAGGGGTCTTAATTGGGCGGTAAATCTTCATTATCAACATATTAGTGTGGAAAGTGGTTCATTAGTTTTAGTCTCTTTCATTAATGGTCAAGAGGACATACATTCATACCTCCATCCATTGATTAAATGAATGAGACAGTTAGCGAATACTGTCAGCAATTGTTCTTTTGTCCTCATTTTGCGCATAGATAATGTTGCAACCCATATGCTAGCATATTTTGCTACAACTGTTGATAGTAAAGAAAACGTTTAGTGGGAAATCCCACCTTCTTGTATAGCAGATCTCTTGTATATTGACAATATTGATATTAATGCATTTCCTAATGGTTTCCCATCATCCTCACATCCTCAAGATTTATATGAGGTTTGGGAGTGAAGGGTCTCCATTAGCTTTGTCTTTTGATTAAAAAAAAAGACTCTCAAAATTGCTAACCCCAAATAAATATATGTAGTCACTCTATTAAAGATGAAGGGGTTAAAATAAAAGTCGAATTAAAATAACTAGCAAGTGAGTGTAGCCGCTACATTAAAAAGTGAAGGGGCTAATCTAAAAGTCAAATTAAAATTATTGATAGATAACTAGAGTTATCCTAAAGAGAAAAAGGTCTATTATTGGGCCAATATTTTTAGATTGGTGTGCCATTGGAAAAAGGGTTATTATTAAGGGTGTTAATATTTATAATCAACTTGTCAAGCCACTTGTTTAACCTATTTATAAATGAATTTGGGTTGAGATTTTAGAATAAACGGTTTATGACTTGCCAACCTGTTTAATTATTTAATTAAATAAACAAATTAACATTGAGATTTTATAATTCATTAACTCATTTAGTAACTCATTTAACCCATTAAACTTATTTAACTTGTAAACCCATTGACAACCGATTAAGAGAGAGTATATACATGTTTACTCTAAATTCTTAGCAACCTTTCTCCTTCTCTCTCCCTTTTTGTCTCTTCTTCTCTCTCCATCCCTAAATAGTTTCTCTTCTTCACTTTCTCTACCCCTCTCTGCCCCCCCGATTGTCCCTCCCTCCCTCTTTCTCCCCATTTTTTTCATTCTTTCTCTCATTGCTCCTTCTTGATTACCTAATCTCTCTCTCTTCCTCCCTCTCTGTCTGACCTTTGCCCCTTTCTCATCTTTCTCTCTCTCTCTCTCTACTCCCTATTTCCCTCTCTCCCTCCATCCCTCTCCATTCGACCTTCCCCTCCTCTCTTTATCTCCCTATTTTCCTCTCTATCTCTCATGCATTATATTGTTAATTTATGTACAGTGTTGTTATTATGAGTTGTATAATTTATGTATTATATTGTTATTATGAGTTATATAATTTATGCACCACGTTATTGTGATTGATATATGTTAGTCCTGAGTTAATGACAATTACCCAAGAGGGGAGAGGTGAATTGGGTATTTAAAATTTTTCAACTTAAACAGAAACTTTACCCCGGATTAATCTAGCCCTCTTTTATGAAGAAACAAATGAAAAGCAATATAGTGCAGAGAGTAGAAATAAATATCAACAAATAAGATTTTATAATGGTTCGGGCAACCTTTCCTACTCCACTCTTCCAAGCTCACACCTCTTGTGACTTGGGTTCCACTATGTATTTCACAAATACAACTAGAGCCACTGCTCTCTTCTAGATTCCAGCTCTAGGGGGCATCAATAATTCACAGCATAAGTAGGTGACGAGTTCCACTCCAATCACACACTACTTTGCTTACACTTGATCTTAGTTACCAAAACTAAATCAAGTTCAATACAACAAGTAAAAGTAAAAGAAAGTTTCTACATGTTACAGTTGTGTAGAGGCAGATTTGACGCAGAGAAGAACTTGTAAAACAGTCTGAAAGATTCAACGAGCGGCTCTTGGCAGTTTAAAAGCAAGGTTCTTCTTCTAGATGTTGGCTTGATCACTTAACGCTCTTAGAGATGAGAGTTATACTCATTCAATGATTTCTCAGCTATCCTCCTCGTTCATATTGAATGCCTTATATAATTTGCGAGGGAATCCGAACATTTGGAAGTAGGTGGTGGGCATTTAATGAGCCAACGTTCGAAAAATTTCTGACCGTTGCGACCCAAGTCGCAAGTGGAGTCGACTTCGGGTGCGACTTCACCCAAGTCGCAGATGGAGTGCGACTTCGGCTTTCCGTAACTTCTTCAAGTTTCAGTCTGGGTCGACTTGGTCCTCGACTTGACCCAAGTCGCAGGTGAAGTCGACTTCGGGTGCGACTTCACTTCTTCAGCTTGCTAGTTGAACTTGAAGTTTTTTGTAATGCCTTGCTTGCTTGAATTTCTTCATGATTGGTTGTTCTTCCCTTGATTATATCTTTTGGAACTCAGTATAATCATCCTAGTTTGATGTCCTTTTAGCTTCGTGACTCGCAAACTTTGAATCCTTGTAATCTTGAATACTTGAATCTTAGAACGCCTAATGATGTCCAAATGTGTGTTCATAATCTAACATGATGGATTCATGCAACCTTTCTTGCTTTGATCTTCATTTGATCTTCATTTGAGTGTTTGAGTCGTTTTGATCTTCATCTCCACTCAAATCTGTCATTGAGTTAACTCGTTCAGCAATTTCCGCACTGAAGTCGAAGCTGGAGTCGACTTGGTCTGCGACTTCACCCAAGTCGCATGCGGAGTCGACTTGGGATGCGACTTCGGCAGCTCTTGTTCTCGATTTCAACTCTGGAAGGAAATGACGTTTCGAAGTCGATGCTGGAGTCGACTTAGTCTGCGACTTCACCCAAGTCGCAAGCGGAGTCAACTTGGGATGCGACTTCGGCAACTCTCATTCTCGATTTCAACTCTAGAAGGAAATGACATTTTGAAATCGCTGTTGGAGTCGACTTGGAATTCAACTTGACTTGCCATGCTTCATTCTCTTCATTTGTATAACCTTTAATCATTTCCACAAACATGTTAGTAACCAAAACTTACTCAAATTGATTTGTTAATCATCAAAACATAGATTTAGCTTATTTTCCACATGTTTTCAACAATCTCCCCCTTTTTGATGATTGACAAAACTGATTTGAGTATATACCTTTCAATGTCTTTAAAACAAACTATTTTTGCATTTTGATTTTTAACATACATTTCCAATAAATCACAAGTTAAAACCATGAGTTTAACATACATATTTCACTTCCAATATATCACAAGTTAAAATCATTCATACAAATATTTAAAACGGAGACTCAAATCCCGATCTCTTCTCCCCATTTTTGTCAATTGATCAAAAATAGAGATGGAGCGGGTTAATCCTTTGAGAATGGCGGGGTTGCTCCCCCTGAACCTGTGCTCCCCCTCGGCTTGTGCTTTTTCTAAGTTAATTCAAGCATTCCCATATCATTTCTAATTTTATAAAATGGTTCTTTTGCTATAGGTTTGGTAAAAATATCTGCAATTTGATCTTCTGTTCTCACATATTCCAAACATATATCATGATTTTTTTACATGTTCTCTAATAAAATGATGTCTAAGGTGTCCTAGAATGCAATACTGAATTTTTAGTTAAACATATTGCACTTGTGTTATCACATCTAATAGGTATATTTTTAAAGTTCATTCCATAATCCCTAAGTTGTTGTTTCATCCAAAGCAATTGGGCACAACAACTCCTGGCGGCAATATATTCGGCTTCCGCCGTAGATAAAGCAACACTAGTTTATTTTCTTGAAAACCATGAAACCAACATGTTCCCAAGAAACTGACATGTTCAACTAGTGCTTTTTCTATCTACTTTGTAACCGGCAAAATCCACGTCCGAGTAGCCGATTAGATCAAAGTTAGAACCCTTTGGATACCAAAGTTCTATGTTGGTAGTATCTACTAAATATCTGAAAATTCTTTTTACAGCTGCCAAATGTGATTCTTTTGGACATGATTGAAATCTAGAGCACATACAAATACTAAATAGTATATCGGGTCTAGAAGCAGTTAAATATAATAAAGAACCTATCGTGCTTCTATATAACTTTAAATCAACTGGTTTGCCTTTCTTGTCTTTGTCAACTTTAACATTTCATTGATATACTTGGACTGATTTATGAAGATTCCTTCACTTAGTTGTTTGATTTGTAGTCCAAGGAAGAAGTTTAGCTCCCCCATCATACTCATCTCAAATTTTTTCTGCATAAGCTCAGAAAATTCTTAACAAAGAATCTCAATAGTAGCACCAAAAATAATATCATCAACATAAATTTGAATAATCAAAATGTCTCTTTCTTTATACTTGATAAACAAAGTGGTGTCTACCTTTCCCTTTTGAAAGTCACGATCAATCAAAAATTTGCTTAATCTTTCATACCAAGCCCTTGGAGCTTGTTTTAATCCATATAATGCTTTGGTTAATTTGTATACAAATTTAGATTGATCTTTCTCCTCAAATCCAGGTGGTTGTTCAACATACACCTCTTCGTTTATATACCCATTTAAAAATGCACTTTTAACATCCAATTGAAATAACTTAAAGTTCATGTGAGATGCGAAAGCTAGTAAAATGCGAATGACCTCTAATCTAGCAACCAGAGCATAGGATTCCTCAAAGTCTATTCCTTCTTCTTGCGAGTATCATTTTGCCACAAGTCTAGCTTTGTTTCTCATCACAAGTCCACTTTCATCTAATTTATTCCTAAAGACCCATTTTGTGTCAATGACAATACAGTCTTTTAGTCTTGGAACAAGATGCCAAACTTGATTTCTTTCAAATTGATTTATCTCTTCTTGCATTGCTATGATCCAGTTTTTATCATCAAGAGCTTGGTCAATAGTGGATGGTTCAATTTTGAAAACAAAGGCGTATTGTCCACAAATATTTTGTTTTGACCTTCTAGTTTTTACACTTGCATAAATATTCCTTATAACTTGCTCAATTGGATGGTCATTTTTGAACTTAAATCAATTGGAGGTTTATAAGAATTATTACCTTCACTTACCCTTTCCTCCATGGATTCTTCTTGCTTCTCCACATGCAATTTTTCAAGGTTACTTGTGATATCATCTGCATCACTTAAATCATCTTTTCTTTTGAAGCATGGGTTAAATTCATAAAAAACAACATGTATTGACTCTTCTACAACTTGGTTCTTTTTATTGAAGACTCTATATGCTTTGCTATTTGATGAGTAACCAAGGAATATTGCCTCATCACTCTTAGCATCCAGTTTTCCCAAGTTGGTTTTTCCATTGTTCAAAATATAACATGTGCAACTAAAAGCATGAAAATATGAGATATTTGGTTTTCTACCTTTCCATAGCTCATATGGGGTCTTTTTCAAGATTGCTCTAATGGTAACTCGATTCAACACATGACAAGCTGTATTTACAGTTTCACTCCAAAATTTATTGGATAATTTGCTCTCATTTAGCATTGTTCTAGCCATCTCTTGTATGATTCTATTTTTCCTTTCAACAACTCCATTTTGTTGTGGAGTTCTTGGTGCAAAAAATGTGTGGTGAATTCCTTTTTCATTACATAATTCTATAAATCGTTTATTTTCAAACTCATCACCATGATCACTTTTAATGGTCATAATAGTACTTTGTTTTTCATTTTGAACTAAGTTTACAAAAGTTCCAAATATAGAGAAGGCTTCATCTTTACTAGCTAAAAAAATTACCCATGTGAATCTTGAAAAATCATCAACTATTACAAATACATACTTCTTTCCACCAATGGTTAAAATGTCGGATGGTCCATATAGATCCATGTGTAGCAATTCAAGTGACCTAGTGGTGAAAATCTCCTTTTTGGTAGAGAAAGACATTTTAGGTTGTTTCGACAATTGACATGCATTGCAAATTTTATCTTTGTCATATTTCAATTTTGGCAATCCTTCTACCAAACTCTTTTTCCATAGGGTCTTAATATTTTTCATATTTATATGCCCAAGCCTCTTATGCCAAACCCATGGATCATTGTCAATGGCCATTAGACATTGATCATCTAGTTCATCAAGTGAAACAAAATATACATTTTCATGTCTTTTTTCGCTAAACATGATATGTTCTCCATCAAACACATTGCATATAGATGATTCAAATACAATCTTGTATCCTTTATCACATAATTAGCTAATACTCATTAAATTGTGCTTTAGTTCTTCAACAAATAATACATCTTCCATACATGCATTTGAAATACTATAAATGTTTCATTTACCTTTGATTTTACCTTTCTCATTATTTCCAAAAGCAACAGTTCCATCGTTGCAAGGCTTGAGTTTATGAAATAAACTTCTTTCACCTGTCATATGCCTTGAGCAACCACTATCCATGAACAAAACGTTGTTTGCCTTTGCCTTGAAACATATTTGAAAAATGAACAAATAAATCTTATCTCTTTGGTACCCATTTTATTGGTCTATTTGGGTTAGTAAACTGATTTAATCTTTGTTGTTCTATCTTTGAAAGCCCAAATCTTGTGTTTCTTGGAACCCAAACTAATTTTGCACTATGATCATATAGTTTCTTAAAGTTGCATCTATGAATTTTGTGACCCATCTTGTTGCAAAAATTGCAAGTCATTGGTAATCTAGGAGTAGGCCTCCAAGTATGTAGTGGTTCAAAAGTTGGTCTTTTGGTCCAAACAACTCGTTTCCCTTTAGGTATGTAAATAGGTGTAGTTTTGGTTTGATTTTTCCCAAGTATTGGCACATTCGATTTGCCGCTTTCTCTTTGCTCAAATGTGGAGTATCCAAGACCTCTTCTTTTAGTTTGAAAGGTCATGTTTAGAAATATTTTCACATTTTCTCTTGGATTAGAGAATTTAGCTAATGATTCATTCTCCTTTTTCATTTTTTCCAATTCTTTCGAAAGTAGTTCATTTTTTTCTTTCAGTTTTGTTATTTTTTCTGCTAGTTTTCCATTTATAATAATAATGGAATTGCATTGTTGTCTCATTAATGATAACTTGTTTCCTAATTTTTTGATTTCCTCATATAATGAATCATATGCATGTTGTAATTCCTCTAATTTAGCACATTTGAGACATTCTTGAATAGAAGAATAAGTAGATTGAGAATGACAAAATTTGAAAGTTACCTCTTCATTACTTGTGCATTTTGTTGAGGTGGTTTGCTCTTCCAAAACTTCCGTTGAGATCAAATTTTCTTCTTGCTCAATCCATGCCATGCAACATATTCTTGTGCAATTTGCTGCATCAAAGTCATCGGTTAAGGAGCTACTTGTTGATGAAGTTTCTTCATTCACGTACATTCCTCTTCCCTTGGGCCTTTGAAATTTTCGACTTTCATATCTTTCCTTCCTTTCTTGATGATCCTTTGGTCTTTCTTCCGGTGTAGGACATTGAGCTTGCATATGTCCCATACCGCCGCACCTATAAAATTTTGTGGTCTCCTTTTTCTTCTCTTTTCGTGGTCTCTCTTTGAAGTCTTTGAAGTTCTTTTCTTTTCTCATAAACTTTCGAAATTTGCGAGTAAGTAGTGCAATGTCTTTATCATCGTTGTGAGATGAGGAGGTGGAATCATCCGAGTTATGTGCTGCTTTCAATGCAATGACTCTTTTGCCTTTGTGGTGATCTTCATTTCTTTTCTTGATTAGCTCATGTGACATCAACGAGCTAATAAGATCTTCTAGCTTTAATGTGTTTAGGTTCTTGGCTTCTTCTATTGCAGTAATTTTTGGAGTCCATGATTCGGGTAGTGCCCTTAGAATCTTCATGACCTGCTCCGATTCAGAAATTGCTTTTCCAAGACCTTTCAAAGCATTAGTAATTTTAGAGAATCTAGCAAACATTTCTGAAATATTTTCTGTTTCCAACATTTTAAAACTTTCCAATTCTCCAATTAATATATTTCTCCTTGTCTCTTCGACTTGAGAAGTTCCTTCATAGATGGATGTTAGTGTATCCCATATCTCTTTGGCTGTCAAACAAGAGGATACTCTATCATATTCGGAGGCGGTAAGAGCACAAAACAGTGAGTTCATAGCTTTAGCATTGCTCTTAATAGTTTTTACTTCCTCATTGGTCCATTTGGAAGCTCTTTCATCGATTGGCAAAGTCACACCGTCTTGGATAGCAATCCAAGAGTCCATATCTGTAGCCATGATGAGTTGTTTCATACGTAGCTTTCAATAGCCGAAATTGTTCCCATCAAACAATGGTAGCCTAGTAAAAGATTAGCCTTCGGCAAAAGCGGGAACAAAAGTAGATTGGGATGTCATATCAAAAGATCTCTTTGGTAAAACTCAGAGATCTGCTCTAATACCACTTGTTGGTCCCGAGTTAATGACAATTACCCAAGAGGGGAGAGATGAATTGAGTATTTAAAATTTTTTAACTTAAACAGAAACTTTACCCCCGATTAATCTAGTCCTCTTTTATGAAGAAAAAAATGGAAAGCAATATAGTGCAGAGAGTAAAAATAAATATCAACAAACAAGATTTTATAGTGGTTCGGGCAACCTTCCCTACTCCACTCTTCCAAGCACACACCTCTTGTAACTTGGATTCCATTATGTATTTCATAAATACAACTAGAGCCACTTCTCTCTTCTAGATTCCAGCTCTAGGGGGCATCAATAATTCATAGCACAAGTAGGTGATGAGTTCCACTCCAATCACACACTACTTTGCTTACTCTTGATCGTAGTTACCCAAACTAAATCAAGTTCAATACAACAAGTAAAAGTAAAAGAAAGTTTCTACACGTTACTGTTATGTAGAGGTAGAGTTGGCGCAGAGAAGAACTTGTAAAGCAGTCTAAAAGATTCAACGAGCGACTCTTGGCAGTTTAAAAGCAAGGTTCTTCTTCTAGATGTTGGCTTGATCACTTAACACTCTTAGAGATGGGATTTATGCTCATTCAATGATTTCTTAGCTACCCTCCTCGTTCATATTGAATGCCTTATATAATTTGCGAGGGAATCCGAACGTTTGGAAGTATGTGGCGCGCATTTAATGAGTCAACCTTCGAAAAATTTCCGACCGTTGCGACCCAAGTCGCAGGTGGAGTCGACTTCGGGTGCGACTTCACCCAAGTTGCAGATGGAGTCGACTTTGGGTGCGATTTCGGCTTTCCGCAACTTCTTCAAGTTTTAGTCTGGGTCGACTTGGTCATCGACTTGACCCAAGTCGTAGGTAAAGTTGACTTCGGGTGCGACTTCACTTCTTCAGCTTGCTAGTTGAACTTGAAGTTCTTTGTAATGCCTTGCTTGGTTGAATTTCTTCATGTTTGGTTGTTCTTCCCTTGATTATATCTTTTGGAACTCAGTATAATCATCCTAGTTTGATGTCCTTTTAGCTTCGTGACTTGCAAACTTTGAATCCTTGTAATCTTGAATACTTGAATCTTAGAACGCCTAAATGATGTCCAAATGTGTGTTCATAATCCAACATGATCGATTCATTCAACCCTTCTTGCTTTGATCTTCATTTGATCTTCATTTGAGTGTTTGAGTCATCTTGATCTTCATCTCCACTCAAATCTGTCATTGAGTTAACTCGTTCGGCAATTTCCGCACTGAAGTCGAATATGGAGTCAACTTGGTTTGCGACTTCACCCAAGTCGCATGCGGAGTCGACTTGGGTGCGACTTCGGCAGCTCTCATTCTCGATTTCAACTTTGGAAGGAAATGATGTTTTGAAGTCGATGCTGGAGTTGACTTGGTCTGCGACTTCACCTAAGTCGCAAGTGAAGTCAACTTGGGATGCGACTTCGGCAACTCTCATTCTCGATTTCAACTCTGGAAGGAAATGACATTTTGAAGTCGCTGCTGGAGTCGACTTGGGGATCGACTTAGAATTCGACTTGACTTGCCATGCTTCATTCTCTTCATTTGTATAACCTTTAATCATTTTCACAAATATGTTAGTAACTAAAACTTACTCAAATTGATTTGTTAATCATCAAAATATAGACTTAACTTATTTTTCACATGTTGCCAACAATATAAACATAACCCATTAACGACCTGCTAACTTACTAATTGAATGGGTTATGAACGAGTTTGGGTTAAGATTTTTGAAATGAGTTAATAGAAGTTTAGGGTTGAATTTTTTAAAATGAATTAAGATTCAGATTAGGCTCTGATCCATCTAACCTGATCCATTAATACTCATAATTATTATTAGGTCAATATTGCTAGAATATGTTGCTACTCACACTGACCCTCAAACCTAAGGCTAACATTGGCCCTTTAAGGGGAGTGTATTTTTATTATTATTTTTTTAACAAACAAAGGGGAGTGTGTTGGTACTACTCGAGCTTAAGGATATATATTAAAGAGATTTTTTAGTGTCCAACATAATCAAGTCAAACTTTTCATGTTAGTTTCTTTCCATGTCCTAGGAGTTGATGGCATAATCGATCTGCAGACAATGGTGGAGCTATGTAGAGTCAATGGAAAATTTTATCCTTGAATATTTAAAATTATTTTAAGTCTTACTAAGAAGCATCCCAAAATTCACTAAGTTCTTCTTACATAATACTTATAGATATGCTAGTAACTCTGATGCTTCAAATGGGTGAGCATTGGAGTTCCAATCTCCTCTCTACTTTAGAGAGGGTTTTATAGTCTAGTCCCTCTCCCCTCCCCCTCCCCTCACTATTCAAGATAGGGGTTTTAAATTTTATTTACAATTTCCTCCCTAGTGGTAGGGGCTTATAGGAATTTTCATCGATGGTGTGAGGGCGTAAATGTACTCCATTGTAACATTATGATGTCGCACTATATAAATATATCAAAAAAATACTTATAGATATGCTAGTGGGTCATATTTATCAATGCCAAAAGTTCGATTATCATTTATGTACCTTCCCTTACTTATCTTAAGATCTAAGTTTCAAATGGGTTAATTTACATTTCTTAAAACATCCAAATTATCAAAATTAGATTTTTTATAAGTAAAAAATATCATCAAATGAAAATTACGGCTCCACAATGTGCCACACATCCCTCACTATGCACCTGAGTTAGCACCTAGACTGCTAGACTATGCTAACTATGGTTTAAAAACTAACTAAAATCTTAATGTTGAGTTCAAAATGGAAGTAATGTAGACATTTTAACACTAAGCGTTGGGCTGAGAGACAACACTTGAATAGTAAGCCTAACTTAATAGTGAAGTCATGGATGATTGACCAGTAGTGGGAGTTGATCTAATCTAATGTGGAAGTACGTGAGGACTAAGCCTGTGAATATCATTGGCCTGGGCAAAGAAAAACTCTCATACTCAGGAGGTGTAACACATCTGGAATTAAAAGAAGTGATAGTTTTTTTAAAAAATCATAGTATAAACTTCTCTGAAATTTCCAAAAAAGTGTAAATATATTAGGATAAAGTCCAAAAGTACATCTTCGAATTACCTTTTTACCTTTTTATATTCTACATGACTGAGCCTTTACGTATATGTCATTTATTTTAACCAGAAAGATTAATTAAAGTTTCTACACCTGCAATAAACATGGGATTGCACACCAATTGGCTTACTGCCTCCTCACTGATCAACCAATCCAAACAGACCTGCATATGATCATCATCTGGCAGAGTATCAAGTAAAATTCCCCACTTCGAATCAAATCGATAATAAATGGGTCAAAAAGATTTGAATAGCACTTGACTGCACAGGAAGACTGCCTGGCCTATTGTGTCAGGCCAGAGCAGCTAGCATTGGTAGTACTCAGAAATCACATTCCAACAACAACCAAAAGAACCCACAACCCAATCAATGCCCCCACTAGAATCCGAATCCCAAATAATGCCCTTCCCACACCCATTTCCCCAAATGCCCCTCTTCCTAACAAAATGACAAATCGATTAGGAATCTAGGAAGCCGACAAATCACTCTCCTCTCTTTCTCTCTGCTGGAAAATGGAAATGTTGCTGATTACCATTGGCAATGCTGCAATCGGCACGTTGGTTGCATGGAAGTCTGCCTTTTATGGCCAATGGTTGCGAAAGAGGGCTTTGGTCCACATGTACCCTTTTTAATCTATGACTTTTCTTTAGTTTTTTTTTTTTTTTTTTTAAAATGTTTTTGGGGGGATTGGTTTGATAGATATACAACTGGCTATTAGGTGGCCAATCAGATTCATGTGATGGGGGACCACGACGGTGCAACAGGAGCTCCATGTGTTTGCATAAAAAGGGAATTTTTGGCCCTTGAACTGATGCATCCGAAACCTTGAAATGGTTTGCTCTGCCTTGTAGATGACATGCCCGGGCTGCAAACTTTGGATTAGTGATCATTATCTATTACTGGAGAAGAAATAATCCGAAGCTGCTTCATCAATCAAGGTTTATTGCTTGAATGATGATGGGTCCGTCTACAACTTCTTTTATCGTACACTTCTTGCTAATATCAGCAATGTTTCAATCAGCTGGGAGACTTCATGCATAGACTGCAATGCTGCTGCTATTTTATTCTAGGATAATTTACAAATATATCTACTTAGTTTGGTCAAAATTATAAATAACCCTACATAGTTTAACTATAATTGTAAATAACTCCAACCTCATTTTAACATCATCATGGTGTGAATATATTTGTAAAAATATGCAAACTATGTAGGGTTGTAATTTCGGAAATTAAGAGAACTATTTAATTTTTGCAAATGAACCCCATATAGTTTACCCATAATTACAAATAACCCCATGTAATGATGATCCAGTAATGACATTATAATGGTGTGAGGTTATTTTCAATTATGATTAAACCGTGTTGAGGTTATTTGTAATTTTTGAAATTATACGGGTATATTTGCAATTTTGATAAACTAAGTGGGTATATTTGAAAATTATCCATTAACTCTATTTTATTTAATAAAACTTGTTTAATCATACTACCGAGTAATTTATTTGAAAACATGTGTAAAAAATAGTATTTTTTGAAAGTGAATATATAACTATTAATTTTTTAAAAAATATACGGTACATAGATGGTATATGAAAATTTAAAATACATGTGATTTTCGTAGTCATAAATAAGTATAAAAAAGGGCTCTATTCAACCGGCCTTGCTACAAGAAGAGTTCTTAAATGCGTCCACTTTTTCCAACCATTACATGGGGCGAAATTTTGACTACAAACGATGTTGTTTCCCAGAAAATTGTAAAATGCAACACTAAGTCAAATGCAACGCCCTCTTATTTATAGCCAAGAATATGCATCAAAATTGAAATATATGCTAGTAATATGCAGAAAAAACCTGCAATTGAAGACATTAGTTGCAGGTAAAAGCCATGATTTTATATACCCATTTTAAAATTTTAATTATTTTCATCTAACTCTATTTATTGAAATTAGTAGAGACTATGCAATGGGGCCCATTGATCATTAGCAAGATAATGATTGAGATTGAAGAGAATAAAGATAACATAAATAGAATAGTTATAAAATAAGTTATGAAAAATTATTAGAATGCAAAGGTAAAATAAGAAAAATAGGATGAGTAGTTAACATTTAAAATTAGGGGTAAAAATCTGTACGGGTCAAGGGGTGTTCGGGTTTGCCTAACCTTATCATATCTTTAAAAAAATCATATTTAATTATATTTTTTTTATGTCAATTGGGTAAGACCTTCGCTTTTCTTAATAGGTATTTAGACAAACTTCATATTGATTTCAAGTAGGTATCGAAACAACAGGTCGGATTGAAAAAGCGAGTCAAAATATAATACTTTTAAGAATTTATATGCATATTAATATAAAATCACACCTATGATAAATATAAAGGTTAAAAGCTTCAATATTTCATTATTTAGTAGAGTAAACTATAATTACCATAACAAAACGGCAATAAAATATTTTTAATAATTTCATTTTCAATTTGACCTTGATAAATATTTTTGCCAACCTTTATAAAATAGGTGTAAAATTTTGAATTACAAATAAAACTGCTAAATTGCAAAATAATAATATTTATTCCTAAGAGGTATAAACAATATTAATAATATCTTTTATTTCACCGATAAATTATGTGGAGGACATAACTTGAATAACGTATACGTAATTAAGAAATAAAAATTCATCCACATAAACAAGGTGTAAAGTTAAATGTACATCAACATAAATTATATTTATATTAATAAGTTACAAAGTTAAATACATCTATCTAATAAAACTGCATTTATAAAAGCAAATCATATATTTACAAAAATAATTTACATTTGGCAAAGTGAGGCAGGTCAAAGAAGGTTAAGACAGAGAAAAAAGAGAGTTTTTTTTAACACTTTAGTAAAGCCACCAATACCGAAATATTTAGAGCCTAAGAGTTCTTTCAGCAAGGCCTACTACTCATTTTTACAAACATTCAAACCGATGATCATGCATTAATAAAGTAAGAGAGCTGCCAGTCAGCTAATTATTCCATAGGGAGACTCAGTGGTAAGGACATCTTGGGACATCGTTTCAATCTTCACAGCAGCAGAATTTTCAAGTGTTCAATGATGGCATATTTCTCCTAAAAAATTTCTGTGGGAGGGTCCATTGGATGGGACATTAGGAAAATAGTATCGGAACAATTAAAATATTAGAAAGATATTTGTACAATGGTGTTTAGATTTTGTAAGAATGTCTAAGAGCCTATTATAATACCAGAAGATGATGTAATATATCAGTAGCCATCAAAAAATTATTCCGTAGGAAATCTTTCTTCCCTTACGACACATGTTTTTTTTTTTTTAAAAATAAACAATGTGTAGAAACCGCGAAGGTTTGACTTCAATTGTACTATTTATAACCCATTAGGTAGGCCGGACTGTAGAAATATAGGCTCGAACAGGAAATCGAGTACGAAACTGTATTTAAATTTGAAGGTTATATAAAAGAATGTGAAAAAAAGGAGGGAATTTTTCTTTTCTTCTTTGCTCATTCCATTTAATCAAATGTAATATTCATTTTTACCTAATTAATCTAATAATTATTTTTGGGTATTGTTATCTATATTTGTAGTTAGACCCTAATGAATATATCTTAAACAAAATGCGTACCTTTTTATTTCATTGTAGAAATCTTTTGCTACATTTGATTAAATGTAGCCAAATTCTATATTAATTGTAACGAATGTTTTTATTATTATTTACAGTCAAGTTTTAATAGTTATAGTAAATGTTATTTTGGTTTGCATTTAATATAAAAATGGCTATTTTTAATCCTATACATCACTCAAAAACAACCAATTGTTTATATTTAAATAATCAATTACAACCAAAGTATGTCTAAACCAACTAAATATATATTATATGTGGCCAAAAACTTACCTACATAAGTGAAATTTGTTGTAGTGTTTTTTAATCCATTTTATGATTAATTATAAATTTTTTGATTTGTTTTGGTTTGCCAATTTTATGTACAATCAATGACAAGCATGCGCATATTTACTATAAACCATTCTAATTGACTAGCATGAGCAAGTACGTTTAGGAACATTATATTAGAATTTTGAAAAAAGAATAGAAAAAAAATATTACTGAATGATCCTCAGCTAGGAAATTGATTAGTTCCACCAGCCAAATCTCTAAGGTAGACCTGAAGCGACATGCTGGTTGAGAGGATTATTGCCTGCCATGCACATAAATATTGAAAGCAGAAGCCACATGTTTTGGGAAGAACGATATGTCGGTTTTCTTTACGCTTGCTTAAGTCAACAGATGCACACGCCACCTCTCGTGTGGCATCCCAATGGCTGGATCCACCTTCTTCAAACTTGTCAATGTAGCCAGATCTTGTAGGAAATACTACAGATCAAAGATATCCATTCATAAATCATCGCCATATAAGACCCATGACGAAGTATCAATTGAATCGTGCAGAATGAGAAACCAGAGTCATTTCTATACAAGCATCACTAGATATGATTCCAAGTACTCGCTAACTCTTATGGAAGAAAGTCATCCTCTCTCTCTCTCTCTCGCTGACTTCATTGCCTCCACACTTCTCTTATAAGGCTTTGTCATCCCCTTGGTGAGATCAGGGGGACACCCCTCAATCTTAATACTTGCGATTATTCTCAATGAAATATCTATTCTTGTTATTTTTTGGGGAGACCTTGAATTCTGAGATGAGTTTCTTTCTTCACATAAAATGAGGTACTAAGCTGTGCTGTTGACACCATCATCACTATTACAATATATGATGTGAGTAGAACAGAATTATAAGTCAGATAAATCTCATATTAGTTAAAAATAGTGAAAGAAAATCAAATATTCTCACAAGCACATGCACAAGATGCATGCATTATGTATGCTGCCTGGCTAGCAGCATCCAATTAATGATGCGTGGTAATAATATTTAGTAAAGTGTATGTACGTATGAAAATATTGGCAGTAGTGAATAGTGAACAATACTTGGTGAATCGCTTTCCCAATGAATGAAATTGTGAATTGCAGCTTTTGGGGCTGCCATCAATCACGTAGCATGAGTCTTAATTTGTGGGACGCACGTGAGCGCATGTGAGGTGCTAGCTACTCGTCCTTCTTTTCTGTAATTTACTTTGTAGGTTATCATCAGTCATCAGCCTCAGATTTGCTACGGAAAGCTTCTGGTAATTTAATTGTCTAGTCATCTTTTCAGAGGAGCAGGTGTTGTTACAGATGCTGTAAGTATCTGTGTATATTTGCTTTGTATGACATATGCTTTGGCATTTTGGAAAATAGCTTTTTAGGATATACGAAAATCTCATTTAAATGCATAAACGCTTTTTCACACATTTTAAGACGTTCAAAAAGATGAGAACCATCTGTTTCTGGGGTGTGCTATGACCAATGGGGTTTGCTGGAAAGCGGCAAGAATGGTTGCTCAGGGGCTAACGGTCAGGGAGATTATGGAAATTCTTGTGCAGAGGAACAGATCCGAGGATCTCGCCTTTTTCATATTAATCTATTGGAGGGTATGGTATCTACGGAACAAGCTTAAAGAGGAGGAAATCCAACCATAGTTTCGGACACATTGGTTTGGTGCACGAAGTTCCTTAACTAGCATAGGAGTGTAAGCATGCTCACTAATACGGGTCTTTTGGATTTCTCCCTGGTGCCCCAATGGTCCAACCCGCCGCTGGGTTTCGTAAAGATAAACGTGGATGCACATCGTCATGAGAACTTGGGTAATTTCGGATATGCAGCTGTCATTAGAGATTCTCAGGGTGTTTTTGTTGCGGCAAGTGGGTGGAGACGGGTTGGTGTGAGGGAACCGCTTTTTATGGAGGCTATTGCATTCCTTTTGGGGCTGAAATGGGCACTCCACCTAAAGGTCAGCCGTGCACAGGTTGAAATTGATTCTCTCATTTTGTGCAATTATATATCTAATTTGGAACCCATTACCTCCGATGTGGGTTTCATTATTGATGAGATCAGGTCTATTCTCACTAACAATGTTTCTTTCTCGGTCCATCATGTACTTCGGCAAAGAAATGCAGTCGCTCACTCCTTAGCCGAATTGGTTTTGGTTTCTTTTCAAGACCACCAGTCCTAGTGGGGCAACCCGCCCAATGCTATTCGTGGAAAAATCTGTACAGATAATTTTTTGGCAACGAATTGCTTAGATTACTCTATCCCTAATCCCTTTAATATTGATAGGGAGCAGAGATAGAGTGATTCCTTTTATCAGAAAAAAAACCTCCACATGACTCTATCTATATTAACTTTATTTTTTTTACTCTTCATCATTATCTTCATCCTATCACATTATTTTTTCACATTTTAAAAAAAATCTATCCTAAAAACTTTTTATAAAAATTTTTATAACTTCCTAAACATCCTGTATATATTTTAACATTTTGTAAACAGACGCAGGTTTGAAATTTTAATTTTTTGCAACACAAACTATATGGTCGATATAGGATCCATTGAAAATCATGAGCACATGAAGTGGAAAGTATCCTATCAATTGAAAGGTATTTTTACTACGTATGTAGTTGGAAATCATAAGCGCATAAGGTTCATTATACAAAATTTTAAGAGTTTACTTTTAAAAAAAATGTCAGAACTTATGCGAAAACATTATTATGCATATTACAATTTTACTTTGCAAAATTCCTCCTTACTTTTGTATTTGCAAAAAACCCGTGTTCATATGCAATCCCGAAAGAAAAGTAGCAGGGTGCGTTTGGTATTAATTAGGTCAAAAAAGTGAAAAAAAGAATATGTAATCTGCGGCAGCGCCATTTAGTAATTGGTATTGCCCTTACATTTTTTTGTCCTACACAATAATTTAATTGGATTGAAGTATTTGGTTATATTTACTTTCATATACATGGTACTGCCCTTGCATTTTTAGTCCCACACAATAATTTAATTGGAATAAAGTATTTTATTATATTATTTTCAATCGCTTAATTAATATGCAAAAAATGTTATCGGTTGAAATTTAAACGAATCAGTATGGTAAAAACTTCTAAGACTGCTGTAATTTATTGAGTTAATTTCATAATCTTGTAGCCCACAACATAATAATTCATAGAATTGATTCATTATATTTTTACAAAATATAAGCAATTTAACATATAATGAATAATGAAGTGCTTGGACACAAAAATATTCATCCTACATTAAAAAATGAGAGAAGCACACATGTTTCAATGCCAAATCGGAGCATTGAATCATCATGCATGAATCTATTTGTTATTTCAAAAATATTTAAATCTTACATATTTTCTATCTTATTGCTGGTCCCAAGCCTGGAAAAAAAAGTGAAGGTTGCCATGTCAGGCTGGCAGCCGGTGCTATTAAAAATCACCGCCACATCTCTTATGGATTCTGAAAATATGCTAAATGTCGTTAATCCTAGGACGTCCCCTGTAAGTGACGCGCTACAGCGGAGCCTCGCTATAGTGAGAAATGAGCAAGGGTTACTAGGGTGTTTCCATAAAAGCGACGCGCTACATCGGAGCCCGGATGTAGTGAAAAATGGGCAGGGGTTGCTAGTACTTCTCTCCGGAAGCGACGCGCCACAACAACGTCCAATTATGGCGAGAAGTCGGTAAAGGTTCTCATGCTTTTATGGACATGGTTTAGGGAAGAAAGTGGTACCAAAATACAAGGTCTATTTTACCCCATGGAATGTTGGGACTCTTTCAAGAAAAAGTATGGAACTAGTAGATGTTATGAGAAGAAGAAAAATTAACATAACATGCCTTCAAGAGACTAGGCGGAAAGGAGAGAAGGCTAAAAAGATTAATGGATTCAAATTATAGTATAAGGAAAGGATGATAATAGAAATAGTGTAAGGATAATGGTAGAAAATAAATTCATAAATAAAGTTGTAGATGTCAATAGAGTAAACGATAGAATTATTCAAATAAAATTTGTATTGGGTGTAGAGGTCATAAATATGATTAGTGTTTATGCACTACAAGTAGGATTAGATGATAGAATCAAGAAATAATTTTGGGATGACTTAGTGTAATGCAAAGGATACCTATCCAGAAAAAGCTTGTGATAGGTGAGATTTAAATGGACATGTAAAAAGGAGAATGTAGGATATGAGAGAAGTCATAGAGGTTTCGGCTTTAAAATAAGAAATGAAATGGGAAATGTCATTTTGGACTTTGCTACAGCATATGATTTGGTTATAGCAAATACCTTATTTCAAAAACAAGATGAACACTTGATAACTTTCGGGAGTGAGACCAATTCCAGTCAAATAGATTTTTTTATTATAAGAAAATTAGATAGATCCATTTGTATTAATTATAAGGTTATTTTATGTGAGAGCTTAGCTATGCAGCATAGATTATTAGTGATGGATATATATAAACAAAAGAAGTTAACAAAAACTAAAGGTAATATAATTTCAAAAATTAAATGGTGAAATTTAAAGGAAAACAACATAGAATTTTTTAGTAAAAAAATGGTAGAAGAAGGAAAATGAGATACATAACAAGATGAAGTAGAATCAATGTAGAATAAAATGACAACTAACATAAAAGAAGCAAGACAAAATATTGTAAGAATATATAAAAATTGTAGTCCTTCACATATGGAAACTTGGTGGTGGAATGAGGATGTTCAAAAAGCTATAAATGCTAAATAAGAAAAGTTTAAAACATGTTAGAGAAATAAAAATGATACAAACTTACAATAATACAAACTATAAAAAAAACTACTAAAAAGATTATTAGCGATGCTAAACACAAAGTTATGACAACTTATATGATAAATTAAGAACTAGACAAGGTAAAAAGAATATTTTTAAGTTGGCTAAATTAAGAGAAAATAAAGGCAAAGATTTAACACATGTTAGATGTATTAAAAGTGAAGACCAATGAGTTTTAGTAAAAGATGATAATATTAAGGAAAGATAAAAAATTTATTTTTATAGTTTACTAAATGATACCTCACATGAATATTTAACATTAGATGTTAGTTTAAATAGAGAAGAAAATAGGAATATCAGTTATTTCCCAAAAATTCGAATATCTGAAGTAAAGGAAGCTCTAAAGAAAATGAAAACAGAAAGAGTCTTAAGTCCAGATAATATACCAATTGATGCAAAGAAGTGCATGGGAGATGTAGGTGCAACATGATTAACAAATTTCTTTAATAAGATTATAAAAACAAAGTTAATGCCAAGTGAATTGAGGAAAAATATTATAGTCCTAATTTATAAAAATAAAGGAGATATTCAAAATCGTGCAAATTATCGTGGAATAAAACTAATGAGTCATACTATGAAATTATGGGAAATAGTAATTAAATATAGACTATGACATGAAACTAATTTATCTGAAAATCAATTTAGTTTTATGCCAGGAAGATCAACCACTAAAGCTATTTTCTTACTTAAACAACTATTTGAAAAGTATAAGGAAAAGAAAAAACTTATACATGATTTTTATTGATTTAGAAAAAACATATGATTGAATACCAAGAAAGTTATATGGCAAGTGATGAAAAGAAAGAAATTAACAATAGATACATTGATATTATTAAAGATATGTATGATGAGGCTGTTACAAATGTGAGGACCATTAGTTGAGATACTAATATTTTTTTCAGTTAAAATATGTTTACATCAAGGCTCAACCTTGAGTCCTTATCTTTTTACCCTAGTAATAAAGGAAATTACTAGACATCTCCAAGAAGAATACCTTGATGTATGTTATTTGCAGATGATATTATTCTAATAGATGAAACTAAAGAATGACTAAATTTAAAATTAAATAGGTGGGTAGATGCTTTAGAATATAATAATTTTAGAATTAGTCACACAAAAGATGAATATATGAAATGCAATTTTAATAATAATGAGAACCCGAATGAGGAACCAATTAAGATTTTAGATCAAGTAGTAACAAAAACTAATCACTTTCGATACCTAGGATCAATAGTTCAAGAAAAAGAGAAAATTGAGAAAAATAGAATACACAGAATTAAAGCAAGATGTAAGAAATGGCGAAGTGCATCCAGAATTTTATGTGACCGTCGAGTTCCAATCAAATTAAAAGAAAATTTTTTATAAGACTGCAATTAGACCTACTTTGCTTTGTGGGGCAGAATGTTAGACAGTTAAAGAACAACATATACAAAAAATGAATGTAGCGGAAATGAGAATGTTAAGGTGAATGAGTGGTAAAATAAGAAAAGATAAAATTAGGAATGAAATAATTCGAGAAAACCTAAAAGTGAGACCAATTTGTGATCAAATGAGAGAAAATAAATTAAGATAGTTTAGTCATGTTAAAAGGAGGTCTGAAGTACTACTGGTTAAGAGGACAGAGTCTATCCAAGTAGAAGGTGATAAGAGAATAAGAGAACGACCAAAAAAAATATAGATAGAAGTAATTAAACAATATTTAAAAATATTACAAATTACAAAAAATTTAATCTTAAATCACCAAGAATGGCGCAATAGAATCCATGCAGCCGGCCCCACCTAGGTGGGAAATAGCTTATGATGATGATGATATTTATATGTGCCACAAATAGCAATAAATAGAAGGACTTTTGGGTCTCGAGGAAGTAAATTGATGTATACTGCCAACATGGGTTGGGAGAAACAAGAGGGTTGCTTTTCAAACAATCAAAGAAAGGATTTAGAGAAGGTTCAAGGGTGGAAATTTTGGCTAGAAAAACTAGCTGAGGTAAAGAAATTTTCATTGAAGCAACTGCACTATGAATTTGTTTATTCTTTCACAAGAGTTGTGTGATTATTTAAATGCACAAATGAGCAAATTTTAGCAAGGTGAAAAAGATGGAAGAAGAAAGATTAGTTTGATGCCTTAGAAAAAAGAGGAGGCGGTTAGATTTCAGGGAGTTATATGCTTTTGACATGGCTTTGGTTGAAAAGAGGTAGGGACAGTAGCATCCATGGCTAATCCTTTCTGCTATGAGCTATTACAGGTAAGATACTTTCTATTAGGGAATTTTTGAGAGAGTAAGATCACCAATGGACATTATGTAGTTTGGAGAAGTATAGTTAGTACACTTTCTTCTCTTAAGTTTGG
Source organism: Annona cherimola (assembly GCA_030490835.1). Taxonomy (NCBI): domain Eukaryota; kingdom Viridiplantae; phylum Streptophyta; class Magnoliopsida; order Magnoliales; family Annonaceae; genus Annona; species Annona cherimola. The sequence continues at coordinate 2,616,966 of CM059973.1, read as the reverse complement.
TTGTATATGGAGGGTGGGATTAGGGGAAGAATGTGAGGTTTTTTAGTGACAGATGGGTTGATCGTATAGCAACCAAAATATGATCACTCCTAGATAGGTTTTTTGATGATTGTAAGTTTGATGGCATCAATTGGGACAAAAGGGGATGGAGAAAATCTGAAATTAAGATGGTGGTTGGTGAAGTGTGATAGGAACAGGCAAAACTTATTTCTCTACCTAGAGCTACTGAAGACGATTGAGTGTTTTGGGAGCCGAAATTGGTGGATGCTTCAGAGTAAGGTGGAGTTAAAGGATTGCTCATGCAAGGAAAATGGAAGATGATGGGATAAGTCGAGGTATAGAGGAGAAGATGGTGGCTGTTTTAAGGCAATTTGAAAGACAATGTTACCTAGAAAGATTTAAAATTCGGATGGCACCTATTTACAAAATCACTACCCACTAAGTACAATCTACAAAAGAGAGGTTTTCCTTTCAATACTAATTGTATTATTTGTAGGCTACACATTGAGGGAGAAGGATCGTCTTTTTTAGAGCTGCACGTTCTTCAAATAAAAACCAAAAAGCCCACTATTAGTGTTTTTTGAAAGAACTAAAGAGGTGAAAGACATCTTCATCAAGTTATCTGAGCGTAAGGATATGTTCCCTTTAATATTTTTTGTGACAATGAGGTGGAGATTGGAGATTGTGGTTTCTAAGAAATAAATTACTACTTGATTGCTCTCACTTTTTTTCTTAATTTGGATTTGAGGGAATAGACATTGGACCATGGAGTATGAAGCATATTCATAACATTCATTCAGAAAATTTATTGCAAAATAGGGAATTTGAAATGTGAAGAAGTAAAGCTTTGTGGAAGACACCTAGATTTGAATGGGTAAAATTGAATGCGAACGTGGGATGTAGCATGGGAGAGAAGAACATGAGATTGAGGCTATAGTTAAGGATCCAAATGAATCTTTTGTGGGTACAATGTGCTTTTGAAGATGGAGACAAACACGGTTCTTTTAAGGCTGGAATAGGAAAGAAAATGAATTATCAAAGAATTGAGATTGAATGTGGCTTTGAAGAGGTTACTTATTTACATATACTGATAGAAGGAAATGTGGCTGCACATGAGTTAGCTAGAGTAGCTATGTGCATTTTTAAATCTTACTGTGTATGGGAGGACAATCCCCGGATCGTGTTTCTGATTCTCCATAAAAGGATTGTTCCGTGTTAATGAAGTAAATGTTTTAGTATAAAAAAAATATATTGTCATGCAAGTCCAATGAAAAAGGCAATACTAGTTTTAGTCCACCATAATGATTATATAGAATCAATCTATCTATTCTTCTTGTTGTTATTTAATTTAAAAGAAATGTACCAATTAGCTCGATTAACATTTTTTTCTACATTAAAATATTTTATACTTTAGTCTAAGAACATGCTTATTTAACACAAAAAATTTTCAATCTAAATTTTTTCATTCTCCACTAGTACTTTATTTCTTAATTATTTTTTATATTTTCCTATACAATTATTGTACCTTTCAATCATATCTACACAGCTATTATTATTTATTTTGACTTTATTTTTTGTACTCATCATTATTACCTTTATTATATCACATTATTTTCTTTTAATTCAACAACTTTTACATAAAAAATAACTTTTACATAAAATAACTTTTCATCCAAAATTTTTATCACTCCTTAAACACACCATTAATTAATTATAAATCTGAGATAATTCCTCTTATACTCAAAATAATTGCACATAATTTCTAATATACTCACAACATTTCGTAAATTCCTTTTATACCCATAACATTTCACTCTAAATTCTTTTCATACTTACGCCGTTAAAACAACCATTATTTACCCTATTTAAAAGACGATTTTGCCAATTTAAAAATTTTTAATTGAGATAATTTAACCTTAACATGACTCGATTGATGACAGTAAATTATTAATATAAGATATTAAATAACTTAAAAGTCATATTAAGGTTGATTTATTTTAATTAAAAAAATTAAAAAGGCAAAATCGTCTTTTCAACCGGATAAATAATGATGGTTTTAACAGCGTGACTATGAGAGAAATTTAGGGTAAAATGTTATGGGCAAAAAAGAAATTTATAAAATATTATGAGTATATTAGGAATTATGCGCAATTGTTATGGGTATAAAAGGAATTATTCTTATAAAACTTTTTTTTATCTAGAGCAGAGTAACACGTCAAATAATTTAATTTTTAGTTATATAAACAATAATTTATTTATAAAAGCAATAATAAGAATACAAGTGAATCATACTTATGTCAAAGACAACTGCTTGAGGGGCACATACGTCTTTTCTCATCACAATATCCCCGCCTCGTGAAAAGAAGAAGAAAGCAGCTCAGCTGCAGTGCTTGGAAATACACGCAAGGTGCTGGTGTGGAACCATGAGAACCCCACACTGTTACACTGTCCCAGTCTGATACCCGCTCAGCTGCTGCCCTCTCCATCCATTCCAATCTCACCGAAACAAGTTACAAAATCCAAAAAAATAATAATAATAAATTAAGAACTGCAAACTATATATTACTGAAAAAATGGATTTTGAGGCAATAAAATGAACATTAATAATCCAACCCATTAATTTATCATTTACACCCGACGACGAAGCCGAATTTCTTTAACCAGCTGCCCAGTCGGGGAGAGAGCGGCAGGCCGGCCGTCATCTCGTCGTCGCCGGCTGCTCCGACACCAGCGCTTGGATTGCGTTGGAGAGGTTATTGACGGCGGAGACGAGGCCGGCGATGCCCTGCCTGTTCATCTCCGTCCGGTTCTCCTCCATCTGCAGCTTCCGCTCCTCCAGCGCCACCGCGTCCCGGTGCCGCTGCTCCCGCTTCTCTTCGCAGGCTAGGATGGCCCTGGCCAGCACCGATGAGCCTCGGACGACGCTGGAGCCCAAGCCCCGGACCTTCCGCCGCTTCTTCGCCGCGTCCGACTCCTCCTCTTCCGCCTCCTCCTGCCTCTCGCTTCCCCCGCTTTCTGTCTCCGACGAATCCGTCGCAGCTGCTGCGGCTGCGGAAATCAAACCGTGCAAGAATGTGCTGATCTTATCAAGATGTGGGGGAGAAATCTTGAAAAAAAAAAAAAAAAAAAGTTGGTGCGGCCAAATAAATGAAGGCGGGAGAGATGCATTAATGCGCGTCTTAGCGATGCCCAAAACTTCGTTTTCACGTACGGTAGGGAATCTGGGGCCCACCCGTATGAGGACGAATACGGGGTGCGTGTCAGAAACAGTTGTAAGCAGCAGATCACGGACGTCCATCTCGACCCAAACCGTGGGCCCCACCGTCACTTGCTGCCCGGGAAGATTTCGGGTGGACCCCACTAGGCAGATTAGTGCTAACTAGCTGGTTAAGTACCTGAAGCGGGGGGCTGCACCTGCGGCGGCTCTGGAGGCGGCGGCGGCGGAGGCGGAGGCGGAGGCGGTGGTGGTGGAGGAGGCAGGGAAGGTGGCGGGGGAGCAGAGGTTCTTTGGGAATGCTTGCGGGTCACAACGTCATGTAGAGATTGGAAGACGTCGAGGGAGAGGTTGGAGGGGAGATTGCGCTCCTTGCGGTGGTGCTTCTCCATCTGCCAGTAGGAAGGGCGGTCCTGCGGCGGCCGCGATTCGTAGTCGCGCACCTTCTTGTAGTCCCGCAGCAGGTTGTCCCACTTGTCGTTGCACTGGTTCTGACTCCGGTGGCAACCGCGGCTCCAGCAGTAGTTCTCCACCCACTTCCACCGCAGCTCCGCCGTCTTGCAGGAGGTGGAAGATGTCGACGGCGACGGCGAGGCCGAGGCCGAGGCCTTGGATGGCTGGGCGGCAGCGCGGCGCTCGTCGTCCATTTTCTTGGCGGCGATGAGGACGAGGGTCTCGTGGAGGGTCCAATTCCCTTTGCGGTATTCCCGGGGGAGGGCTGCCGGCGGCGGAGAGAGGATAAGGGGCTGGCGGTGGGGTTCGAGGAGGACTATGGAGGAGGAGGAGGTGGTGCTCGGAGGGTCCGACATGGCGTTTTGGGCATTTGTTGTGGGGAGGGAGAGAGAAAACGGGGTAGTAGAAGTGGGCATCTCCGCGCGTGTTTGGTCCACAAACGTGGGAGAGTTGTGGGCCGTCCGTTGGAGATGGCCAAGCGAGATTGGTTGATTGATATTTGATGTTTGATAGGCGCCCGTGGCTTTTTGTTGTTGGATTTGCGGATGGTGTTCGTCGCGGCAGACACGTGTTTAGGTTTCGGCATTTGTGTCGGGAGACGAGAAGCTGGCTTTCCGTCCATCTCGCGCGAGGGACGCGAGAAGCTGCGGCTGCGGCTCGCGAGAGAAGTATGTTATCGTTCCGGAATCCCTTCTTTTTATGTGCGAAGCTGAAATCGTCTGTGCCCATACGAGACATTACTCTTGAAACAGGAGAGAAATTTTCCAAAACAAGATTCGAAAACCCGGACATCAAGACTCTTGCCAATGGGGCTAGGCCTGATTGCCATTTTTCAAGCCTTTAAACTATACAAAATATATAATCCTTCTTTATACAAATTATTTCAATAATGTATTGTCAACAAAGTCCAACTAAAAGCAAAAACATTTCCAATTATAGGCAGGTTACATGTGTATAAAAATAAAAATAATAAAAACAAACATACGATTTAGAATGACTCACACTTATTGTGTCTCATGTACATTTCCAATTAAGACACCTGGTAACCCTCTCATACGCCGCATTGGAACGCTCTAGAAAGTATATGATGAATCCTACTCTCACTAAGCTCTCCTGTAGGGGTTACTGAATCTTTAATTAATATTCCAAACTAAGATTCGAAAACCAAATGTCTTGCATTAGAGGCAGGGACTCTTGTCAATCCGGCTATACTTGCAATGCCATTTTTCAAGCCTTTAAATTGTAAACAATATATCATCCTTCCTTATATGAAGCACTTCAATAGTGCATTGTCAACAAAGTCCAAACAAAAGTAAAAAATTTTCGAAATTCACATAGATGAAGATATAGGTAGGCCTACAAATGTATAAAGATTAAAATTTTTATAAAAACAAATATACAATTTAGAATGACTCACATGTATGATGTCTCACATATATTCAATTAAGATACTTTAGTAACCCTCTCACACGCTCCATCGAAACACTAAGAATTACATGATGGATCCTCCTCTCTCTAGGCTCCCCTTAGGGGTATAATGAATCTTTAACTAATATCTTATTATATAAGACTTCCATAAATAATTATGTAGAATCAATGCAAACTCTTATGCATTGACCATACACTATCGTTTACGAATTATTATGCAAATAATCCATGAGTATGTTACAAGATGCAAATCCTAACAAATCTCCACTTTAGTTTGAATTCTGCAACATCCAACTTGATCATAAAGAAGTTGATTCTTTAATCATTTTATAACTCAAATCATCAGTTTGTTCATCATTCATCATACTTCAACTTAGTATGATTCACTAATTGTCCGGTATTGTAGTTGGCATAGAGCCTTAGCATGAAATATGCCAACGCGAGTTTGAATGTCATAGATACCATGTGGGAGTTATATCTCCCTTAATACATTTCTCCCTGGTTTGGTGGTATTTATAATTTCATCCTTGGTGTGGGGGTTTGTAAAAAAAAAAATTCTTCATGGTGTAAGAGTTGTAAATGTACATGATTATAACATTAGTTATTATGATGTATAAGAACTAATTAAAAAACTTAGTAAGACTCTAAATCTCTTCACTTAGGTTGTCACTCCATCTTCACCTCCAAATCACTATGAATTTGCATCTACACATGAGATGCCCATACAACTAATCATTGTGTGGCAATATCTCTTCCATTTGCTAGCACTCAAAGAAATCACGAACCAACCCAATCAAAAATTAAGAATTTTACCACTCAATGTGCATTTTTGTCTTCTTTCTTATCCTTATTCTAGGAACTTCTAATAGATCTTTTTGCAATCTTTTGATGTGTCATCATATCTTAACTACACTCTCTAACCAACATGTTACTACATTCAACAATGCACTCGGTCATGCACTTCTCATATATTAGCTATCAAACAAATTTGAATCACATTCTATTTTTCAAACTTATTAAAGTCACAGGACTTTTAAGATATTAACACAGCCCAATGTCATTACTTTCTTGAGATCCATCTTAGCGTTGGCTTAAGTATAAATAACTTAAACAATGCAGAACATTTATAACTCCATAAAGTCCACTATTTCACCTTAATTTAAATCATCTCTATGTGACAATCATCCAATTACACTAGATTTGTTCATGCAAAACTTACAAGAATGAGTCCATCTCTTTGGGCTCTTCATGCATCCTTAGCATCAACACAAGTATAGACAACCTAAACAATGCAGAACATTTATAGCTCAAAAAACTCTGCTTTTCCACCTTAATCTAAATCATCTTTTTGTCGCATTAATCATGCAATCACATTAGATTTGCTTGTGATCGCTTTAAACCAGATCAAAGTTGACTCATATTGATCAACTTTGATCTTCGTGATCCAACTTAGTCACACTCAATGATATAGCATCATCTTAATCTGCATCGTTCACATAATTTATAATACCTTGAATTATTCAAATATAAGGGTGTATTTGTTTTAGCATGAAAATTTTAAACTAAAATCTTTTCACTCTTCATAACTATTTTATTTTTAATTATCTATTCATATTTTTGTATATAATACACTACTTTTTAATTATTTTTACATAATTACTCGTACAACTAACTTATTTATTTTAACTTAATTCTCTTTACTTCTCATCATTACCACTATTATATCGTATCATTTTTTCATTTAAAAAACTTATACACCAACAAATTTTCATCTAAAAATTTTATCACTTCTCAAATACATCCTAAATATCAGCACTTCTCTGATTATCATATGATGATTGATGTGTGCATCTCATCAAATTTACACCATTGAAGAAAAATCTTCTTTATCCTAGTATCTTGTTCATAACACTCTAAAACATGAGAATTTATACTGAAACACCAAAATCTTACTCTAGGGTCACTCAATTTTGACCTCGTGTACACTTGCTTTAGTGCATCATTGGTCACTATGTCTAGTGCATCTTCCTTCACAAGACACAACCCTATTCACTATACACTGCAATAATTGTTGGCTCTTCACAACCTTCTATCAACAACTACTGAATCTCTAATTGGATCTGACCAATGCTACTATCTTGATGTTTGATATTAAAACATCCTTCACCATACATCATACTAAATTTCCATTGTTTGACACCAATAGTGGCTCTTTTTTTCCTCCTCATTAACGTGTACTGACATCATCTCAACGCCATGGTAGAGTAATCTTTATTGACGAAACTACTTAGCAGTTTGTCATCCTCTTTACTACTAATTGAAAAACTCATCATTAAGTTTTAGCCAACAATCATGTTATTCTTTCTTTCTTCTTCTTGACAAAAAACCATAAAGACTCATCGTTCTTCTTCCTCTTCAATATTGCTAGCAAAACCCTTGTCCACATGCAACCTTTGTTGTCCATGACTTATTAGCAGCTTTAATCATTGTTACCCATAGCCATCTTCTTCAAATCTGCCTCACTTCTCCAATCCCAAAGAGAATCATCCCCATGATTAGCTTTTCATTGTTGTTCTCCATACCTACTCAAACCAATAATCTCAATATGTTATTCCTTATGCATATTCTTCTTCATCATTAATGGTATAAAAATCCATCTTTGTAGACACCATGTGCCCGTTCTCCACTTGCCTCTACCATACTTCTTTATCCAATGCCTCATCATTTCTTTATTCAATGCCTCTCCATTGTCTAATGGAAAACCACCATCTGTGCACCAACTATTAGCATTTTCATCTATTAAACCACTAATCATCATGGATGCCTAAATCTCTGTTGTCAATCTCTATGGTTATACATTATCTTGCTTTCTAGATTAGCTGCCCAAGATCTACTACTTAAATCTTCCATTACTCGTCAAATTTGGCCATTCAATTAGATCCATTGAGCATGTCATCATCCATGGTAATCAAATATGGGTTATTCAACTAGTATGCAATCTCTTTTGATTTCATAATCAACCACCATGAATTTTACTTCAACGAGTCATGTATCCAATAAATTTGCTTCTTGAATAATAAGTCTTCAACTATAACTCTAATGTCACTTATTTGGAAACATGATTCAATTTGATATCAATTATTAGATAGGCATCTATAATATTTAGGATCAAATAAATGATTATAAGATCAAACATATGGGATGCAATGATTTACATAGAAATCTTTCGTTCAACAAGGGAAAAAATAAGGGAGAAAAACACGAATCCACTATGATTATAAATAGGTTATAGATATACAATTTAGATTGACTTTGTTTAGATGCCTCGCAGATGCCTCTAATTAAAACACTCCGCTAAATGTCTGTCTTACACTCCATTGGGACACCTTAAATGCTATATGATAATTCCTCCATCTTTTTAAGCTCCTCTTCTTGGTTCTTAGAATCTCTAACTGATAATTTATTATATGGGACTTTTTTGCGTACTTATACAAAACCAATGTAAATTCTTACACATTCATCAAACAATCTCATATATGAACTATTATATAAATAATTCATACTCAAAATATAATGCACAAAACTTAACAAATTAGTTTTATAGTTCTCTAATTTGTCCATAGAGAATTTAGAAGATCCTAAAAATAATAATAAATATGTATAATATATGTATTTATACAAGACTACTCAGATGGCATTACTGTTGAATATTTACATACATGTATTTTTGTCTAATGCATGTTTACCTAGGTGAATGTAAGAGTATAACTTTGTTCAAAAAGGTAAACTAATTTTATTTTTATCTTATTTTCGAAAAAAATTTATTTTATCCTATTTTGGGCATGGTCAGTTCAAGGATTATCCTGCTGTATTTTTCAAGATTAGGTAGATTCTAATTTTGATTCCAAGTTGCCTCTTCAAAATCATCTTCATATTATATTTCATAAGGGAAAATTGCACATATACTTACCAATTTTACTTCTAATTTCACTTATACCTACGAATTTTTAAAAAATTCTAAAATACCCATGTATTTTACCTAAAATTCTACTTACACTAACATCATCAAGGATTTGTTAAAGGTACCATTAGCACTTCTGTGGAATAATGAATACGCCTAAGCCCTAATATAAGTGGAGTTTGATTTGCTCAAAGATAAAAATTTACATAAATAATATTATTTTGTAGTTGTGAAAGTGTTAACAATTTATTTGAATGTGAATTTTTAGCTATAAAATCATAATTAGTGATGAGAATTTTCATCATTTTACAGGAGTTTTAATGGTTCATTTAACGAATCTCTAACGTCGTATGTATAAGTGGAATTTTAGTAAAATATGTAAGTATATTATGAATTTTTGAAAATTCATGAGTATAAATTAAATTATAAGTAAAAGTTGTGGATATATGTGGAATTTTCCCATTTCACATTTATAGTCTTGCTATAAATTTTATTTAAAGAACTAAAATCAACATGATAATAATAAAATTTTAAAATGCATACATTAAATATACTAATTAATAGATAAATTAGAAAACATTAAATAAAATTTTATATTTCTAATTTATCACTAAAGGGTTCCAATTAAATATATACGCACATAATTGGTCTCGATACATGCATGTCTATTGAGCCTTTTTATTTTTAAATCTTTTCATTTGTCGTATATTTAGTTCAAATGTATACCAACAATTATTAATTTTTTCCTAGTTGTATATATATTTTATAATTTCAAAATGTTAACAATTCACCCCATTGAACTTTAACTAAGGGGAAAACTATTAATTTTTGAAATTATAAAAATACGTACGAAAATTTTAAAATTATAAATTTAGGTATATAAATATAAATTGAAAGCGCTTCTATGAAACTCCTGTTCTATATAACCCCCTCCATTTTTAACATGGTTGATGGAAAATCCACTCCGTTTATTATATTTATCATAATTTATATTATCATGGAAACCCTTTCATTTGTCAAGTATTACTGGATATGAGTCCTATCTACAAACGTGTAAAATCAATGTAATAAAATAGTTTAATATTAAATATCAAATTATAAGTAGTATTTTCAACATCTAAAACATCTTAAATATCATAAATATGTGAATAAATAATTCTATAAAGTGTTACTGCATTCTAATACATATATGAATGGAGCTAAGCATTTTTCCTAATTTACACATGAATGTACCTATTTTAAGCAAATGTGGACAACGAATATATTAGATTTGGATGAAACTTGGTCTTTTATCTAACAAACGCTGTTAATATAATAAATAAATTGATTTTTTCATTAAACATTAAAATCTTAAAAATAAAGAGGTTGCATGGAACCGCTTCTATATAATTTAGTTATATAAAAGCAGAATCAAATATAAATGATATGAAAACTAAGGTGTGTTTGGTCATATTTTGGATAATATCGTACGAAAAATGTTCTTTTCAAAAGAATGATTGGGAGGGGAATAAATATTTAGAGATGAAGACGACTGGTAATATTTTAGCATAAAATAATTGAAAATATATTTTTGGTCATAGTTTGAGATAAAAAAAAACTTTTATATTAGAATGGGGAAATCGAGAAAGATATAATACATAGAATTCAAGCAGGATGGAAGAAATGGAGAAGTGCGTCAGGAATTTTATGTGACCGTCGAGTTCCAATCAAATTAAAAGGAAAATTTTATAAGACTGCGATTAGACCTGCTATGCTTTATGGGGCAGAATGTTGGGCAGTTAAAGAGCAACATATACAAAAAATGAGCGTAGCGGAAATGAGAATGTTAAGGTGGATGAGTGGTAAAACAAGAAAAGATAAAATTAGGAATGAAATAATTCGAGAAAACTTAAAAGTGAGACCAATTAATGATAAAATGAGAGAAAATAGATTAAGATGGTTTGGTCATGTTAAAAGGAGGCCTGAAGTAGCACCGGTTAGGAAAACAGAGTTTATCCAAGTAGAAGGTGGTAGAAGAATGAGAGGAAGACCCAAAAAAACATGGATGGAAGTAATTAAACAAGATTTAAAAATATTACATATTACTGAAAATTTAGTCTTAAACCGCAAAGAATGGCGTAACAGAATCCATGCAGCCGACCCCACATAGGTGGGAAATGGCTTATGATGATGATGATGATGATATTAGAATGATATGATACTAAAAGAAATACTTTCTAGCCGAATAATTTGGAGGCCAAAAATATTTACAGATGAAGATGGTTGGTCATATGCTGGCATAAAAATAGTAAAAAAAAAAATATTTGTTTTTATTCATCGTTTGAGATACAAAATTTTATAAAAAACAGATTTTGAAAAATGTGAAAAATAAGTGAGGGCTCTACCATATAAGCCTTTGGAAGGTTAAAATTAAAATATGCTATTCTAGCGGCGTATCTCTCCGTTCTTATTATTGTGATTATTCCTTATTATCATTATATATATTTTCGAAGGAAATTATTATTATATATTTGAACTCATGGTGCTCACTGCTCAGTGGGTGGTCCTGGTCCACGCTACAGCCATGATTCCGTATCTAGTCATCATTGCTCACTCAACCCTGGGAAACGAAAAGCATGAAGCCATAGCGGCAGTGGCACCAGCTTCGGCCATTTATTACGCCACTGCCACCACCAATATATTAGCCACGTTTATTTGAAAATTTTTAAAATTTTGCAGAGGTCAGCTCCACTCCGGGGACGTTTGGTAGCGGGGGTATGGGACGTGTGCGTAGAAAAACGGGGGTGCACAAAATTGAAGGTACTTCATTAATTATTTCATCATTATATTTTTTAACTTTTATCCCTCTATTCTAATTATTTTCTCTATCAATTACTTTTCAACAAACCTATTTATTCCAATTTTACCTTTATCATTTTATATCAATCATACAATTTTTAAAATATTCCACTACCACAAAATACCACATTTCCCACAACTTTCACTTTCCTAATCGTCCCCTTAGATTGGTTAAGATGCCAAATTTTACTTATTTTGATTTTTACATATTTTATTTTCAAAATAAAAATTTAAAGAAATAAAAATATGTAAAATCTGACATGCTAAAGAATCTAAGTAGTACCCATACGTGCATGGAAAAATATAAGATAAAATAAAAATTTTCTGGCAAGCCAAATGGGATTAGTGTGCATATTTATATTGTGACTTTAGAGTTTTTTAAGGGTGCAATTAGATAAGATACCCATTGAACTAACCGTAATTTAGGTAGGATGGTGAATATTATTCATGAGTGCAAATGGAGTACAAAATATTATCTACCCTCATAAATAGGGTAAGTGTGGAGTACATATGTTGAGTATCCAGAATCCACCCACCCACGTGGGTACCCACATAGGCAGATACTTATATATATTAGTATATACAATATCATATTAATGCGTATGCCACCTATTCTTTGTGAACTCTATGTTTGTGTTGTGTACTTGCGCTTGTGCGATGTATCCATTGAAAGTGCATGTGCAGTAACAACGATTATGCATAAATTGAACTCAAAGCTTGGAGGCATGCAGCCATGCACGTCGTTGAAGCTTGAAAGCATGTAGGCATGCACACTAAGAGGCTTTCGAATTAGTATGCGAATTGAAGAAACCAATTGAGTGTTTTTTTAGTTTGTGTGCCATTAAGTTTGGAAGGATTTTATACATCAAAAAGAAGTTTAGAAGGGTTGTTACAAATAGGCTTGTGATTGTAAAATGTCAAGTCTCATTGGTTAGCATATAACAAAATATATATATATATATATATATATTTGTTTATGTAAATAGAAACCAAAATATAAATGTATATGTTAAGTTTTTATAAACACATTATATTATATTATTTAAAAATAGAAAAAAATCTTTTCTTAATATTATATTTATGTATTATAGGAACTAATTTTGAACTGAAATCGGAATTGACTTTAATAGATAATGTATATAGTAGGGTTCAGAAACCAAATTGGCCAAAGGTTAGTGTGAATCATTACCCCCCACAAAATCATTCTCAGTTGTACCTTTAATTTTTACATTCATACTACATAGTTTAGGTAAAATGGCAAGTGCTTCACTAAGATTGAAAGAATTGCATGATCACCAAGCATAGGTTACTCGAAATTGCAAGCATATTACTTTTAGTAAAAAAATTTTAAAATGATGAAAATACCCTTGTAAACAAATAAAATTATAAAACGGAAGAAAATGCCTTTAGAATAACTAATGTTTTATTTTAAAAAATATTTCTCATACTAAATAGGAAATATCTAAGAATGAAATTTTGTATTTTAAATTTTATAATTTTATTTGTTTATAGGAGCATTTTTGTCACTTTATCAAAAAATTTAACAAAAGCGGTAGCTTGCACTTTTAGGTAAACTACGGAGGTACAGATGTAATTTTTTAAAAATCAATGGTCCTCTTTCAATTTCGCCCAATCTACATAGACACCATGCAAAAAACACTGTTGACTTTTTCAAATGTTCATTTGTCATTGTAAGCCTACTGCTACAAGGCTACAATCTGCCGTCATTCATCTCAATACCTCAGTAGAGACTTCTTTGTCTCTGCTAACAAATCATCTTTTTCTAGTTTGCCTCACTTCTCCAGTCCTGGAGAGAAATCATCGTCATATTCATTAAAGAAAAAAAAAAAAATCATCGCCATGAACAGCTTTTCGTTGTTGCTCTCCATGACTGCTCAAACCAACAGCCTCGATCTGCTGACCCCTCGTGCATCTTCTTTTTCATCACTGTTGGTATAAAAAAATCCATCATCTGAGACAGCACAGTGCTGACCCTCCACCATCCTTCTTCATTCAATGCCTCTTCATCATCCGCAGGAAAAACCACCATCTATGCACCAGCTATCAATGACTTCATCTATTAGCATTGCTAATCATCATGGCTGCCTAAATCCCTGCTGTCAATCTCTGTGGTCACGCATTGCCTTACTTCCCAAATCAGCCGCTCAAGATCTACAGCTTAGATCTTCCATGTCCCATCATATTTAGCCATTCAATCAAATCCATCGGGGATATCATCATCCACGGTTATTGTTGTTGGATTTTGGATGCACATATAATAATAATAGATTATATGCTATCACAAAAGTGGTCCAATATAAAAGTGATCTTATAAGGTAAAGTTAATGAGCCTAAGTTATCCAACGAAGTATGGACTTTTACGCGTAGAAACCTTAATTCTTAATTTCTAATTTTTATTTTTTATAATGAGTTAAATTAGAAATAAGAAAAATATGTGCCTCTATAAACAGTTGTTGTCATCAAATTATATATAATAATTTTTTTCTAAGATTCCATCATTGAAAAAAGAGAGAGTTTTCTTTAGTAAAAAATCTTAGGTATTAACTTGGAAGCCCTAAAACCTTAATATCTAACAACAATAGTTCCTATGAATTTTAGTAAACTTCAGCATCTAGTTTATTTTTTTATACTTTAACATGAAGAATCTTGATATAATTATGATTTTAATTAATAAGTATTTCCCATCAATTAAATCTAGGTTATTTAATAGTGCACAATCTCTTATGTCTTCAAAATTAACCACCATGATTTTGCCTTCAACAAATCATTGATACTATAATTTTGCTTCTAAAATGACAAGTCCTCAACGACAACTCTAATACCACTTTTATTTGAAAATATAATTTAATTTCATATTGTTATTACAAAGGCGTCTATAATAATTAGGATCGGATAAATGAGCATAAGATCAAACACATACAACATGAAGATTTATATAGAAAATCCTCCAATCAAAAAGGTAAAACAGCTAGCATCAAAAAGAAAAACTAAGAAAGTGAAACGTGAATCCATTATAATAAATAGGTTATAAAGATACAATTTTGATTGACTATCACTCATCTTTATACGTCTAGCAAACAAATCCAATTAAACTACTCCAATAAACCTCTTTCTTATACTTTATTAGGATTAGGGTGCAACCTGGATAGAGTATGCTAGGTAAAATGCATAGAGTAAGTTCTTATTTTTATACCTATAGGGTAGGTAGATTCCAAGTAAAAAAAATATTCAATTTAATTAAAATAAGATATGTTCCAAGCTCCGAGTCCCAAAAACCAACCCAAATTAATAATATATGTTTAATATGTATTTTATAAAATATCTTTGATAGTGAAAGACATTAATATATTTTTTAAATATATAAAAACTTATTTAATTTATTTATTATTTTGTAAATTTAATAAATGTATTTCAAAAATTATGTTATTATCATATTGATTAGAGATTTTTTTTACTAAAATTTATATTAAAATTATAGTTTTCAAATACAATATAAAAGCTATTTTAAAGAACCAATTTAGAACCAAAATCGACTCAGCTTTGAAAATAGGATAGGATAGGTTTAAAACCAACCCAACCTAAAATAGGATAGATAAGAGCTTTTTAAAATAAGGTAAGGATAGGGTCGACATTGAACTTGACCTACCTAATCCAAGTTGCATCCCTAATTAGGATACTTTTAAGAACTACATGATAGTTCATCTATCTCTTTAGACACCTCTTCAAGGATCTAGTGAATTTTCAATTGATATCCTATTATATAAAAATTTTATGGGTACTTATGCAAAACCAATGAAAACTCTTACACATTTATCACACATTCTCACATGCTAATTGTTAGACAACTAATTTATACTTAGGATACAAGACATAAATTCTAACATATTAGAAGCATAATTCTCTAATTTCTCCATAAAAATTTTTGAAGATCCCAGAAAAATATAAGATTTTTTAATATATGTATTTATACCAAACCACTTAGATGGCATTGCTATTGAATATTTATATCCACATATTTTTGTGTAATGTATGTTCATCTAGATAGGTGTAGGAGTGAAACTTCATTTGGAAAAGTTTGGTATGAGATTAATTTATTATTATCTTATTTTCAAAAATTTTGTCTTCTGCTTTATTTTAGACAAGATAAGTTCAAGGCTTACCTTATCATATCTTTTAAAAGTTAGGATGATTCCACTTTCTATTCTAAATAAGCTTTTTAAAAAGGTCCTCATTTGACAATTAAAACCTTGCTATAAATCTTATTTAAAAAATCTAGAATCGACACGATAATAATATATCTAGAATATATTTATTAAATATACTAATTAATTGATAAATTAAATAATGTTTTATATTTTAAAAGGTATTGATATATCTTAATTCGGCTGAGGATTAATCTGAACTAGATTAAAATCTAGATTGTAGAAAAATGGATTAGTTAGGTCAAGGCACATACGGTTATATGAGAAAGAGTCAAATCTAATAGTGAGATCAATCCAAAAAACTATGAGAGGACTCATGGCAGAAAGATTCCACTATCAATTTTTTTTTTCATTTTTGGTGTATATTAACTTGGTTTTCATTGACGATTCTACTTTGGAGAATCCATCTTTCTTAAGGTAAAGGCCTCCAAGGATGGGTTGGACATAGGGAGGTGGATTGTGTAATTGGGGTAAGAAACAATGATGGATCTCTTTCTTTCTTCTCTCACTCCCTCTTTAGTGGGGTTGATCAATATTTATATAAGGTTCAACATTGCCAAGATGTGTCTTGTTAGATGAGATATTCATGATAGTGGAGATTTTTTCAGATGACAGGTTTGTTTCTAGTTGACCAAGCCAGAAGGTTGCTTTTGCATAATCATACGGAGATGATTGAGTTATCTTTGGTCTACAAAGAATGGCACGCTCATATTGTGAGGTGTCTTCAATGCGTTACCCATCACGTCATAGATGTCCCATAAGTTTGGGCCAAGGATTGACATATTAATCCTTTATTTCGTTGTGAGACAAGGCCTTCGGACTTCTGAAGAATTTGCCTATGCGATCCCTTAGGGATGCTCTTCGTTGGAGCATTCCTCTTATATGAAGAGTTAAGTTGGACCTTGAGTCTGTTAGTCATTCGTTCAATTTGGTCCGACCATGTCAATTATGTTTTATATCATTAAAGGGTTCTAATTCAGTATTATGTTCGCAACAAGTCTTAATACATATAGTTATTTTGAGCTAGTTTTATTTTAATTTTTACATGGGCCCAAATATATATAGTTCAAATAACGAATTTTATTAATTTTAATCTTTGTATATATTTTTTATAATTTCAAAATTTTAACAATTTTCACCTACATTTAATGTTAAATAAGGGCAAAAACTATTAAAATTTGAAAGTACAAAATAATATAGAAATTTTCAAAGCAAAAATTTTGGTATATAAATACAAATAAAAACAAGGTGTGTTTTGTCATATTTTTGAATAAAAATTATTAAATATATTCTAAAAATATTTTTAGTATAAAAAATAAAAAGTGTAAATTTAAAAAGAAAATAGTAAACAACACTATACTAAAAAAATTTTGAAAAGAATAATTTGGACAAGAATAAATTTTTATATATGAATATGGTTTGGATACATTTTAAAACAAAATAATTGAAAATGTATTTTAAGTTGTAGTGTGAACTTAACTAGCACAAATTGCAAGTTAATATTCAAGTGTTGATGATTAACAACCAATTTTAAAGACTAAAAGCTACAAATAAATGTTGATCATGTGTTAGAACTTAGAACTTTCAAATTCAAGTTGCTGCAATTGCAAAATCAAGTCGATTCTAAGTTGACTTGAATTAAGTCGCAACCTAAGTCGACTTCATAACTGACTTCAAATTCACTTAAAAAAGGAAAAGTTGACAATGAAAAGTTTTACAGTAGAAGTCGCACCATAAATTGACTTTTATGTGATTCGGAAGAAGTCAATACCCAAGTTAACTTCACTTGCAACTTGGAGACTACTAAGACCCTAATATTTCTCTAATTGCAAAAAGCTGTTTAAAATCGCAGATTTAGTCGACTTTACTTGCGACTTGAGTAAAATAGAATTTGAAGTCAACTCACAACATATGACTTAGAAGAATAGGTGAAGATATGAAGAATTTTAAATAAGTATGAAGTATGAAGTCGTATTCCAAGTCAACTTCACATATGACTTGCGTAAAATGTCAAACACAAAATCGAATCCACATGGATCTTCAAGACAAAGGCTTAAAGGATTTATCTTGAAAGGCTTATGGAGCACCAAAGCCGATACTGAAGTCACTTTAGTTATGACTTGGATAAAATTGCAGGCCAAGTCGACTTCATATTCGACTTTGATCTCAATGGTCATAAATTTTTTGAACATTGGCACATTTAATATGCACCACCTACTACTTAATGTTCAAAATCTTTCTCATGCTATTTAAGAGACGTCAAGTGGAGTTATAAAAGTTAGTTAAAACATTCATTGAGCTTCAACTTTCCCATCTACAAGCATTCAAGGTCTCATTAATTAGTTTTCCATGACAATCTCTCAAAATTACTTCAAGAGCTTCAAGATTCTATATCTTTTTCAACTTAAAAAAGTTTGCTATTGTGCTTCTTTGTTCTACACACATTTGTAACGTGTAGCTTTATTTCTTTTCAAATTCTTTTTTGTGTTTGCCTAATTGGCTTGATGTTGGAGATCAAGGCTAAGTTGAACTACAAATGCTATTCATTTGGAGTGAAATTTGCCAACTACTTTTGTGTGTGTTGTAAAAGGCCCCTCTAAAGCTAGAATCTAAAAGAGATTGAAAATCTAATTATATTATTGATGAGATAGTTGAACAGAAGACACAAGAAGTGTGTGTATTTGAAAAAGCGAAGTGGAGGTGTTGCCCAAACCATTATAATTCTTTGTGTTTTCTTGTGTACTTAACTTGATTCTCGTGCTTTCTCTCATTAGCTCTATTTGTTTCATTCAAAGGAGACTTGACAAAATTGGGGTTGAGTTTTAATTAGCTAAGAATTTTTTTATTAACTCAATTCACCTTTCCCTTCTTAGGTTAAACTTACAATGCGGAACCAATACATCCAAGATAAAATAATTTTAAAATATAATATTTTAAAAAAGAATATGACTAATACTAGAATATATGATCTAAAAAAATTGTAGTGCCCTACTGACTAAGTTGAATTATCAATCAACGGTCGCATAATAAGATCAATGACAATAAGAAAACAAGCACATGGGTAATAGCAGAAGTCATGATTTTATATAAAGTCTATTAAAAGTCATACTAGCTTTGATGTCTCTTCACATTCCAGGCAAATAATATTGAGGTGAGCAGGTCTGTAACATATATTACATATATGTCCTTAAAGGTCAAAATAAATAATTTTTTGTCTAGATTTATCAAGTCCTAGCCCAAAATGGTGCCCCAACCCCATGTCAATCTCCATCGGCATGCCCATCATCTAAAAAATAAAAAAGAAATAGGATGAGTTCAAGCAAACTTAGTAAGTATCATCATAAACATAAATCAAATAAAAGAAGTGTTAAATAATATGAATATTTTTTAATAAATCATAAACCATAATCAAGTCAAGTGTCATACGTATGATCATGATCAAACATTTAACTAATGCAACATTCACATGATCTCCACATCAATATAATCGGTACAATAAGGGGAAGGGAGGTCGATATCTTATCCCATTTTACATCAGCGCTAAGCACAAGTTGATAAAATGCAGGAAACACATCATCAAGCCATCAGACAAGGAGGTGTAACGGATATCATGTTATGATCTCCACACATCCATGGCTTTGCCACGAACTTATGCCTATGGCTTAGCCCAGGCACTCATGTCCAAGCACTAATCTCTACATGTTGGGTCCACATTGAATAATACCAATAAATAGCTTGATACATTCACCGCTCCAAATATCACATCTCGATGGCCAAGCACGTATCCATGGCTCCAATCGCAATATTACAAGATCATGTTACCACAATGGCCTAATAGTTAAGTTGTGGCCCAAAACCATTAAAGGCTAAATCATACCCTGACACCCATTTGATGGTACATCATCGATCGTCATCAATGATTATAAGCAATACTTCCCAATCAACTTCTACAATCATGGCTCATGATAATGTAAGCATATAATGCATCACATGATATAATGCTAAAGAGGATTAGTTCATAAATCAAGTTTCAAATTTGACATCACACTAAATCATGCTTTCAATAGATTTAATCATTTCAATAAATATAAATCATCGACATCCAAAACATAGATGCTTGAAAATACAATAAACATTTAAATCAGTTTAAAGTGGAGTACTACTTGCCTAATTCCCATCCATACTTTTTAATTATTTCTACATGATATACCCTAATTTCTTAATTACAACAATTAAAGATTATCAAGGTTGTCATATTACAAAATCCTAAATATAACAAGATAACACTTTAATATTAAAAACTAATATAAATAATTGTCTAATCATTTAAATAATACCAACCTATTTAGTTATTTATTTTCCTTTACAATTTTAATTAAAATTACATATCCCTACCTTGCACTTTAATTAACATGCTAATAATAATTTAAAATTCATAAATTAAACTAGTGGGTTTTACAAAAACACTTTCTAGAAGAATAATTACTAGAGTAATAGATCTTTAGAGATGAAGATGGTTAGTCATATGCTGGCATAAAAATAGTAAAAAAATATGATTTTTGGTTATAGTTTGAGATAGAAATAATTTTAAGAAATAGATTTTCGGAAAAGAATGTGAAGAATGCAAAACTTCATGCTAAGCGAGAGCCATATCAAATAAGCCCCTTTTAGGAGTGCAACTCAAGTTGATTCGGTTCAAATAGTAGTCTGCTTTATTCATATTCTATTTTTTAAAAGTCTACCCTAACTCACCCGCTTATAGGGTCGGTTCCGATTCCAAAACTAAATTGGTTCCTACAAAACCAATGCCGATAAGTGAAAAATATTTTTTTGTTGTTTAAAATAATGTAAAGCAATACTCATTTACATTTTAGACTTTATATTTTACAATTAGTTTCATTTTGATATTATTTACATCTATTTCCATATTCTTTATAATCTCATTATCCAAATTAATAATCACATCAATATTATCATGATCATTTATGTTATAATCATCCACCATCATAAATACAAATCTATATAATTTACACAAAAAAAGAAGATCAAACCAACTATAATTTATTGGTGAATAGGCATATAAAAACTATCATATATTTATTTATATACACATATTTATAATATATTAGAGTATCTAAGGGAGTACCATATAGGTCGTTTCCAGGTCAATTCTAGGTACCTGACGTGCCTACCATACTCTTGTTTTATTTAAGAAGTGGAGTAATGATTTCTATCTTACCTGTACCCATAAGTAAAATTTTTTATCTTCCTCAGCCCGGTATCCTACCCAAGTTGCACCTCTAACCCTTTTCATTGGGCTATCTACTTTTGATGATTAGGTATTTGACGGAGGTGTATTCCAGGAAATGAGTAATAAGGCTACTATATCTACCTAATATTGAACTTTGGACCTCTTTAACTTAATCCCTTATATGCACTCATGTAAGTCACTTAGTCATCCAAAATTCAAATGGTGACTCAAACAAACCCTTTCTAGGCTAAAATCAAAGGGTATTATAAATGATTTTGTATCCTTGAATGGAATGTATATTTTTATTTTTAATACAATTTTTTTAATTCTTAAAACAATTCTTTACATTTTAATCCAACTTTTTCATTCCCAATATACATTATTACGTGCTTATTTCCTTTTTCAATCCCATTCAAACTTATTGAAATCTTCCGAATAGGTTCCCTTATTATTATTGTTTTATTTTTTATTATATATTTGAACGCATAGCTCTCACTTCTCAATGGGTGGTCCACACCACAGCCATGATTCCGTATCTAGTCATCATTGCTCGCTCAACACAGGAAAAAGAACAGTACGATTGTATGAAGCTCAGCCCTTCTCGCTATCCCACGTGCAACGCAAGCGCACACGTGATAGCTTCAGCAGCAGTAGCAGCTTGGGGGGTTTTATCGGAGTAGCGATCTTTTACGACCGGTCGGAAATCTGATTTTTTTTTTTTTGAAAATATTTTTATAAACATATTAATCTAGTTATATTTAATCTATAAACCAAGTTTTATCATTTTTAGATATGTATATATATTTATTTTGGATTTTTAAATACAGGGGTATTTAAGTCATTTTAAAGATTTAAAATGACTTAAATACCCCTGTATTTAAAAATCCAAAATAAATATATATACATATCTAAAAATGATAAAACTTGGTTTATAGATTAAATATAATTAGATTAACATGTTTATAAAATTATTTTAAAAAAAAATTCAAAAAATATATTTTTTGACCGGTCGGAAATCGGTCGGAAAAGATCATTCGGCGTTTTATCGTGCCATTACGAACATCAACCCAAGTTTATTTGAAAAGAATTTTTTTTAATTTTTAATCTCTTTTATATGTCAGCTCTAATTAGATTGGTTAAAATGTCAAATTTTAGTTTTTTTGATTTTTTACATATTTTTATTTTCAAAATCAAAATATTTAAATAAATAAAATGTATACATATTTTGGGGCCACTGTACCGCTGTTCCAGTGCAGTCGGACTGCACCGTAATTATGGTGCAGTCCCCTGTAAAATTGACTCCACACATATTAGATTGTAATGAAACTTTATACAATCATTTATCCATATATAAATCATACTTTAGATGGTTTAGATGTTGAAAAAATCACTTTAAACTTGATATTTACATTAAACTATTTTATTACATTGATTTTACATTATTTTAAGATGGGGACTACACACATGTTGGATTTGGATGAAAATTAGTATGCTAATAAAGTGAACAATTCTAAATACAATGGGTGTGGTGGATTTTCTATTTATGATCAAGTGGGGCCCACAGTGCATGGACTGCACGGTGCAGTTGCATGCACTGGATTATTTCCCTCTATATATATAATCTAACATGCTAGCTTATCAGCGTATGGACCCATATGTCCATTAAAAATGAAAAATAAAATAAAAACTTTTGGACGAGCCAAATGGGATCGTTGTGCACATTTATATTTAGACTTTTTACATCCATACGGCATAATTTAGCTGAAATTGCAAGTGTATCGCTAAGATTTAAGAATTGCATTAGTACTTGCGTAGTTTACTTGAAATTGCAAACGTATCACTTTCAGTAAAAAATTTTGAAATACGACAGAAGTGCCTCTTTAAATAAATAAAATTATAAATGCAAGAAAATGCCTTTAGAGTACATAAAATTTTTATTTAAAAAATTCTCATATTAAATATGGAATATATTAAGAACGAAAATTTTGGTATTTTAAAGAAATTACTTGCATTTTTTTTACTTTTCTTTACAAGGCCATTTTTGTCACTTTTGAAAAAAATTTAATAAAAAGTTATGCCTTTGCAATTACAGGCAAATTATGGAGGTAAAGATGGAATTTTATGAAAACTAACTAAACAATTGCAATTTTGGACCAACTACGTCAGTACGATGCAAAACACCTTTTGATTTTTCACAAATGCTCATTGGTCATCGGTTCTACAATCTGTTTAAAAAGCCCAGTTCAGAGCATGTGCCGAACTGTGTCGGTTGGAACGAGTTCAGCTTTCAAATGCTTGGGCCTGCCCGGCTCGTTGAAGCTTGAAACCCCAGTTTCTCAATGCACTTTTACCTACTTTCAATATATTTTTATTCATTTTCAATACAATTTTACTCATTCTCAATATGTCTTTACTCATTCCCAATGTATCTTTATGCATTTCTATCATCAATTCTCATCCTATTTTTATCCCGTTCTATCTGGGATGAAAATTTGGAACAGAAATGTACTGAAAATAGGTAAAGATATTTTGAGAATGAGTGAAAGTGTATTGAGAATAAGTAAAGGTGCATTGAGAAATGTCGCATCTTATCTTATCCTCATCCTATCTCATTTTTTAACTAACTAGATCCCCCAATGTAGCCCCTTTTCTTAAAACAATTTTGGTGGTAAAAAATATATTATATACAACCCAATTTAGCATTAGTTTTTAGTTTTTTTCTTTCAAAAAAGAATCAATTTAGACCTGATTTCATAGAATGATTATGAAATCAGAGAAACCGTTTGCCTTCTTCACTTCTTTATTATTATTTTTTTAAAAGGTTAATTTTACAGAATTGTGTATTTTGAAATTTTCCAAATGTTATATTTTTAAAATTTTAATGGTTATATATTTACTCTCAACTGATGTTAAATATTTATAAATTATAAGTTTCCAATTAATGTAATATTTTCGCATCATAAATATATACCTATTCATTTATATTATAAATAGTCTTGACTTAAAGCCATTTTTAAAATATAAAATGTACTGGGAGTGAATCATGCCCTAAGAGTCCGTTTAGCCATATGTAAAAAATATTTTTATTTTTTACATCCTTTTAATATGATTTAAACTATTAAATATCTATTATAATATATACATTCTAATCATTTTCACATCTTTCTACATGACTATCTTATTTATTTTATCTTTGTTTTCTTTTCTTATAATCATTACCTTTATCATATCAAATCACTCTCTTAGGCTTTAAATTTTTTTTTTCAAATTTTCCTTCCTTGTTTGGCATATTAACAAATGGACCCTAAATTACAATTTTAGGCAGGGGTAATAATCTAAAGGGACTGATTCCCTACAAAATTTTGCATGGTACAAAACTTTTCTTTCACTTCTCCCATGATTTTTTTAATTTCTAAACTTGTTAGTATTTTATCTATATAACATTTTAATTACAATACTAAAAACAGATATTTTGAAAATTTTTATATATTATATATGCATTTTCACATTTTACTTGTTTCATATTCTCCTAATGTTAAATATTTATAGCATATACCTGTCGAATCAAAAAAATGATTTTTAACATTGTAATAAAAAATGATTCTTAACATTATAAATTTATATTTTGAATGACTTAAGCATTAAAAAAAACTTTAATCTGAAAAAAGCAACCATTTACATAAACTATTAGTGCAAGCATTTGTAAGGGAATCAATCTCATGATTTATTTCCTTGATTATATGCAGTTAGTGTTGTAGTTGTATGCAATGTCTACAGGAAACCAAGTTTCACTTCTACGAAATCAGTCTTCTATTTAACCTCATCTGTTTTTTTTATTTTGTTGATTGAATAGAAATTCATTCCATTTATTATATTTTAAATCATTTATATTATTATGAAAACCTCATCTTAATCCAGTTTATCAATCCGAAGCCAATTCAGTAAGTTTAAGATTCTAGAAATAAGATTTGGATTATGAAGTACACGAGACAACGGTTTAGATTAAGGGTTAAGAATTTTTACAGCATGGGCTTCTAGCTTTTAAAAATTTTGAGCGATTGGCCCACAAGTTGAGATTTGGGGTGTGTTTTGTATTTAATAAAATTATTGAAAGAAAAATTTTGAGGGTAAAAGTTTTTGAAATTACAAAAGCGAGGTAATATGATATAGATAATGATGATGAGTAAAAAGAATAAAGTTAAAGTAGATGAGATAGTTATATGAATAGTCATGAAAAAATGAATGAAAAGTAAAGTACTTGAGTAAAAATATGTAAGAAAAAAAATTAGAAAATAAGATAGTTATTGAGAGTAAAAAGTTTTATTTTGAAAAATTTTAAATAGACATATTTTACAGATTGAAACTCTATGATGTTTCAAAGTAGTTTTTTTTTTTTTTTTACTTTTTTTTTTTCAAATATACCACGAAGTTCTACAAACATAGTAAGAACGCATTATTCTAGTAAGAACGCATTATTCTATGCATATGGATGTTGTATTTTTAAAAAAAAAAATTAAGGGAGCCACATTTGGGTTTTGCTTGTCACAGAACTACACCGTTTTGTAAGTTGCATGGAAACTCACCTCTACGTCTCTCCTCGTAATTTTCAGAAATGTTACCTAATGATCTTACTTTCTTCATTTTTATTTTTTATATCATAATTATTTTAGCGAACAATTATTTTATTTATTTTCATTTTACTCTTCTCACAATATATCAATTTTATACTTTCCAGAAAAAATTTACTTCTGTGAGTCTCCTTCCCACTTTTCCCTCCACACCTTCCAAAAAAAATTCTTCTCTGCTTTTCCTCACTGCACTTTTCTAAAAGATTACCTTCTCCGCTTCGCTTTTCCTTCCCCACGCAACTTGCCAAATGCTTCCTTATGGCACTGTTTATAAGTTGTAATAAAGGAAATAACCAACCTCTCCATCTAAACAATTTCAAAAAATAAAAATAAAAAAATAGTGTGATATCTTAATTACCTATAAATGACATCGTTGAACTTACCGAATCTGTTGTAGAAACTCTAAAAATGAATGAAATGAACTGAGAGCCACATCTTGGTTTTGGTAAATTTGCACAAAATAAGCCTAGATAACAAAAAATATCTTTGTTGAGTTTGTTTCACATCTTTTAATATTTAAATATAACTCAGTAAAGGAGGATATCTCAATGCAACCGGATGCTGTTAAATTTCAATGTATCCTATTAGAACTTTCATTTTTTAATTCTTTTAAAATTTTTTTTATAAAACACTTAATCTAGTTATATTTAATTTATAAACTAAGTTTTACTATTTTTGAAAATATGTATATATCTTTTTAATTTTTTAAAAAATAGGGTTTTAGTACTTTTTATATACAAGTTTTAGTACTTCATAGATGATTAAAATATCGCTATTTTCAAAAATCGAAAAAATATATACACGTTTTTAAAAATGATAAGACTTAATACATAAGTTAAATATACTTAAAATTTTTCAATATAAAATTTTTTATTCTTCATGCATTTATTTATATCTTATTCTATTTTTCAATTATTTTTACAAAAGTATTCAAATAAGGGTGTGTTTGGGAATGAGTAAAACTTTTAATGAAAAGTTTTGAAGAGTAAAAGTTGTCAAATTATGTGATATGATATGGGTAATGATGTGTAGTAAAGATGATAAAGTTGAAATAGATAGGTTAGTTGTGTTAGTAGTTATGTAGAAATAATTGAAAAGTAAGGTAGTTGTATAGAAAAATGTGAAAAAATGATTAAAAAAATAGAATAGTTGTGGAGAGTGAAAAGTTTTAAATTGACAACTTTTACTTATTCCCAAACACACCCTAAATAACTTATTTATTTAAACTATTTTTCAAAATTTCTTGTCATTACTCACGTCACACACTCACACCTCGTGTAATGTGCATTCCACCCGGTGTGGCAGCAGAACAGGCTTCATTTTACTCTTATGGTAATATATCACTTTTATACTTTCCAAAAGAAATTTACTTCTCAACTTCCCACTTTTATCCCCGTACCTTCCAAAATAATTCTCCTCTGCTTTATGCTCTCCTCCCTGCACTTTTCAAAAAGATTACCTTCTCCGCTTCCCACTTTTCCTTCCCCACGCAACTTGCCAAATGCTTACTGATGGCACTGTTTATAAGTTGTAATAAAGGAAATAACCAACCTCTCCATCTAAACAATTTCAAAAAAAAAAAAAAAGTGAGATATCTTAATTACCTATAGATGACATCGTTGAACTTACCGAATCTGTTGTAGAAACTCTAAAAATGAATGAAATGAACTAAGAGCCACATCTTGGTTTTCGTAAATTTGCACAAAATAAGCCTAGATAACAAAAAGTATCTTTGTTGAGTTTGTTTCACATCTTTTAATATTTAAATATATCTCAGTAAAGGAGGATATTTCAATGCAAACGGATGCCGTTAAATTTCAATGTATCCTATTAGACTTCATTTTTTAATTCTTTAAATTTTTTTTTTATAAAATACTTAATCTAGTTGTATTTAATTTATAAACTAAGTTTTACTATTTTCGAAAATATATATATATATCTTTTTGATTTTTTAAAAAATGGGGTTTTAGTGCTTTTTGGGTGTGTTTGTTTGGGGCCAAAATATATCAACTAAAACTTTTCACTCTCCATAACTACTCTATTTTTTAATTATTTTTCACATTTTTCTATACAAACTACCCTACTTTTCAATCATTTCTACACAACTACCCATTCAACTAACCTATCTATTTTAACTTTATTCTCTTTACTCCTCATCATTACCCTTATTATATCACATCATTTTCTATCAATTTGACAACTTCTACCCCCAAAACTTTTCATCAAAAGTTTTATCTCCAACCAAACACACCCTTTATAGTTACATGATTAAAATATCTTTATTTTCAAAAATCAAAAAAATATATACACGTTTTTAAAAATGATAAGCCTTAATACATAAGTTAAATATACTTAAAATTTTCAATATAAAACTTTTTATTCGTCGTGCATTTGTTTATATAATATTTTATTTTTCAATTATTTCTGACACAAATATCTAAATAACTAACTTATTTATTTCAAAATTTATTGTCATTACTCATGTCACACCTCGTGTAATGTGCATTCCACTCTGTGTGGCAGGAGAACAGGCTTCACTTGAGCAAGAATCGCAGTTTGGCACCAATAATTGTGTCTGTCTATGGTGAAACGGTCATGATTTTATCAAAGGATTTGTCAGGCATGCATGGCAAAAAACAATGATTATAGGTAATGGTGACTAATATTTTGAAAATTATTTAGCCCCCTCTGTTTTTTATTGTTATTGTAAAATATCATATCTAAGATTATAAATCAAATTCATTCACACAGAAGATAATATTGACTCCAGAAAATTCGGTGACTTAGGTTGATTTTCTCTACAAACAGCAACAACAATCATGTATTTAAACAAGAAAATTCATAAGAAGAACGAAGCTTCCTAAATTTTGGACATTTTAGAGATCTCAGAAAGAACAAGTGAAAAAAGTTGAAAGACCATTGCCGAATTGAAGAGACATTGAAATGGAATTCCCAACAAGAGTCTATCCCATCTGTCCCATTGGATCGGTACCTTTTTTCTGCACCATCCTATCAAAATTAGGATTTTTCATTTAAATTTTTAGATCATCTTACATTTTCCTCAATTGATAATGACCCATGTGTATCAAAAGAGATCAACCCTTCTCAAAAGAGAGACACAGAGCTTCTTCAGAGAGAATTGAAATTTGGATCGCTTGAACACAAGTATAGGATTTTACCAGGACTATGCCCATATTTGCTCAGCATTTCTAAATACAAGGGAAACCCATCAAATCAATCCTTGAAACGAAGAATATAAATTGTTCATCAAATCAATTCCTAAGCTAATGAATATAAACCTAGATATTATGAGGAATAATAATCTCATCGATCAAATGAAGATTTAAACAATAGATTCACGACATTTTACGAAAAACCAAATCTAAAAAATCCCAAAAAATTAAAAAACTGAAGATAAAAAAAAAAACAAAAAACAAAAAAGGCCTACTTTGCACAAATAGTTTTTCCCATGGAGATTCCAAAGCTTCAGGGTCGGATTGTTGTCGACCTGCTCTGAAAATCTTCCACTAAAGTCCTAAATTGCTTATTCTTCTTCCTCATGAATGACACACTTGAGGAAAAGCGTGCATCAAAATTCGAAATATTAGGTATTAAAAATATTTTTTTCAAGTCGGGTAAGAATAAAGCATTACTTCGGCTAGCCTGAGTTGATTATCTTCCTTGCAATTTTTTAAAAAATTAAAAAATAGGTTAAATGAACCTGGGTGTACCCTCGGATGCATTTAGTCTCAACCGTTCATTTCTTAGAAATAAATATATGTAATGTTAATCAAGGAAAAGGGAAATGATCGGAAACCAAATTACTCGTAACAAGTTTTTCATATTGGCTTTTTTTGGTATTTCTAGGAGAGGATATAAATATCACAGGCGTGCATGAAAATCAATGCAACATATCAATGCAACATAGGCACTGAGCAAAATTGCATGCTCCGTTGTTAACTTTTTAAAGTTTAATAAATAAAAAATAACATTTAAAGGGTAAAATAGCTCTTCATTGCTCGCTAAGTGAACAAGAAATTAGGCCTCATCTTAGAATGCTTCCAATGATCCTTTTTCTTATTAAATTGATCCTTAAAGATGTAGTAGCTAGAAAAGCTAGTTTGTTTTTAGCTTATAAAACGTAATAAAATTTTATCATTAATGCTTTGGTGGAAAACATTAATCATATGTTTCCTATAAATGTAAACGAATTGACTTTTATTAGCCCTTTTGATAAAACGTCCTACGTTCTAATTTTTTGCAAATGATGTACCATTTTTAGGTTATTTGCGGAAAATAAAAAAAATATATTTTCTATTACTTTTTCATATTTCTGTATAAATTATCCTATTCATTTTAATTTTTCTCTCTACTTCTAATAACTATCTTTATCATATCATATAACTACCCTATCTATTTCAAAAAAAAATTATCAAATTTTTCTTCCCAAATATATCCATTATATAATTTGAGTCTCTCTTACCTACTTTTGCCTGCATCAAGTGCTTAGTCTCATCAAATAGCCCAAATTTGTCTAGCATAAATGACGGTGGATTAAAGGGTTTTTAGATTCCACTTCTATTATGTAACCTGAGTATATAAAAGTCAGACTGAATAGAGTAATTTTTGAAAATCTTATTTGGCCAATGGTAGTGCTTGAATGTTATGTATGAGGGAATTTGGAATGTAATGATAGGTCGACAACCTAAATGTACTATTATTATATTATTTAAGGATAAAAGATTTGATACACAAACTCCCTACATGCGGAGCACGAGCTCTTACTAGATGCCAATGGATGATTTAGATAAGAATTTGTGTATTCATGATTTGACAAGATACGCAAGGATTAAATTAAAACACATACTTCAAACATTCTATCAACTTATGAAAATATAATTAAAATTAATTAAAAATTTTCGATAACCTTATTTTAGGTCTAATTAATTTGATATATATTTATTCTAGAGATTATTTTATTACAACTACTAGTACTACTACTTCGATTATTTACATTCATGACAACTTAAAAGTGAAATATTTGTATTTATGTTTTTTCTATTCATGCCAACAAACTTTTAAATATTTTGCATCCATATTAGGTACGTTTGGTCAGCTAACAGCTCTTAAATACACTCCCTTTTGGTCAACCTAAGGGCGGTTAAAAACATTCCTTGTAGTTCTTAAGTTCTATACTTCTATCTAATGGAGTTGGCATAGGGAAAAATATTTTAAAAATTATTGGTATAAATGTAAATGAAATATCTGTAAGCATAAATACAAATATTTGATTTTTGATTTAAAATTAATGCAAATAACTCTTACTTTTATTCTCATTGATGTTGCTCTTGTTGTTATTATTAGTATTGTGGGGCGACATATGGCGGCATTTTTCATTCCTCTATGTTGTTACAAGGAGACAAATACTAATTTTCAGCTGCCTGACTACCTGCCATTCAACCCTTGAGCAGTTCAACTGTCTTAATTTGACCGTCGAGTCTAAGGAAGTAGAAAAAATCCCTTCTGATCCACGGAATGATTTGTGGACCGTCCATCTTTCTTGCAAGCTTGCCTATCCGAATCATCAACGGCTAGGATCTCAAAACCCGATCTTCTGCACCCACATGCATCGCGTTTGCCCCTGCGGCGATGACCCGGACCGTCTAAAATACGGCGGCGCCACCTCAGAAATGGGGGCTTTTGCCTTATCACGCCTCAAAGTTTTATATTTTTAACTTTTTACCCATAAATTAGAATTTTTCATATTCACCCCCCATTATTTAACTGACCGCCGCTGCCTTCCCATTAAAGAATAATTTTAGCAGGATTACGTCATTATGTTAAAAACCACAGACTACCCTTTACATAATTCCATACAGTCCATTCTCTAATGCGGTCACCCATGGCTGACCATAAGAATTAATTTTTAAATTTTTTATAAATATATAAGTTTTTGGTATTATTTTTTATTGAAAAGTAATTTTGAAAATAAAATAGATGGTTCATAAAAATAATAATAAAACTGAACTGGAATAATTTTAAAATCAAAATTAATTTTCAATCAAAGATTCGTACTTTTAGAAATCTCTCTTTTCGTGATCTCATAGGGCATGCTCTTAGTCGGAAAAATGTAAAATGATAGAGATTGAGGCGTGAATATGAAAAAAACCGGGGCCAGGAAGCCTTTTTAGTTCTTACAAGCTAGTGTTCGCGTGTCGTCTTCGTCGGCTCTCTCTCTCGAAACCTTTTCAGTATTTACAAGCTAGTCTTCGCGTGTCGTCTTCGTCGGGCTCTCTCTCTCTCTGTCTCTCATGGCGTCCATGGCTAACAATAACATCAACGCGAAGCTGGTAACCACTGCAAAATCTCTTCTTCTCCAACCCAAACGCAACGCATTCCTACGCTTTTCAAGCTCTCTGTTGCTCTGATTTCCAATCTTCTTCTTCTTCCAGGTTCTACTGGGAGACATGGGCGCTGGCAAGTCCAGTCTCGTCCTGCGCTTTGTCAAGGGACAATTCCTTGAATTCCAGGTGCATTTCTCTTTCCTGGACGCTAAGGCCGACGTTCAGGAAAACCTGCTCTGCTTGGGGCGTCGCCGCGTCTGATCGTTATTTTTTATTTTAGCAGGAGTCGACGATCGGAGCCGCTTTCTTCTCGCAGACGCTGGCGGTGGACGATGCGACGGTGAAATTCGAGATCTGGGATACCGCCGGCCAAGAACGGTATCATAGCTTGGCTCCCATGTACTACCGGGGAGCGGCGGCTGCTGTCATCGTCTTTGATATCACTAGCAAAGTTAGTTGCTTTTAACTTGATTTTGTGCGATTTTGGCGTGTTTGGATTCAGTGCAGTTGACTTCAATTGCAATCGTTTACTGCAATCGTCATGAGGCAAGAAACTTAGGATGTTTCGACCTTCTGTCTATTTCTGTTATAAGTGCATTTGGGACCATCCTCAATTGGGTGGAATGTTTTGAAATGTGCCTGCTCTCGTCTTGGGAAATGAAAAATGAAAAATTGTAGTCTTTTGTGCTAAGTATTGAATTGAGTGATCAGGCTTTGACTCGCTGTTGCATGACTTAAATGGAGCGCAAGTGATATGTGATTGATTAGCTTAGATGCAACGAAAGCATGGTAGATTTTCGTGATTTTTCTCTTGAATTCTTTGCGTCCTTAAAAAGTAATTGACGTGTGCATCTGCATGCAGCGGTACATGTGGGTTGAAACTAGGAAGGGAATGATGATTTGGCCGTGAATGCTTTATGTAATGGAAATTCCCCGCATATACTTTTCTGGTTGCAGTTAATGTTAAATTTAGGGAGCTGCAAATAGGATTCGCCTGGTTCTGCCGTGGGGACTTATTTTGCACTTGGCCTATTCCTGCACTGTATTTTAAGCTGTTTGGATTAGCTGACTCTGGGTTCTACTGAACTTTATGTACTCCTTTCTTAGTTGCATTCATTTTTCACTTGGAATGTCGAATTTCTTTTTCTGAAGTGTGCTCCGGTCCTTGTAGTCTCTTGCCACTTCCAGTTGCATGTTGAAGGTTGATCCTTTTTCTCCTTTTCGTCCTGACAGAACTTAAGATGTTTTTATTACCAAAAACAAACAAATTTTTTTTTTTCCTGTGAGAAACCATACTTTGCCTGTTGTAGATGACTTTTTTTCTTGTAAGACTGCAATCTTTTTGATATTTCTTCACTCCTCTTATTTGTATTTGAAAGTTTGTAAATATTTGTATTATTGCTTTTCATTAGTCTGTCACTGCTATTGATTCAGTTTGTCAACAATTATATTGATTTTTTAAAATCTTTTTTTATTTTTAGGACTCATTCGAAAGAGCCAAAAAGTGGGTCCAGGAGCTTCTGAAACAGGGTATGGAGGACAATTTAGAGTTCCCTTTCTTTTTCTTGTGCTTTTTCCTTTTTTGCATGTTGATTTCCTTATTATTGTTGTCGTTATTATCATTCCTATTAAATGTTTCTGTTGTTATCATGGTTTCAACTTGTATTGAGTCTATTTTCCTTTGTGAGATTGTTAATTTTTTATCCAAAAAAAAAATGTTCTAATTTTATAGTATATTTATATATGAATTCAGGTAACCCCAACATGGTCATGGCACTTGCTGGGAATAAGGCTGACTTGGAAGAAAAGAGGAAGGTGACTGCAGAGGTAATAATCAATTTCCAGTTTCCAATTAGCAACAGCCTTTGAGTCACTCGCAACATGATCCTAGATATCAATGGAGAGAATTTTGATCATCATAGATCTATATTAGAGGGGTGAGAACCTTGATTCTAAAGTAGTCAAGTACAGCTTTATGTTTGGAGCCCTCTTTTAAAATAAAGCCTTGATATTCTCTTGCTCTTGTTGTTTGGTCATAATTCTCATTGGATGAGCTGTGCTCTTGAGGTGTCTAATAAGGTCATAATGAGATAATGATGTGTTCTCAGAATCGGTGCTTATAAAATTTCTGAGGCAGCAACAACATTGTACCATTTTCTTATGACATGTCTTGTTTGGTGGGCATCCTTAATTTCAATGTACCTTTCGCAAGGGTATTCATTCACTACTTGGAAGATTAGTGCTAAACGTATAAAACTGAAAGACTCACGATGTTCTATGCCATATGTATGCATCTCAATACATGTTTTACCTGTCCATTTTTTCGTCCCAACTGTAGAATTTAATTACAAACGAAGAGAAAACAAACAATCAGTCCCAACTGCATCATCAATTGCATAATTGATGCTAGGTCAATTTTCTTAGTCCATTTGAATGAATGCAAGGCCTAACTTACTGGACAATATTTCCCAGATCCATACGAAAGAAAAATCATCGTATAATGTATACTATGGAACACTCTCTCATGAGGGCCTGTCAGTTTTCTTCTTGAAGAGCACATTTTTCTGAAATTTTAATAGCTTCCTGTCATTCAGAACCTTGGACCAACCCCTGGTCCGTATATGGTTGCAATACTGGATACTGGTATGAAGAAGAAAGAAGTCATAGCAACTCTCGGAATGAATTTTTCCTTCACTGGAATCTAGAAAACCATGAGTGGATGTGTCTCCTTTCTAAAATAGCATTCTTCCAGTATTCATTTACATGGCTATGTATTGTAACACAGGACGCTGCCAGCTTTTTCTTTATCGTTAATTATGTTGTTCCTATGGGTAGTGATGTTAGCTTTCTGATGACACTAGGGTGAGCTTCCTTAACCAATCGTTCTTCTCTCTGCAGAATGCCGCTTATAAAGGCTTGCCTAAACACCATTGTGTTTCTTAATTTTCGAGATACCATTTTTAATAGTTAAAATTATGTTTTTTGCAGGAAGCTCATACCTATGCTCGGGAGAATGGTCTTTTCTTCATGGAAACGTCTGCCAAAACTGCTATCAATGTGAATGACATATTCTATGAAATAGGTCAGCTTTCATTTTCCTTGTTAGGTTTAAATGAAGGGCTGTTGCTGGCTCTAGATCTAGAGTCCACGTAACTGGCTAGACCTCCTAGTATTCCTTGTTCCAGCTAACATTTTTATGTCCTTATCCATTCATCATCATTATTTGAGCCTTTTCAAATAGTTTTCTAATTAAGGCAGGACTAATGTTGAAATTTCCTTTATGCACCTCTGGGTTGCATCTTTTTCTGAACTTCCAAGAAGTCCCCTGTTTGTCCTATGTGGTATAAAGCAAACAGTTTGTTCACCTATAAGACATACATATACTTCTTATGAGTGCTTTTTGTAAGGAAAAAGATCAAGATTCTTTATGCATAAATGGTATTTTATTGTTCTTAGATGGGTGTGAGTACGGACAGGGACAGTCAACTTCCCCTAGTTCTTCTTGCTCCTTTTACATTAATGAGTGGGTTATTGTAATTGAATTTTGTTTTTCTTAATTCACTCCCCTTAAGCGAGTGAAAGTGTTGAAGGTCCAAAAAATGTATTACGTTATTTTCCCAATTCATTGTCTTGAAATTGGAGAACTACCACCACTCCTGGTATTTGCTATTGCTAGTGAGATTAACTGAGACATTGGTGAAGTCTCTCTACATTTTCTTATTCTTTGCTTTTCAATATATCATGGTTGCTTTTATCAAAAAAATATATATCTATATCATGGTTGCATTTCATCTATAAATATATATATAGACACACGCACACACATCATGGTTGCAAACTAAAGAAGTTACCATGCTGGGAATAAATTT
Organism: Annona cherimola; assembly: GCA_030490835.1. Lineage (NCBI taxonomy): Eukaryota > Viridiplantae > Streptophyta > Magnoliopsida > Magnoliales > Annonaceae > Annona > Annona cherimola. The sequence continues at coordinate 2,580,757 of CM059973.1, read as the reverse complement.
ATAGTTAATCGGGTGTAGCTATCATATGTATCAGCAATGATTTGCTTAATTGGTGCTTATACATAATTCTATTTTCCTCTTTTTGTTCTTGTTGATTGTTATGTTGCCATTTGTGCTTTGTCCATGCAATCATTGTATTTCTAGCTGACAGTTGGTATGAATGTTTTGGTGCATGCAGCAAAAAGACTGCCCCGGGCCCAACCTGTACAGAATCCAACAGGAATGGTTCTGATGGACAGACCAGCAGAACGATCTCAGGCATCATCATGTTGTTCCTAGGTTATACTTCAGGTTTCCTTTATCTTGAAATCTTATGCTTCAAATCGCCACATCTGCAGTGTATTTCAGCTAATGCTGCACAATTATTTGGGGCATTGCTTCCTATTATTTGTAAGTTTTGGATTGGTTGCCTCAGTTTGTTGGTGTAAGGTTTGAACTACAGTGACGGACTCTATTACTCATTCCCACCACATCAGAGCTGGACTGGCCCTCACAGTCTAGATTTTAAGGGGATCAAGTGATTGTTGTTATTTTTTTAGCAAAATTTTTTGTCTATTCAAACAGAAGAGATCAGATTGTCTTAACATGGAATCACTGATGCAAATATGTAATTGAAGTTATCATGGACCTCCAAAGATAAGTTTGGGCCATTTACCTTGTATCTGTTCAAACTGTTTAGCCTAACCTATCTGTTCAAACTCTTAATTGTACCAATGAACGCATGCAGATTGGATATGTTGTTGAATGCTATTTAGTTGTCCGCCAGATGGAATACCATCTGGGATTTGGATGTGACCTGTCGGTGATGATTATATCTGCCTGTCAGTTTTTCTGTCTTCTCTATGGCTTTCTTGTTTACAGACAGCTATAGCTATGTGTAATAGGATATGCCTGAGATACATGGTCTGCCATACAAATGATCCGACAGTCCTAGGATATGCATGATCCACCATATGAAGTCTGACATGCCTATGGTGGATATGATTCTCTTGAGGATCTTTTTTTTTTTTCAGAAAAAAAAAATCATTGGACTCAATTGTTTTGAGTTTGTTAAGCCAGTGACAAGTTCCTGGGCCGATATTCTACTTATAGCAAAATCAAATTTAACAAAAATCCATGTCTTTCCATCTCAGCTGTTTGCGTTGCCCAAACTCCTGTTGTCATTTTCTCTAATTGAATTCTGTGTTTGCATGCCATTTTCCAGATCGAGGAGGTTCCTCAGCTGTGGACCTGTGCTGGTTTGGCGGTGCCATGAGAGGTTCAACAACTGTTGCCCTTTGTCAGTGGCATGTGTTTGTATCATTCATTTGCAGCAGCTATTCATTCAAGAACATTGAAAAGAGTTCTGTTTTTTCTCCATATATATTTTTAAAAAAATTACGCGCTTTCTGCAGGCAGTCTATGAGACAAAATTCTACTATTTCCCCAGCTTTTGATAGGTAGTCATGCAATGGTTTGATATAATCTATTATTTCATGATAAATTGGATGCGAATTTTGCTGTTGGGCTTTCTAAGCGAAAAAAGTCCAAGGCACTGTTTGGTATCATGGGCAAAGAGTGGGTTGGGAAGTGAATAAGAAATATTTTTTAAAAAGCATAATAGAGATGTGATATGATAGAGGTAGAATGGAAAGAAATAGGATAGTTGTGTAAAAAAAAATATTGAAATATAAGGGAAAAAATGAAAAATAGAATAGTTCAGTTGAGATAGTATATTATTTTTTGAAAAGTATGGGAGAAAGATAACTTACCATCAACTGTTGGGGTTTTTTTTTGCATTTTGGTCTCTTCAATAGTGTATTTGCTTTCTAGCCCATGAGTTTCGTATATTTTCTTTTTAGACCCCATAAGTTTGCCATATTTGTATTTTAGTCTTTGCCACTAGTGTATATATGAGTCGACTTATGACCTTGTCATTAACTATATATATGAGTCACGCATGATCACGAGTCGACTTATGAATATGAGTCATGAACATGAGCATGAGTCGACTCATGTATACACTTAACCGCACGACATTGATGGCAGAGACTAAAATGCAAATAGGGCAAACTTATAGGATCTAAAAAGAAAATACGTGAAACTCATAAGCTAGAAAACAAATATGCATAGTTAGAGGGACCAAAATGCAAAAAGCCCTCAACTATTGTGACCTAACGGTGCCTATAGAAGGAGAAAAAGGAAAGATCCCGCGTACAGAGGTTGAAATTTGCAATTTGATCATGTGTCAGTGTAGTTGGTAGCTAGCAAACGTGCTCAAGTTATCTGGTCCAGAACTCAGACGTCGTTCAAAGGTTGAAGGCAAACTTTGAGGCCAGTGTTTCCTGAATACTGGAGATGCCGTTTTCCCTAATTATAACAGACTTATTAAATCCGACATTAGGAGTACATTTTGCACGCCATGGGGCAGTTTGAGAATTTACCCATTTAAATTAAAATGAAATGGAATATGATTTCGGGCTTGGAATTTAGTCAATGCATCCATCTTTCTTTTTATAAAAACTTTCATGGGTCGCCCTAACACATGAAAGATTTTGATTTTGAATGATATCAACTGCTCAAAGCAGACAGGTAATTACACATGCTTAATGCTGGAAAGCAAAACAAATACACATTTTGGACGAAAGAATCTAACCTTGTATATAATAATAAACATACAACCTCCCTGCTTTGGCAAATCCAGCGATAACAAACATTCTCGAAAAAGACATCCATTAAGTGTCAAACTACTGGCAAATCAGATGCATTTTAAACCCAGCCGCCCAGGTTATTGTTTCTCTCCACTAGCCAGATCTGTACTGCACAAACAGTCATTATAATCGATTCTACGGGATTCGTTTATCGTTGCTAATAAAAATCAAGAAACATCCTCACCCCCCAAATAAAAAAAAGGTAAACAAATGAAATCTTGTTCTTCCCTACCCAAAAATGGAACCTCAGTTATATGGCCCCTTCGGTGCTTTTGTTTGCCTCTCTACCATTCCACAGTACACCTACCAAAACTCCAAAAGCTCCTCTCTCAGGATTGTAACCAAAAGTCGAGCTTTATTTGAAAGAATGTTTCTAGAAGGATGCCCAATGCACATCTCAATCTTACATGAAAGGAGAAGAATCGCTCAACTTCAAAAACTTATGCTGCTATAGATTGTTTGTCGTCATGGTCCTCAAGATTCAGTGCCTGCAGCAGCTTTGGCCAGGATTCAGGGATTCCTCCTGGCAAATCAAACTCGAGCAGTTTACCTCGGCTCCGATAGAACTCTTCCACAGGTTGACTCTGCAGAAACAAAATGTTATGTTTATCCGATCATCCAAAAAGATGGAAGTATCAAAATGAATCTGCTCTCAAGCACTAGCATTAGAGAAATGCATGTACTAGCATTAAAAACAGAAGGATATGGCATGTACCATGTCGTTGTAGACACGGAGACGTTCTTTCACTACTTCCTCAGTATCATCTGATCGGGTTATGAGCTTTGATGCACAATGAGAAGGAGGAAGAAGAGGAGCCATGTATACATCAGGGTTTCCATTCTCACCCTTAACATCAATGCATGCAACATTGAAGTTCCCTCCACACTGGCTGCAGATCCTCCTACCAAGGCACTTCTCAAGCAGTATATCTTCTCTAAGTTTTAGGTTAATAACCAAATCAATATCAGTCACACCTTCCAATATCTCCTGAGAATATAGAAGAAAAATGAATAACAAGAGCAACAGGAAAAGATATATAATTCAATGCTACATGCGAATGAAAAAACTGTACAACGGATCATTCTTGAGTCACCAGCCAAGCAGCTGTGAACATCAATCATATGGAGTAAGCATGCAGTAGCTAAGAAAGCTACACAGTTACCAAATAAAAAGCAGCATGTGGTTGCTAATTAATAATGTTAGTACTAACAATATGCAGCATGCGGTCTTTAGTGCATTTTTATTCAGTGTATTAACTAGAAAGAAAGAAGACATAAGTAATCAGATCTTAATTACATAGAATTGAAGTAACAACTTTTGGTAAGTATTTAGCTAGATAGAAGAAGTGCGAAATAGTTCTGAAACATGACTTAGGATACCTGAGCAAATACTTGCAATCTTGGATTCAGAGTGCACAACAATAAATGGAACGAGTTGTTCTCATTTTTCCTGCTGAATCAAACACTAGTTCATTTAAAAGCAAGCTAAATAGGATGCCAGTCAAGTACATTAGATCAGTGTGGACTACACCTCCACCCTAAACGTTTGATATGAGTGCCTACACCTGGAAAAAAAAAAAAAAGTTCCGTACCTGGCCCAAATAAAGCTCAAAGATTATTCTCTAGTTATAATTGGAACTATTCAACTCACATTGGGTATGTGAGCCTGCCACTGATGTAACTCCCATGTTCTATATTTAATATAGGACAACAAAATTAACAAAAAAAATCCATAAATATACAACTATTATATAATACTGGAGGCTTGAGATGAGTAACAAGCCTGTGGTCCAATTCAAATGGCTAACTGAAATTTCAAAATACAATCTGAAAGGAGAGCAGGTCAAACCTAGCTTTTAAAACCTCAACTGCAGCCTTCGAGGACTCAGCCTCAGCCAACAATGGATATAAACCAGGTTAGTTTGCATCAACGATCAACCCACTCGAGTTACTTGCAGGCCCTAAAGCCAATCTTCAAATAGAGAGCCATTGACTCAATATTAAAGGTCTTCATACAAATATTGGCTAACATCAAGGAACTCAAGTTGTAATTACCCATAAAAGCAAAAAAAACTCCACTGTATCCTTTAAAAAAGGAAAAAGAAAACATGTCTTAAATTAAAAAGTAGTTCCCTAAGGAAGCACTGAAATGGTGCCAAAAACAACCTTCAGAAAGCTGGAGAGAGTAAGTGTGGAACGCTTTTTACATTAGTATTTCCCTTTCAGAAGCAAAAATTCATAATAAATACACAGGAAAGCTGCAAAAATTCTACGAAAACTATGCCATCAGAGTTTAGTTTCAAGAAAATGTTGGCATCTACCAACAGAAGAACAATAATGAGAATTGGAGATAGAATCCAGGCATCAAAATGGAACCCATAGTAAACCCTAAAACCCATATGAGATTGATAAATTCTAGAAATGCAAAATAGGTCATAACAGATGTTGTGCAACATATTTTGTCCACAAATCATCAACATATTTCCTAAGATGTGAAGATACAAAAAGATTGCAATCAGGAAACAAAATTATAATCAGAAGAAAAATTCAAGCAGCACCTCTGCATCAACAACAACTACACAGAAGAGAAGAACCAGTAATAGAACACCAAATACAGAAACTAAATTGTCATCATCTTTGCCTAGTGTTCATGCACTTTTCCGTAATACTCACAGCCTGTCTCATGGTCCGTGGAAAACCATCGAGAATGAAACCTGACTCGCCTTTAGCTTCTCCTTCCTCAAGACGCTTAGACAATAGATTAATTATAATTTCATCAGAAACCAATTTGCCTTGATTCACGATCTCTGCAAGCTGCACAATAATCAACAGACATAAGCATCATAAAGACAGTTGCTAACTATGAATTGGAAAAGGTTCAATTTCATCCACCAATTAACGCCTATACAAAAATGCTTCTAAATGGAGCAAACAGTTACCGCTTCATGCATAAATGTAACTTCTAGGACGAGGGTTCAATTTTACCGGGTATCACCAAATTTCAATTGCTTTTTTTATTGACGAGTCTAATATGGAAAACTAGCATGAGAAGCCATGAATCATGTATCCCAATTACAAGAAAGGAGAGATAGGCACCCCCTGCTGATGCGTCAGCATATGGGAAGCAGTTCGCACCCTTCCCTAATCCAGTTCCTTCGATAATCCTGTGCAACCAGGTGGTTTCTCATATTTTTACAGCCTGACATGATCTTCCAATTCCATGTTCTTCCTTAAGTAGTCTATCAGAAACAACTTGTAAGGATAAATCATTCTCACAAGCTACATCTTTTATTTGCAGGAGTTGCAGAATTTATCTGCACAAGCTACATTTCTTAGCCACCAAGAAAGCACTTATTCGTGAGAGTTGCACTTATATACACTAGTTGAGCAGCCCCAAAGCCTGCGTTCTTGCTCTTACTCCCCAAAAAATCCCTTTTTGAGTCTTTCCTTCTCTGAGATAAGTTTATCTACTTGGCCTCTTGCGGAAAGATCTCTAGCCAATAAATAATCAGGCACAGGAGATCAAGCATTGGCTAGAGATCAAGCATTCAACCTAAACTCTGCCATGTTGTCACTCTACCAAAATCATTCACTACTTTGCCAAGATTCATCAAACCACGCCTAATTTATCTAATATTCATATTGTGATGGATCTTGAATGATTGATCCTTGCATTGGTCAGGCAACGGACATCATGATTAATCCACTACTCTCATTTTGCCTTCTCACTAGTCGTGCATATTCAGGGAAACTTGCCTGCCTGGTGGTTAAGACCTTAGAGATTCTGTAAATGATGGAGGTCAAACTGTGCTGCATTGGGTTAACCGTGAAATGTCTTTTTACCAAGTTAGGATTAGGATGTCACAATATCTCTCATGATCTATTTACTTAGAATTTGAGATGCTCAGCTCTTGCATGATCCCTGCATTGATGGGGATCTGCAGTAGCACTCTAAATCCTAGAAGTGGCCCATATGTTGAAACCAAGTACTTCATCACTTGTCAATCAACCTAACTCGCTTAGTCACCTAGTGACCTAAGATGCTCTCAAATATCAAGCCAATGCAATGTATTCAGTGATCCCAAAGGAATATAATCTCAATCTGAGTAAGTACATCTGATCTTGGGGTCTTTGTCATGCATTGTATTTTTCCTTTTAATCAAGGGTTTTCCTTCATCAGTGAAAATGTAATTATGGCCATTGCCATCAAGACTGTGAACACGTAGTTTCCTGAACAGATTACAGTGAGATGCTCCAAAGGATTGAAAATCATTTGTATTCCCAAGCACGCGGATTTCAAATTTTTCCCCCCCTCTAACCACAGCCCAATCAACAGACACAGATTCAAATTCTTTTGTGCATACGAATAAAGCAAGCAAGTTCCAAAGAGAGGGCAAAAACAATTGAAATTCAGATGGCTTGCATGCCAATTTATCTACCAAAACCAAATTGTCTTTACTCCTGGTGGAGACAGCCATCACCACCTGCAGGAGACCGTCAGTTTAAAAAATCAGCAATTCCACGCATCCCCCGCGACAGAGTAACCAAGAAAAAAATAGATAAGATAAGAAAAGCCCACAACTAAAAGTCAACCATTGGAAATGTCTAGAAGAGATTCTCTTCCGGGACATTCCATTCCCCATATGCTCCACACCTGATGAAAGGTTCAGATTCATACAACCTGCTAGCGGCACCAAATTTCAATTGAGCTAGAGCACCCACCAAATAACAAGTGGAGCGAAAGATCATCTGAAGGAGAAGATCAGGAACTAGGAAAACGAGGAGAGTGGTACCTGGCGCGAGAGAGGGCCGGAGCCGGCGAGCTCGTCGCGAACGAGATCCCCGGTGGCGATGTGGGGGACACCGAGGAGGTTTGAGAGACGGCTGGCGTAGGTGCCCTTGCCGACGCCGGGGCAGCCGAGGAAAACCCACTGGACATGTCTGCCGTTGGGATCTGGGCGTAGGGGGAGGGAGGCGTGGGAGAGAGCGGCGGCGGCGGGGGCCGGGGAGAGGATGTCAGTTTCGGAAAGAAGAGCTGAGAAAGCACGAGCCAGAGAAGGCGGCGCATGGAAGAGGGCGTTTCTGGCTTTGAGAAGGCGGTTGAAGGCCGCCATGGGATGAGACATATTAGAGAGAGAGAGAGAGAGAGAGGTGTGGAGGCGGAGTAGAGCTTTGGGGAGAGATGAAGAAAAGGAGAAGGAGATGGCAGCAGCCCTTTTAATCGCAGCAGCACATGGGAAGTGTGGAATTTCAAAAAAGATGACTGGTGACAGTTGTGAACGTACGCCCTGCTGATGCTGCGCACATGAGTATTTCGTATTTGCCTTTTCCGAATCTCCACCGTTCGTTTTCGTCGGATGGCGTACCCATCTCGTACGTAATCTGCGTTTCGTAAACACAACATGGGAGGGTCAGGCGACAATAAAAGGGGAATAAAAAAATGGGATTTATTTCTGTACATTCCGTCTGCACAGCAACTACCGTGCAGACGGCCCATCCAACCCCCATCCAACCGTTTATTACGACAGGGTAAATCCAAGCCATTGATTCAGTGAACGCGTGTAGAGGGAGAAAAGTAGCGTGTGTATGCTCCGACTGGGGTGGGCGGGAATCTAAAAATGGCTGGAGCGTAGCTAACAAGGTAAAAGATTTCCTAAAACCAATGAAGCCCAAAAATCGAAGCTCCTCATAGCTAGAGCTGTTGCAATCACCAATTGCAAATCTCCATCTTCAAAGTTATAGCCAGTATGTAGTCCCAGAACTAGAGAAAATAGTGTGCTGGAGATAGAACGAGATGTGCGGGTGAAGACGGAATCACCATTTTCAGAGCTGTTGCCACCTGCGTTGTCGGAAATCGAAGGCATCATTCGGATTCGACGTCGTTGCCCCATACATTGCTGGATATTGGGAGACTAGACAGATTTGAATCTGTTGCCGCCTACATTGCCAGAAATTGGAAGCATCATTCAGATTTGACGCTAACAAAACCTATTTCTTCCATTTGGCTAGAGGAAAGTATTAGTTTTTTTTTTTTTTCTAAATCTGTATTTTTCTAAGCATATGCATTTCTCTTCTAAATCCATGTGAGTTTTTTTCTTGCTAAAACCGTATTTTTCTGAGAATCTACATTTTTATGTGTATTTTTTAAGAGCTAATTTTTTCCATTTTCCCCTAAAATTTGAAGTTTCTCGCGACCCTGTCCGTGTCTCTGTTCCAGGTTGCCTCTAATACACTGTCAACTTGCTATGCATTGGGTATTTGTGAAATTTGTATACTATGACATGCCCTGTATGCTCGAATTGAATTGTGCATTGCATTGCTATCGTTGGTTGCTGTTGAAATTTACCTTTTTTTTTTTATTGATATATTTTTACATTCATCTCAACACATATTACACTGAAATCTTGAGACATTCTTACAAATCTGGAGACACTCAGCACACATATTATATTGAAATTTTGAGACATTCTTACAAATCTGGAGACACTCAGCTCCTCTGAAGAAATCCGGAGACACAGCTCCGCCGAAGAATAAGGAAGATACAACTTCCAACCAGCTCCTACTCACAATTTTTCACTACTGATCTAAATCCCGCATATAGGATTCGAGTCACTATATTGAAATTTACTTGAATGTGGCATAGTTTGCACTTTTGGACAAGAAGCATTTTTGGACAAGAAAGTAACTAGAATTCACGATTTTGATTTTTAGAAGGCCTATAATTCTGAATTTTGCAGAGGAAGAAAGGAACAAACTACAACATATTCAATATTTATATCGGCTGCATTTCTTTTAAAGTTAATTGAATTTAATTACAAATCCAGAATCCATCTTAAACAGATACTTGCAAGTGGAATTTATATCAGATTAGAATGAATTTTTAAGGATAAGAACGTGACTAAATCAATCCGCAGGGACCACAAATTTCTCACCTCCTCTTTGCTGATGATGCTCTGTTATTTGTCAGGGCGGACGTTCAGGACATAAGGATCTTAAGGGATATCCTTAACATATATGCTGCTTTTTCTGGTCAGATGATCAATGTGGATAAAATTTCCATCTTTTTCAGCACAAATATGAACTATCATGATCGAAGGGTGATGACCGATCAATTGGCGGCGTCGGGCCGAGAATTCCACCATTACCTGAGGCTCCCGGCATGACTTGGTAGGTCCAAGAAAGGGTTGTTCAAGGGCATTCAGGAGCGTATCTGGCAAAAAATCCAAGGGTGGAAGGGGCGTCTTCTATCTTGGGGAGGGAAAGAGGTTTTAATCAAGGTAGTTGCACAAGTCATTCCGTCTTATGCTATGAGTATCTTTCTTCTCCCTAAGTCCTTTTGTCAGACTATCAATGGAATTTTGAACAAATTTTGGTGGGGTGAGAAGGACAATAAAAGGAAGATAAGCTGGGTGGCTTGGATGGACATGTGTAAACCCAAGAGGGCTGGAGGGATGGGGTTCAGAGATATAACTGCCTTCAACTACGCCCTCCCTCCTAGCTAAACAGGTATGGAGATTATCATCTAGCACTGATTCCTTTTGCCATGACGTGCTCAAAGCTAAATATTTCCCAAGCTCGGATATCTGGAGTTGTAAAGGGGGACCTTCTGACTCCTACACGTGGAAGAGCATTCTCAAGGCACGGGATGCGATCCGATTTGGCTGTAAATGGAGGGTGAGCGATGGTAAGCGGATTCGATTTTTCCAGGATGTCTGGCTTAATTCTATTGTGAGCAAGGCGGGCCCTCTACCATTATCCATACCAGAGGATGTCCTGGTCAGTCATTTTATAAATGAAGAGACAAAATTGTGGATTAAGGATAAGGTAGTGGCTGCTGTGGGAAAGGTTGGCTGGCAGGAAATTAGGCTCATACCACTTCCCCGGGGCGATGGCAAGGATTGTATCTTCTGGGCACACGAACCTAATGGTCAATACTCCGTGAAGTCGGCTCATAGAATGCTTTCTATGACCATGTGTAATCCCAGTCTGGCTCGCTACTTTTTGGCTATTTGGAGGACTAGGCTGCCTAGTAAGGTGATGATTTTTGGTTGGTGGTTACTAAAGAATGCTCTCCCGACATTGTTAAACCTGTCACATAGGGGTGTACCTGTTGATGTTGTTTGCGTGCTATGTAAGAGGGAGGTAGAAGACATTGATCATTTATTTTTGAAGTGCACGCGTATAGCGAGGATTGGTAGTATTGCTGCTTGCCGGAGCTCCCCAGAGTCGTCGGTGACAGAATCTTTGTGCATCCTTTCTAGTAGAAACAAACTGGAGGAGCTGGCTTTCTTCATTGTGTACTGCTGGCGAATCTGGTTTTTGCGTAACAAGTTCAGAGAGGAGGGTGTCCAACCCAATTTTGGTGATACTCTAGGGTGGTGTCATGCTTATATCGAACAAATTAGAAGGGCGAAACTTCTTGGTCAAGCTTGCGTCCTGGATCGCCCTCTTATGGCTAGGTGGACTACTCCCCCTCATGGTGTTTTCAAGTTGAATATTGATGCGCGATGCTTGGAGGAGAGAAAGGTCATGGGGCTGGCGGTAGTTATAAGGGACTCCCGTGGTCTCTTTACAGCAGCCAAAGGGTGGAGATGGAAGGGGGTGGCGGAGCCGCTGCTAATGGAAGCGTATGCTTTTCTCATGGGTACCAAGTGGGCGCTCCATCTTAATTTGGGCAAAATTCAGATAGAATCTGATTCTCTTCTGCTTTGCTCTTACTTATTAAGTGATTGCTCGATCTCTTCACCGGTGGGACATGTTGTCTCCGATATCAGATCCATACTCGCTTCTAATGCTCACATATCAATACACCATGTACTTAGGCAAGGAAATGGGGTGGCTCATTCGTTTGCTGATTTGGTTTCCTTTTCTGCATTGGATCATCTTACTTGGTGGGGTCACCCCCCACAAGCCATCATTGATAAAATCTGTACAGACAATTTTTTGGTAATGAATTGCTTGGAGTACTCTTCTCCGAACCCTTTTCATGTAGAAAGGGGGTCAGGTTAGAGTAATTCTTTTTATCAAAAAAAAAAAATCTGTAATATAATTTTCAAGCATCCTTATTTCTAATGAATTACTTATAGATTATTTAAGACATGGTGTACCACTTTGCTAATAAAATAGCATGCGTATTTCACATTTAGCATGTGCTATCAACTGTCTATAATGTTTGTTGAATGAATGTTACTTAATAGGCGTGCTCAATAATTTATTTCTCATGCTAAAATGACTCACAAATTTGTCAGAATTGATCCTTTTCATATGTGCAACTTAACATGAATTTCTTTTATTTATTCAAATTTTCTTTTGCAGCTTAGCATATTTAGAACCAAAGCAACAGACTTAGCAGCAAGGTTGAAGTCAATTGAATTTGGCCGACTCTGCGTACATATTTTAACTGGAAGGATTGCTTATTTTTACGTGAATTTCAAAGAGAGGGAAAGCATGAAGAAGACCTTTGCTACTACTTTGTCTTATTATATATATATATATATACAAGGGTTGTTCCGGTTTAGCACAACTGCACCGGAACAGCGGTACATTTGCCCAAAAATAGGCCCCACACATATTAGAATGCAATGAAATTTTATACAATCATTTATCCATATATAAATTTTATAGCAAATGGTTTACATGTTGAAAAAATCACTTTAAAGTTATTATTTACATTAAACTATTTATTACGTTGAATTTGTACCATTTTCAGATGAGGTTCATACACATATCCGATTGGAATGAAAATTGGTATGGTAATAGAATACATGATTCTAAATACAATAAGTGAAGTAGATTATAACTTCATCATTTTGTGGGGCCCATTTCAACGGTGCTGCACCCGAATATTCCTCTATATATATTTGTATATGTATATATATCTTTTTTATCTTTTTTTCAAGACTTTAATAACGATGTAAAAAAAGTGATTATGAGTTCGTAGAACTTAATTTTGTGAACTCCAGGTTGTTTTTGTTCATTCAATTTATGTTCTAGCTGTCATGTTTACGCTTCTTGATGGTTTATGCTTTGGCAGTTTCATTATTTTGGATGCTATTTTTCATATCCAAATGGTTTGCTGAATCTAACAGATTTCACATACTAATTTCACATTTAGCATGTTGAATCAAGTAGATTTGAAATGTGCTGAATCTAGCAGATTTTGCTTGATAAAGTCATATTCCACGTGCTAATTTGAGATCCCATATGTTGTTTTTGTATCCGTATAGACTCTACATCACTTTCTACTATATGTGGCAAATTCTGCATACTGATTTCAAATCCCGTATGCTGATTCAAGATTAGTAACAACTCTTCTTTACATTTCAGATGTCTATGGTAGAATCTAAATGTTGATATCATTTTTCGCATTCTGTTTTTGATTGGGATAAATCTTTCATCACATTTCTACTACATATAGAGTGTGTTTGAAAATAAATAAAACTTTTGATAAAAAGTTTTGAAGAATAGAAGTTATAAAATAATGTGATATAATAGAGATAATGATGAGGAGTAAAGAGGATAAAATTAAAATAGATATGTTAGTTTTATGGATAGTTATATAGAAATGATTGAAAAGTAAGGTAGTTTGTATAGGAAATTGTGAAAAATAATTAAAAAATATAGAAGTTATAACAAGTGAAAAGTTTTAGATTGAAAAGTTCTAACTTGACAGTTTATACTCATTGCCAAACACACCTGTAGTAAATTTCTCATGCTGATTTCAAAGCCCATATGCTGATTCCAGATCAGTAATAATTTTTGACATTTCAAGTGTCTGTAGCAGAATCCGGATGCCAATATCATTTTTCGCATGCTATTTCAGAGTCAAAGACAACTGTGCTTTACATTTCAACTATTTATAACAGAAACCGCATGCTGATTTTAAAATCCACATACGGATTATGTTGTCAGACAACCTGTATGTTGTTTATCCATGGTTACCATACGCATTCGTTCTATATATTCTATCCATACACAATTATTCCACACATTCATACCATACACAAGCACTCCATACATTCATTCCATACCCGATTGATCCACATGTCAATCCAAACATTCATTCCATACATCCATTCTACAAAGTAAATATTTCATAAAGTTATGGATTTGAAAAAAGTATCTAATGTTAAATATAAGTAGATTTAGAATTTAGTGGAATTCACTACAAAACAAATTTAATGAAATTTAATGGTGTTAAGATAATTACAAGAAACACCACCCTCAATGACCTAGCTCGCCTCCCTCACCATTCGCGAATGATTATTCCATATAAAATCTTCTTGACTTAACTAGTGGTTGATCTTCAAATTTCAACTTATAAATCTCCTCTTCTAAAGCATGTTGGAAATATAAGATTGGGTACCCATGAAATTTGGGTGCTACCCTGTCGACTTTCTGTTTTTTTTTCTCAATATCGATTTTTGACTTTGCATCCTTCATCTTTGTTGATTTCTTAGACTATGTTATTTTGCCTTCTCCCTTTCTAGTTGTCACTTTCTTAGCTTATTTTTTTCCTTTGTCCCTTGTCGTTGCTGCTTCTTTCACTTCTTTTCTTTTCGCTTTTTCTTTTGTGGTAAAAATAGAAAAAAGTAGGGTGGTTGAGTAATTAATATATTTATGTTTTTCATTCTCTATTTTTCATTTCCATTCTCACATTCAAAACTTTAAAAATCACCGAACTTTGTTGGTCCGTATGTAAGGAATTCGGTTTTCCTTAAACAAGACCTCAATTTCGAATGAATAGACAAGCGCTGTGATTTCTTTCCTTTCTTGTCAAAAAAATCAGAGTTCCATAAATAAAAATCTCTAAAAAACGGAAAGAAGAAATTTTAAAATCTTAAAAAATTAATATTTATATTCCTAACGGCTTTTAGCCCTCCTTTGCTCGCTAATAATTAATAGTTGGCTCTACTCAACCTGCTAAATCGGCTAGTGCATTACCCATGTAAAAGGCGTTAAATTTTTCATGAGTAATTTGTAAATATATCCACTTAGTTTGATCAAAACTATAAATATATCCACATAGTTTTAGAAATTATGAATAACTCCACATAATTTAATCATAATTGCAAATTACCCCATGTCGTTATAATACTATCATGGCATGAATATATTTGCAAAAATATATAAACTATATGCGTGTATTTACCATTCAGAAATTAAGTGATATATTTAATTTTTGCAAATAACTCTCACATAGTTTAACCATTACTGCAAGTAACCCTATCTCATGACAATACAATAACGGCGGCATAATGGCATGAGATTATTTGCAATTATGATTAAACTATGTGGAAGTTATTTGCAATTTCTGAAATTATGTGGACATATTAGCAATTTTATCAAACAAAGTGGAAATTACCCAAATTTCCACGATGTAATCCATAATTCCATATACATCAATCACCGAAATCATTAATTTATTAAAATTGCTCTTCTTGAGAGTTACATAAAATGAAAGTGTTCAGAATCCAAGGCAATTCAACATCACCAGCCCACACCAACTAGTTGCTTTTTTGCAGGCTAGCTAAATTAAAACAACACACGCCCGGAACAATTCATTTTATTCCACGCACTTGCTACAAGCAAAACAATTTTTTAACAAAAAAAGAAATTTTGAATTCATTAAGAAGGCATACACTTGCACATATTGTGGTTGAACCAATGTTAATTAAAACCGTGCCAAGATAAACTAGTCTCCGATTCTCGGGTTAGTTCATCGAGTTGGATCCGGTATTGATAACATTGAGCTCGAGGATCATGAGTTGGTGAAACCGCATCTCCTCCTAATCTGGCCAGCTGACCCAGTGAGAGGGCTGATGTCCCCCATCTTCACCATAGCCTTGGCAAAATCAGAGAAGAAAGCAGCTCTGTTCTTGCTGTATTTTGTAACGACATTATCGGTGGATCCGCCATTGCCATTGAAGAGAGCTTGATCGGTGGCGAGGAGGCCTTTTCTTTGGATGAGGTTCTTGTAGTAGTTGTTGTCAAAGGCATTGGGCGTTACCAGATCCAACGGGGCCAAGTTGCTGTCGTCGTCCTCGTCTTGCCCGCACTTGCGCTGCCGCTTTCGTGCGAATCCAGCATCGATGTTGCTCGTGTTGCTGTAGATCCTGTTGCGGAATGTCACGCATTGAGCTTGCCCGATTGTATGTGAACCTGCAAATGCAATCACCCCACCCAATACTTATTAAAAAATATTATTTTCATGGCTCTTTATTTTACATAATTGCAAACTAGCTGGAAGATTTATTAAACTCTCTACTTAATTAGTTTCATATTGCAGGGGTCTTTTAGTAAAATAGTCTCAGCAAGTATGCATAATTGAATTTTTAACATTTTGTTTTCATATTTTGCACAATGGCTTTTGTAAGTTTCATATCTTTGTAAAATAAACTTGGGGTTCTGATGTTATTAGCATGAGCTAACAGGAATTCCTATTAGCTAATTTGTACATTTTTATTATTTTATGAAAATATGGGACTGGTTCATCACTAAAATTTATAATTTTTAATGTATTTAAAAAAGCAACAATTTTTGGGATAAAATTACTTAAAAGTTGTTGCTTTTTGTAATTTAGAAAAAATACAAATTTTAGCCTGTGAACTAGAAAATATACTTTCATGAAAAATAAAAAATATATATACCTACGTACCCAAAAGAACAAGAACTCTTGTTAGCCTGGGCTACCAAGATCATTACTCAATAAACCTTACTACTTATGAATGAAGAATAAGTGTAATACACAACAAGTGTAAATGTATGAGGTTGTTTATGGATATATTTTTCTAAGATGGTTAATTATAAAAAATTTTAATTCATTTGATTTTTAACAATAAATAAATAGTTTTAAACACAATTAAGTACTTGTATCTTTGAAAATTTTAAATGAGAGTGGTGCCATGCAATCCACTCAATGAGAGATTTTCTCATATGTATCTTTTTTTTTAAAGAAATTCTCATATATATATATATATATATATATATATCTTTTTTAATGAAAATTCTCAAAAAAAATTCTGATATGTATCTTGTGTGCATAGGAACACACACAAGGTCGAATTTGACATAAAATAGAAAGATGAAGCTCAATATTAGACGAATATACCAATTCGTTTAGGAAGGATCTACGTACATGAGTTAAACTCCCACAAGTTTCACTTTCTTTAAAACCCCAACAATTGATTTATTCAAACTTTATTATTAACAACTTAACAGTCTATTTTGCAAAATTATAAAACTTTAGGAGGTTTATTCCGTGAATATACGAAAACATGGCGAATTATAATTATTACATAAAGCTATAAGGCCTACTTTGCAAATATTCCCATTTGTTTACCTGATAATGCAACCATCTCCTTGTCATTCAAGCCTTTGCTTCTGAACAAGGAAATGAGCGTGTTAAGGTCGTCGGAAGCAGTGGGAAGGTTACTTTCCGCTTCGCTTCGGCTGGCTGTAGTTGAATCCCTCCTTCCAAGCTTCACTTTCCAAGTTGGCCCTCCCACCTGTGTTTCGAAAAAGGCGATGAGATTTTTTTTTTTTTTTTTTCAAAAAAAGAGAGAGCGAGGTAATATAATAGGTATAGGTAATAATTAGAAATTAAGAGGTTAAGAATAAAATTGATAAAATAGTCATATGAAAAAATGTGAAAAATGACTAAGATGTAGAAGTAATTAATAATAATAAATAAAGCAATTAAGATGTGAAAAATATCAAATATATATATATATACTAAGAGCATATGACAATTTTTGGTTTTCTACAATAAAAAATTTCTTGCAAAAAGGCAAAATTCAGTTGCTAAAAAATTTAGTTGGGGGTAAGAAATTTAGTTGGTTGCCAATACTTGATGATTTTGTGCCTAGACAATGAAATTTTTATTTGTCGTAAAAGCATTATCGTAGAAAAAAAATTTGCCCGTGAAATTGTCATTATACTTAAGAAAAATTTTATTTACCTCTAAAAGTACAATCGCAGGTAAGGAAAATTTTTCCTGCATATATTTTCTTTGCTAATAAATTTCTTTGCATATATTTTGTTTACTAATAAAAACTTTCTGATTGCCAATAAAGGTCTTAAAAACTAATTTTCATACAATGAATGACAGGCAAAGTATGTTTGTCTTTTTTTTTTTTACATCTTACCAAATGGATTCTCAATCCAAAATTAAATTTCACTCAATAGGATAAAATAGGCCCTAAATTTAGGACCAATATGTAAATATAAATAATTTTATAAGAAAAATTCAAACTTCATCTAAATTAAAAATTTAAATCTGTGATTAAAATTTACAATGTCAAGTCATTGTAGTTAAAAATTTGTTCGATTGTTATATTAACTTTAAATTTTTAATTCAACTAATTATACGTTTTCAAAAATTCTATATAAATCATTATAGTATGCTATATGTATGCATGTATTATAGGGATTTATTATAATATCCATAATGCTTCTATGAAACTCTTCTTTTAATTCCTTTTATTTTTTAATATTTTAATATTTTACGAAAAGTTTATTTTATCTATTATATTTATTATTATTTGTATTATATTAAGAATACTTTCATTTGTCTAGTATTACTTTGTATGGACTTCATCATTGTAAAATCAACTTAATGAAAATAATTTAATGCTAAATATTAATTTTAAGATTATATTTTCAACCGTTAAACCATTTAGAATATTGCTACTATATAGATAAATAATTTTATAAAATATTATTTTTATTGGTATTTTGTAAAATATTTTTATATTTTAATATATATGCGAATAGATATAAATATTTTTTTTAATCTACACACAAATTTATATATTTTGAAGCAGCTATAACCAATGTCACATATTTGATTTGAATGAAACTTGGTTATATGCATAAAGAAAATGATGTTAAATGCAGTAAATAGATAGGATTTTGCATAAATGGTCAATACATGAAAGACTTAGGGGTCACATATTATAATTACGTACAGCAACGGATGCGTCGCGTGCTGCGACCGCGAGTATGTCAGCGCAGGAGACGATCCCCGGGCAAACATCCTCGACTCGGGCTTTGATGTCGTCGACGACGTTGAAGCCCCGGAGCGAGCCAGCGTTCTGGAACGCGCCCTGCTCGCCGCTCAGCGACGACGTGTCTTCGAGCAAGACCGAGGCGTCGCAGCCCCGGACGAAGCAGTCGTGGAAGTGGAGGCGCATGAGGGAGCCCGCCATCCGCCGCTCTCGCGACACGGCCCTCCGAACGGCTGCGCGGATGGTGGGAAGCGCGTTCGGGCAGGTCTTCTGGTAGAAGCTGGGCGACAGCCGCTCTGCATGGCTCGGAGGGACGCTGGCCAGCAAGAACGAGATGGTCACGAGCAAACATGCAACAAAAATCCTAGTGGAGAAGAAGGCCATTTTCTCTTCCTGACTGCTGCACTAGCAAGAAGAGAAATGCGCACTGATCGATGGATGAAAGTTACGTGTTTTTAACTTTTTATAGGCGCCATTGTAGCCTCTTTGTCTTGTTGTCTTGGCTTGCTTGGCTTTAGTCTAATTTCGACAGCTAAATAGCCGCCTTGGACTTGGCTGCTGCATGCACGGGTTGTTGGATCGTACATCTCCTCGGCTGCTTGATTTTTAGAATCTCGGGCATCGTATCATCCACAATTAAAATTTTTTAAAAAATGATCGATTTAATCAGATTAATTATGAGGGTGCTTGCGTAACATGTATTGCGATTGCCATTATTCTCATTGTAATTATTGTAGAAGCCCTTGCAAATATTAACTGTATCATTAAATAACATTCTGATAACAAAAATAACAAAAATATATTTAATATATATTTGCAAATAGTAAAATTATAATAAAATACCTTAAAATATAAAAATTTATTTAAAAAATATTTCTCAAATTAATAGTTTAGTTTTTCGATTGTTAGTTTTTCAAAATTTAGACGAAGCAATTCTTAAAATTATTTTCTGAATATTATAATAAAATATAAAAAATACTTCAAAATACAAAAAAATTAGTTTTTTGGAATTCTCATTATAAATAATTAAAAAATTAATTTTCTCATATTATAATATAAAATATAAAAAGAATATGTTATGAGCCGTGAATAGGGTTCAGTTGGCTGCTTATGAGCTCCACTATAATACTGAAGTGAAAACTCAACCCGTTCAATAACGAAATTATGCTCTTCAAAAAAATTTTAACGAAATTATGCTTCATCAAAATTAAAGATGTGCAGATGTCCTGCTTGAAAAAAAGAATAAATTTAACATAATAAAATAATTTAATTTATAAGTCAATTTTGAAAAATATACATTCAATATATAAATCATCTAAAGATAATTCTCATATAAATAAATGATTCTATAAAACATTATTATATTTCAATACAATTGTAAATGAATCTAAATATTTTTATATTTACACATGATAACATATTTTTAAGAAGACATGACACCTTGAAAATTTTAATTTAAATAATTTTTTATATCATATTATAACCAATGATACTAAATCAAAATGATTGAATTTTGATATTATCGTCAATGTAGGCTCCATTTGCAATAGGCAGCACATTAGCATATCTTTATTTAAAATACGAGAAAATAACTTTAAGTGGTAAAATTTCTCAGTTTTGGAAAAATAACTTTAAAAGATAAAATTTCTTAATTTTGGTAATATTTCTTACATTAAATGGTTATTTCATGATTTTGAAAATCCACAACAACTAATAATTAAAATTAATTCTTTAATATTATAATATAAAATATTGGACATTATGTTAAAATATAACAAATTATCTTTTAAAAATTTTTACTATGACAAATATTTTAAGGCATATTAAAGTGAGGATTTTTTAAAATAAAAATTTATAGGTTAAATGTATTTAAATGTATTTTTATATTAAATTATTTGGAACTTTATTCTACAATTATTTATCATGAAAAATTTTAAAATCTAATGGATGAAAAATTAGTCTATGTAAAACGAGAAATTTTTTTAAAACAACAACAATTTGTATTTCAAAGACACTTCCTCGTATTTTTATAGGGATATTTAAATTTTTTTTATCATTTGAATTTCTAAACCTAAACATGAAATTAATTTATATAATTCGTAGAATATTTCCAAAACTTTTTAAAAGTAATTTATTGTATTTTACTATAAGATTAGAAATTTTATTTATAAATATTCATGGGAGTTTCTAAAATTTGAAAGGCATGAAATTAATCTATATGTGGAATACTTTGAAAAATAATATTTTTTATTTTAAGTCATTTTCTTCAGTTGTTCTATCATAATGTTAAACAATTAGTTTGAAAATTATTTAATATGGAACTTCTACAATTCAACACGCATAAAACTTTGGTAGGAATGTTAGCTATTAACAACACCCCATAACATATGTGCGTGAGCTCTACTTCCATAAAATCAGGTTATAACGAAGCTTTTCAAATAAGAGGGGTGATCCTCTAGTTGTGTGTGTATATATATATATATATTTTTTATAAACATGCTAATTTATGTGTATTTAATTTATACTTCAAGTTTTACCATTTTTGATATGTTTATATTTTTTATTTTTAAATATAGGGGTATTCTGGTAATTTTATAGGCGAACAATTATCACAAACACCCCTGTGTTTAAGAATAAAAATATACAAACATTCGAAAATTATAAAACTTGAATTACATATTAAATACACTTAAATTAATATGTTTATAAAAAAAACTAAAAGAATATATGATTTTTTGCCGTTATGATCGGCCCACTTCAATAGGTGGATCAAGTACATTTTGATGATGTATATATCCAATGCCAACGCACCTAATGCTGCTAGAAGCATTTATTATCCTAACGTTCTGCTCTTAATTAATATAATCATATGAATAAATTATCAAAAGAGAAGAAAGAAAGCTAATTAATTGACCAAGCATTACTGCGTAAACGTAGTAGTCAACAAAGTGATTGCTTGCTGCTATAATTTGTTTACCGTGACTTTTTCTGATTAATTACTTGTAGCAGCAGCAACAGCAATAAACTTGGTAGAACGAAGATTAATATGCAACATGACTAGGACATGCGCGAAGCTGAATAAAACATGAAAAGATAAAAAGAAAACAAGTAATCTGATACAACTGGTTATGCGGAAACTTTTGTGCAATTTTTTAAATTAATTTTTTTAAAATCTAGACCATTCTGCATTCATCCATATATTTTAATTACCTATGATGTAAAAGAAGATCAGTTGTTAGATTTTTTATTTACTATATATTTATTTCCAAATTTTAGCTAAATTCCTTTCATCCAAAAAAAAAAAAAATAGCAAAACTCTATAGCTATATATTCACTCTCAAATGGAGTAGACTATGAGTGTATTTGTTTATGCTAAAAATATTACAAAGTCAAATTTTTTACTCTTTATAATTATCTTATTTTTAAAATTATTTCTTAACAATTTTTTTGGACAATTATTCTCATTTTCAATCATTTTTACGTAACTACTCATACAACTTACCTGTTCATTTTAATTTTATTATCTATACTCCTCATTGTTACTTTTGTGATCCTATCATATTACATAATTCTGTTTCATGTTAAAAACTTTTACACAAAAAAAATTTTGTCCAAAAATTTTACCACTTCCCTAACAGATCCTATTTATATAAATTTCTAATTAGAGTGATTTTTGATATCATAAATGCACAATAAATAATAAATATTTTACACAGTTTAAATTTTTCAAAAACAGTTTTAAACTAAAAATTGAAGAAGTTGCGCAAAAATTCTAAGCAATCAATTGCATAAGATGACTTTCTAAAAAAAAGAAGGGAAATTATCACCCAAATGCACGTAGTCATAAACTGACATCGATTTCTTGCTTCTATACTTCGTTTACCGTGACTATTCAGAATATATGTAGCAGCCAGGCAAAATTAGTTGGTAAAACGAAGATTAGTATGCGAGATTTACTAATAATATATGGGAAGATCAATAAAACATGGAAGGATAATGATTCCAAGCATTGGGGCTCCATGCTTACCCTTAAAGTTTAAATTTGTAAATATATATTTTAAATCTAAACTATTTTCTTTATTTAATACATCTTATTTCATTAAGTTACTAAGAATAAATTTCATTAGAAATTTATATTCCGTAAAAATAATATCTTTCGAGATTAAATATGTAACTGCTAAAAATTAAAGAAAAATATACGTTATGATATAACTGGCATTTGATAAAACTTTTGAAATAAAAGTTTTTTAACTTAAAATTTTTTAAAATGAGAGAAATGGTATGATATGAAAGGGGCAATAAGAAAGACAAAAAGAATAAAATTAAAATGGATAAGGTAGTTAAATGAATAGTTGAGGAAAAATGAGTTAAAAAGTAAACTAATCGTACAGAAAAATATGAAGAAATGATTAGTAAAAAGTTTTGAATTAAAAAAAAGTTTATATTGATAAATTTTCATGATAGCCAAATAGATCAAGATAGTATATAAAGGTTTGCAATATATTTAGTTTTCAAAATAATAAATCAATATACATAGATAAATATGCTAATGGAAATACATTGAAAGGATAAAAGAAAGAATGGAAGCAATCTACTAAGGTTGTATTGAAATTTTTATGCAACCTTCTTTTCATTTTAAAAGTAATTTTTTTAAAAAAATTACTCTCATGCCCACAACATTTGCCCTTAATTCTTATTATGCTTACAATATTTCAAAAATTTCTCTTATACCTATAATATTTTACCCTAAATTCCTATTATACCTTAAATTCTTATTATACACATATAGTGAAAATAACTATTAACTATCCTATTAAAAAGATGGTTTTGTCCTTTCAAACTTTTCTCTAATTGAAACGATTTAACTCCAATATGATTTTTTTATGAAGTTCCAATATGATATCTGTATCACTTGATGTCATAAATTAATGGTTTACCAACATTAATCAAGTCATATTATGGTTGAATTATTTTAATTAAGAAATTATGAAAGGGAAAAATTGTATTTTTAATAGGGTAGTTAATGGTTTTTTTTATTACATGAGTATGATAAGAATTTAGTATGAAATGTCACAAGTATAAAATGAATTTTTGAAACGTTGTAGGTATAAAAGAAATTATGGACTAATATTGTAGGTATAAGAGAAAATATTCCTTTAAAAAATCTAAACAATTCACATCTGTTTACCAGTAATGTCAAAATTTTTGTAATTTTAGAGCTTTCATATATTCTATATTCATTCTCGAAATTTAGCATACGTGGTGCAGTTGTATTTTTACTCTCAAATAGTGTTAAGTATTTAGGAAATACAAGTCTCCAATTAAAATAATTTTTTACATCATTAATATTTAGCCAATAATGAAGGGTAATTTACATATGTACCCACAGAGTTTAACGCTAATTACAGATGTACCTATGTAATTTCACGAATTGCATATTACCCCACATAGTTTCATCAACATCGCGTATTACTCTCACGTTGTTACCTACTGTTAATACCTAGCTTAAAATGAAGAAAATGTCATCATTGGTAATTTGTAGATATACCCACATAGTTTAACGCTAATTGCAGATATACACACATAGTTTCACGAATTGCATATCACCCCATATAATTTCACCAAAATTGCATATTACCCTGCATAGTTTCATCAAAATTGCATATTACCCCCACATAGTTTCATGGGGTAATATACAATTTCGGTGAAACTGTGTGGGGTAATATGCAATTCATGAAACTATGTGGGTATATATGCAAATTATTAATAGGGACATTTTCGTCATTTTTCAAAATATCATGCAAGGTATTAATGGTAGGTAACTATGTGGGAGTAACATGCAATTTTAGTAAAATTATATGTAGATAATATGCAATTCGTGAAACTATATGGGTATATCTGTGATCGGCAACAAACTCCGTAGGTATATCTACAATTAGCGTCAAACTACGTGTATGTGTGTGTCTATATATATATATATATATATATGAAAATTATTCAATAATAACTATTAGCTTCCCAAGAAAGAAGAGGAAGTAGTCAATGGCGCATTAATTCTTTTTGCCATGCAGTCAACAACATGGCCTAACATGGATGCCAAACAGCCCCTTTGTTGGCATGATTTTTTGAAAGTAGTTTGCCGCAGCCCAAACAGGTCGCAAATAATAATATTAATTTGTCCGTTTCCCAGGTTCGAAGCTGCTAGGCGAAAGCAAAACTTCCACGTGGTGGGGTCATCTGTGGACTGCGTGTTGGGGCTTATCCAAGCAAATCAGGCATTTATCCGGAATATAATACATATACTGAATTATATTTAGAGGTTTGCATTAATAGAATTTGGGAGAAGTTCTTAATTTCTTTTGGTTGTTTGGATAATGTGAAGTGATTATCTACGCAGGGGATATATTTCTATTTTTGAAAAATAAAAATTTGTAAATATATTCACATAGTTTGAGCATAGTTGTAAATATATCTACTTATTTCAAAATTTTAAATAATTTTATTATAATTATAAATATATCTGCGTTGCCATGGCTTCATTATGTCACTATTATGGTATAAGCATATTTATAATTATAGTCATATTATAAATCTACAATTATTGTCAAACTATATGAACATATTTGCAAATTATCCTTCTAAGTATTATACAAGAAGCAAAAAAATTAAAAATTTTGAAATAAAAATAGATACTATGAGATAGAGCGTGACTGCTTGAGGGCATGATGTGGATGCATGCATAGAAGTGTGAGAAGGAAGTCTAAGGTTCAAATGTTGGATGGAGTTTGTGATTCCCCGGAGTACACATCCTCCAAGTGTTTGGTCATCCATGGGCTGCTTTTCATGAATAAAGCCATCAATCACGTTTACTAATATCTATTTAATGATGAATGATCCTGTTAGCCTGGGCTAAGTAAATGCCCCACTTAGCCTACCTTAAAAATCCTATTTAAAATAATTTTTTTTACTTTTTTCTTCATACACTTGTTTATCTAAGTGTATTTAATATATAAATCAAGTTTTACCATTTTTGGATATGTGTATATATATTTTTTAGATTTTTAAAAATAAAGGTATTTTAAATACATATATACACATAAATGTTTAAAAATCTCAAAAAAATAGATAAACATATTCAAAAATGGTAAAACTTGGTCTATATGTTAAACACACTTAGATAAACAAGTGCATTAAGAAAAAAGTAAAAAAAAATTATTGTAAATAAGTTTTTTAAGGTGGACTAAGTGGCACATTTACTTAGTTCAACAGGATCACTCCTCCTATTTAATTAAATACTAAAAATCACCTTGTTTAGATATATTTTTCCGGTCCAATCACACATAGATGGCTGCAGGTAAACTGTAACGGCCGTCCGGTTCAATCGGTCTGGCTTTCAATACAAGTTCAAATGACATCATGATAATACTAATGAAGTATGATTTTTGTCATCTACGGTTGATATGCCTGACTGACTACTAATATGTAATCATTGATATTGATTTACATAATTGGATTATCCAATGATTACGAAACTATTTAAGGATTTCTCAATCAAAAGACAAACAAGCAACGACATTGGTGGACGAAATTTTCTCAGTATTTTACTTATTTTTATTTTTTTTGCCTTTGAATAAAATAATTTAACACTCCCTGGGAAATGGGCCTTTGATTTAGTCATCTTGAAAGATTATATGTTAACTTATTATACAAAAGGAAAAAGCTATGTAATGAATTTTCTTTGGGACACTGACATGAGAAGGACGAATGTCAAACTTTTACTGCAAAAAAAAAAAAAAAAATCCAACATCAAGGGATCAAGAGAAATGGAAGCAGGGTACACATGGATAACCACTGGTTCTGATTCAATGCACCCGGGAGCATTGAGCCTCAATGCTCATGGGCACATCTACTTATTTATTTTTATTTTTTTAAAATTTTTTTCATGAACTTGTTAATCTAAGTGTATTTAACATGTGTATCAATTTTTACCATTTTTGGATATTTTTATATATTTATTTCTGATTTTTAAAAATTAGTGGCATTTTAGTAATTTTAAATTATTAAAAATGCCACTGATTTTAAAAATCCAAAATAAATATCTAAAAATATCCAAAAATGGTAAAAATTTATACACATATTAAATAAACTTACATTAATATTTTTGTAAAAAAAATTTCAAAATAAAAAATAAAAAAATGGGTGAAGTACACCGAGAGCATTGAGGCTCAATGCTCCCGAGAGCATGGAACGAGAACCCGATAACCATGGACCCCGATCCATAGGTGTATTTTTTTTATTTATATCTTTTATATGGATATGTGAGTCTTATTTAGATGTGTTGCCACGCCAAATTCTATATTTTAATTAAATATTTTTTAATTTTAAAAATAAATATGTGCATAGATACAAGAGTTGGCTCATATATCCGTGCCTGCTCTTCTACTTTTTATCATAAGTTCTTTCTCACCTATATATCGTCAGTTATGTAGATCTTGCTATGTCATTTTCGATGATTATAAAATAAATTTTTGGTAAAATATTTTTATATCATGTTTAATTACTTCATCAATTTTTTTTTTTTTTTTATCTTTGTTGTTCTCTTATTACCTTCTATATAAGTAACTTACCTCTACTAATAGATGCCATTTTCACTTCTCTATTTAATATGTACAAACTGTCATAATCTATTTTTCCTTTTTGTCTTCACTCTTCAGTTATTGGAAGTTCCCGTTTTTATGGCAACATTTTTAAAATTTATATAGGGAAATAGCTAAAAGTAAGGGCAAACACTTTATTAAAAGCAGAAATGCTAATATTCCTGGCATTCCAAATGCAAGGCCAAATAGGCCATAACACCCTTTGATTTCGAGGACGTAACGCTTTTTCGCTGCAAAAGTTTAATGCTCACTTCATTTGAAAGAAGTAAAAAATTCCAACTGCTACAAAAAATATGGTTTTCACCTTTATGCATAAAAGAAAGTTTCAAACAGACTTTTTGAAAATCAAACCAAATACTTATTACACATTTTTCGAGATAAATAAGCGCGTAAATATTATGAACAGTGCAAATTGGGTTGTGTTTACCCCCAATGCGTCCTAAATTTGCCTCGGGTTGAGTATTTTGACTCAACCCAAATTCCCGAACAGGCTGGGATTGGGTCAACCAAAGTGGGCTTGGTTTGGGTATTTGGTTGTTGCAGCAATCTGGTCGTCTATGTTGATTTTTTATGCAACCACTAGGATTGAATTGGCTCTTTGTTCATTTGGGGGTGCTTGCAATGTTTTGAAAACCGAACCGACAATGAACCGGTTTTGTGACTGGTTCAACCGGTGCAAACCGATGGTCAAACTGCGTTGAACCGAAAAAACCAGTGAACTAGGACATGATTGGTTCACGGTCAAACTGCGTTTTGTGACCGATTCTTAAAACACTCGGTGCCTGTGGTTACTGATGTTAAACATAGGTTGGCCACTACGCTATATTATCTATGATATATATTATTAATAAGTTAAATTAAAGTAACATTAGTCTTAAATAATGTAACAGATGATGGGAAATGAGAAAGGAATAAAAATGCATTTATGATGCTTAGTGTTTGGGATTTTGAGAATGTGAATGAGGAATGAGGAACGTAAAAAGTCAATATCATTAATTACTTAATTATTTTTACTTGTTTCTATTTTATATTCCGATAATTTTCTCATATAGCTATCTTATCTATTTTTACTTTATTTCTGTTTTACTTTTATTATATCTATTCTATTTTCACCGTCTACATGGTAACAAACAGTCAGTTTACTTGAGTAAAAGAGGAGATTTGATGGCCTCAATTATCCATTATATAAGTGGGCCAGATCACAAGAAATCAGAAAACTAAACTAATGGTTGGGCACAGAAAAAAATTCCAATTGATTGTTAATGATGTTTCTGATAAAGCAAATATGGCCAGCAATCGTTGCATTAAAACAAAAATTTTACTATTTTTGTATATGTGTGTATATACAGACACACACACACACGGGAGATTTAGTTATTTTTAAATGACTAAAATACTCCTATTTTTAAAAATATATTTATATATTTCCAAAAATGGTGAAACTTAATACATAAGTTAAATACACCTTAACATTTTTATAAAAAAAATTTCAAACAAAATATTTAACAAAATTGGGTTTTGCACCTTGATGTATTGAAACATTACTCATAGAAGAATAAGCTCAATGATTAAAAACAATCATGATCGATGGCATAAGCCATAAGACCTGGTCAAAGGAGGATTCAGATCGTACAAAGTATGCCATGCTAGTGGGCAACACATCAACGGCTCTCATTCGTGTTGGCGATCGAAGACATCCAACAAGGGAAATCGATAATTTCGAGGAAACATTTCTAATCCATTTTGAATGTATCATCTAATCAATAGCCAGGCAAAAATATTGCAATCAACTTTTTATATTTTCTTCATTAATTTTTTTTTTTTTTTACATTACGTACGTGCTACAGAAACTTAACGATAAATACGTGTAGAAGATAGTAAAGATTTCCAAGTTACCTAAGTTGAAAACTCCGGAATGAATCAAACTTGTATTTTAAAATGTAGGATTCGAATTGGGCTGACTTTAACTCAATCAGTATAAAGTGCAGAGTCAGGCCGGAGTTTTCCAAATAAGGTGAATAATATATGTCTGCACAAGCATCCTTCAAACTAGGGGTGTAAATAGGGTTGGGTTCAACCCGAGCCCGCATCAACCCGAACCGATTTATACCATGGTTGGGTTGAGGTTTTGGAAATTTGGTTTTTAAAAAATGGGTTCAACCCGACCCGATTTTAAAAACGGGTTGGGTTAGGTTAGGGGTCGGTCAACCCGACCCGACCCGATTTCATAAGATATGTATTTACATATATTTATGAGAGTGTATTTCATTCATATTGCTTAGATATTTAAATAAAATTGTGTTGAGTTTGGAAATTTGTTTGACTATTTGGTTGTCAAATGTTATTTGAATTTATTTGGTTTGGAAATATATTTGGTTAATTAGTTGTGAAATTGTGTTTGGATTATTTGGTTATATTGCATCGTAAATAGGTTGTTTAGATATTTGCTCGTATTGGTGATTTAGAATAACATAACAGGTCAACTGAGAACTTAAGATGTTTGTAGCTTTGATTGGAAGCCAACTAAGAAGGTAAGTAAGACTATAATATTCATTTTTCTATTTTGCATAATTTACTGTAATAATTTTACTTGGCTTTCACTTTTTGACTTGCAGAAGACATCGATTGCTCAAAAATACAAAAACAAAAAAACGAATCAATTACTAAACTTATCCTCCACTTTTGAGCTATGTAGAACTTTTATTGGTACTTATTGTTTTTATAATTATAATTATTTTTATTATTTTAGAAATTCAGGTGAACAAAACTTTAACTAGCATTGATAACATGTGTAATCTATTAGCCCGATTTCTAACCCGAACCGAACCGATTTGAGGTGGGTTGAAATAGGGTTGGGTTAAGATGTGAAAAGTAGGGTTGAAAGTAGGGTTGGGTTGTGATTTTACAAGGTGGGTTAGGGTTGTATTTGTGCCAACCCGAGTCAACCCGACCCGATTTACACCCCTACTTCAAACGAGCTGAACATATATATATATTGCCGGCCATTTGGACCATTGAATGGCACGCTTAAACCGGCCCTTATGGACTTAGCTAGGGATGTGTTTGGTAGCCATCAAATCCGGTCACAGAAAACGGAAAGATTATTGAAGAACTGAAAGCTGGCACTCATTCAGAATGCATCATGAAAAGCTAAAGATTAAGGGTAGTTATCTATTGCACCCCTCCACTTTCTTGTTTAAAATTATACATTTTTCAAATCCAAGCCAGTTATTATGTTTTTTTGAAAACACATCTTTTGAAATTCCATATACAACTATTAAATTATAAACATAATATATTATATTTGCTTCTATATAACTGAGTTATATGGAAGTGGTTTGATGTAATCTCTTCAAATTTTAAGTTTTTGATGACTGATGAAAAATCCAACCTGTTCATTATATTTAACATCATTTGTTAAGCTAAGAGTCCAACTTCCATCCAAATCAATTGTATACGGGTTATATTTTTTGTTCAAAAATAAACATATTCATGTGTAAATTAGGAAACATGCTTAAAGTCATTCACATATATATTATAATATAATAATATTTTATAGAATCATTTATCTACATAGAAATGATATTTTAGATGGTTTAGATGTGAAAAATTTCAACAACTTTAAAATTGATATTTAAAATTAAATTATTTGTTACATTGATTTTATACATTTGCATATGAGACCCATACACGGTGATACTAAATAAGTGAATGAGTTTTCAGGATACTTTAAATGATCTTAAATAAAATAGATGTAGGATTTCCATAGGCCATCAAAATAATCAAAATCGAAAGGGTTTCATAGAAGATGAATTTCATAGAAGCATACCTGTATATAATATGTATATAGTATATATAAGTTTACAATCAAAGTAAATTTTGGTGTAATGAATAAATGTACATGGATAAACATAATAACGAATTTGGATTTCAAAAAATTAATAAGAAAATGAAAGGGTGCTTAGAGGTAGGGGTGGGAATCGGGGAGGGCCATACCGGGTCAAGATTTGCCCAACCCTGACCCTACCTTTTTAAAAATTGAATTTGACCATTTTTTATACCGGGTTAGGACAAGGTCAGTTTGACCCTTACTTTTTTTAATAGGTTCCAAGACGAACTTCGGGTTGGTATTGGGTTGGGTCAAAAATTAGGCAAATAAGATAATTTTAAGAATTTATATACATATCATACATAAGTATATATCTATACTAAATTTAAATATTATATGCTTCAATATTTCACTAATTATTAAAAAATACATAATTAAGAAAATAAAACATTTGAAAATATAGTATAAGTTTATTAAAATAGGTTAATATACAATTACACATAAAAGTTATTTATGTACAAATTCTTTTTATTGATTCTTATATTGCTTATGAATAAATTGATTCTTCTATTGTTGATAGAGTTGAATATACAAGAGTGAGAATTTTGAAAGAAAATAATAATAATATTTAAACATACGTTTATAATTTTTAATAAATTACTATATGCGGGGCGGGTCGGACTTTTCGGGCTAAGACATGGTCGACTCACATCAACCCTATTTTTGAATTCGGATCAAAATTTTTGACCCATTCCTATACCGGGTCAAAAATATATTAGTTTTACCCAGCCAAAAATGGGTCGGGTCAAAGCCGGGTCACGGGTCAACCCGCCCCAGTTCTCACCCCTACTTGGAGGTGCCCATGCAACTTAGATGCATTAGATCCTTATCCAAAGATTACTCACTAGCATTAATTTAAAATTTAGGTGTCAATAGAAGCCTCCATAGGTTGATGAATTCGTTTGATTGATGAATATCTAGAGTGGATATTAAGTAATTGTTGGGGACAATTGTCATTTTGATCTCTTACATTATCTCATATATTAATAGTATAGATCACCACATGACCCACACCCACCCTTGCGAGCTGTTGTACATGATGCACATAACAACTCAATTCCTGCTCAAGCTAATACATAACATTGCCACCCCCGTAGGCGGCCTTGTGGTCATGGATAGGGATAACAAGCCCAAATGTTCGTGTTCGAGTCTTCTCCTATGCATGGAGGGATTTTTGTAAAATAGTCCCACCGATGTGGGGATTTTACAATTTCTCCTTGAATGAAAATTTTTACAAGATTTCTTATAGTATAGGGCGCTATAAATAATTTCTCACCATAGTCTGAGAGATGCGAATGTGCCACAATGTAATATCATGATGTCACAATGTAAAATACCAATAAAAATTTTAACACATGACATTAAGGCAACACCTTAAGAGCGCAAGTGATTGATGGTTGAGGTTGCCCCTGATCTCTTTAGTAGATAGTTTACATAAAAGATTATAAGATGAACATTAGGTGCCCTTAGCATTAAGGAAACATCACTGTCTCCACTGCAATTGCTACTTACTACCAGAGTCCCACTCATACTACATCCCTATCCAAGTAGAGGTGTTTTCCCATTAGGATTACGATGATGAAGGCCTTTGTATGATAACACAATATGAATTCTAAGTTTATAAACACTCTTAAGGAAGAAGAGGTCATTTGTGATACTAGACTATAGACACCTCAATTTTGAGCTATTTTTAACTATATTAATTAAATATGAATCCATTTTATGAAATGACACTATTTGGCATTCTATATGTATTTTTCAATTAAAAAGATGCACCAATCGGCCATATTGGTACTTGAGGAATTATTAAAAAAAGTGCTGGCCATCAATGTAGAAGAATCAATGGCTAAGATCGCCTGCAAACGAGCTGCATATGTACAGATCTCTGTACAGCGTAGAGCACCAAAGCCAAATGCATCACCCCTAAAATCAAGCTCCTTCCATGGCTGCCTTTGTTCTAGCAACCTTCGGACGGCCAATCAGAGCCGTCCCTTAGTAGTCTCCAGTACTGACAATAAAGCCTTAGTGTCCAGCAATAAAAACCCTCTCTGCCTCTATCTTCTTGCCTCCTCCATCTTCATCCATCTAAAGTTAACACCCTACTACCTCTTCCTGTCACTATTTACCTGTCCAGCCATTTCAGAAAAAATATCCAAGCATTAAAAAATGTTGCTACACTCTTCGAGCCATTTAATCTAGCCATCCAAAAAATATTCAAGCAATAGAAGTTCTTCACTATAACTACATTCCCTCTAGTCAAGTTCTAAAAATGCGCACCCCCCACCCCCCCATTTTATTTCATTATGCCATAGATGTATGATTTTCCTTTAATCTTTGTCTCTGTCTATGTAATGCCAATGCTTTATCAATGCAATATTTAGGTTCTAATCTTCCCAAAAAGATTAGTGGTGACTCATTTTTTATTTTTTTTGTTATTAATTTTATTTAATGCTGTAATCTATATTTATTGCAATATTATTACCCACTTTCCAACATTGTATATTTATCATTTTATTTTTTATTTTTATTTTAGTAATATTTTTAAGTTGCCTAGGGCGCTACATAGACATATTTATGTAAGTCCCAGTTCTCTCCTATTTGTTATACTGTCGTTCCCCTTATTTACTTGAATATAAGAGTGCATGTCTTAGAACCTTGAATATAGTTCTCATGTCTTATGTCTTATGTCTTATAGGAGATGCTTCCTACTTAATCACTAAAGTTAGGTGTACCCATAGCATAAGACTACATGATATGTGACACTGGCTGTGAGAGCAGTGTAAAAAGTATCCCATGGTGAGACCATAACTCCACCCTTGATTATCCAAAAAAAAAAAAAATCTATTGTTGAGCAAAACTAAGGGAGACAGTCTACTGGAAACCACTCACCTGCTTTGCCCATAACCATACCCCCATAGCTCGCAACCTTAACTCAAAAAATGCTAATGACTTTTCTACAGCAAGCTATGTCGGCACTCCTACGTCTAAAATTTTGCATGAGGTGTGTACATATTAGGTGTGCCAAAATTTGATGATGCTAACATTTGTGCTCCTCTAGCTATTGAAGGTCAAGCTGTTTAAGTGGAGGTGATGTGCCACGATAGCAACATTGTTGGGGTAACACACCATTCTGCCATGTGTGTGTTGACACCCCACCATTGGGCCCACAAAAATGGATAAAATGGACATGAAATTCAAGCCCAAGCAAATCCAAGACAAAAAGGAAGTTCAAACCAGCTAAGCGGGCTCTTTCGAATGCAGCCCATGGGAGCGAAGCTCCACCAAGCCTCGAAGCAGGCTTTTCAACGAACCAGATCCAACCCACAAGAGCGAAGCTCCTACAGGCCACCTCAACGGGGTCCACAATGCAGCCCAAGCCTCAGAAGCAGGCTTCTCTACAACTCTGAGCCCCTACAACGGCCCACCCAAAGCAAACGGGCTTAGCCAAGCTCAAGTCCACCAAACTCAAGCATATGGACCAAGTCCAAGCCTTCAAATGGCCCAAGGCCCATGGTCTCAACTCAAGTCCAAGCCCATGGACCAAGTCCATGACCCCAAGTGGCCCAAAAGCCCACTCCTATATCTATAAAAGGAGGAGCCCCCCTCTCATTCAAGATACTTGAAGAGAGGCATCCTAGAGGGGAGGACGGGAGCCTGCAGCAACGCCCCGACGTCCCGCTTTTTCCCGCTCTACGAGCCACGAGTTTCTCTTCCACGCTCCCTTTCCATCTCTCCTATTCTCTTAAATCTTTCATTTTCCCCCCTTTTTACGCCGTGTAAACCGCCTCGGGTTAGCAGATTTACCGTATTTGCTTCAATCCGCAGGCCGGAACCCA
This sequence comes from Annona cherimola, assembly GCA_030490835.1. Taxonomy (NCBI): domain Eukaryota; kingdom Viridiplantae; phylum Streptophyta; class Magnoliopsida; order Magnoliales; family Annonaceae; genus Annona; species Annona cherimola. The sequence continues at coordinate 2,545,678 of CM059973.1, read as the reverse complement.
AACTCTGTGTGATTAAGTGTCTTATTTCATTAAACAGGGACTGATCTCCCTTTAAAGATCAGTGGCGACTCCGTTTTTTTCTTTATTTTTGCGTGCATGCTTAAGCTAGCATTTTGGCAAGGCGGGTGCACGTGGGTCCGCAAATTCCAGCATAATACGCTGCCGTTATGCTGCCGGATTTGTGACTCGACCAGTGTACGGAAAGCCCCGTCTTAGCCGTTACGCTGCCTAACCCGCAAGAAAACACCCATATGCCAACTTTTCTAAAAAATATGAAGCCTAACGCGTTTTACCCCATGTGAATGCAGGAAATCTAAGCCCACGTTGTTGTCCAACACGATCCAGATTTCCACGGCCCGGGAAACCATTCCGAGCCCACCATAGTGCTCCCAGCGGGTGCTACAGCTTGGCGACTCCATTGGGGACGGCGTTGCAGGTTTACATCGGCACAAGGGGGACAGAATCTGAAGATCGGAGCTCTTTTTCTCGCTGAACAGTGAGTTGCAGAGGAGTTTCCGTCTTCCGGCAGCGAGTTTCTGAAGTTTCTGCCCAAATCACGCAGAAACCTGAAAAGTTTTTAGGTCAAGAGGCGTTTAGCTCACAAACAGTAAATAACTCGTGAAGAAGGAGCACCATTGAACACCGCCTCGTGACTGTCCAGGCACCTAAAATGAGCCTAAAGGGACGACTTCCCGCAAGCATGAAACTGATTAACGCTAAGTAAAAATCCGGCATAAAAATCACTTCTTTTTCATAACCTGAGTGTTTTCTGGTCACACTTCCAGAAACGCTTCAAGCGAACTGGTCTTTCCTCTAGAAACTCTTTAAGCGAACTGGTCATTCTTCCAGAAACGCTTCGGGAGAACTGGTCCTTTTTTCAGAAATGCTTCAAGCGAACTGGTCACTTTTCCAGAGGCACCTCGGGCAAACCCAAACCCGTGGACCTCGAACATTCTCACGCGTGGAACATAAAATAAATAAAATCTACCAAATAAAAACACACAAAAGGACCCGGACCTCCAAGCATCCATCCAAGGGTTGATCTTTTTATTATCTATCTATAAGTGCTAACCGTGTTTATTAATTGCTCAGGTTTCTCATCATAGCTCGAGGGCAAAGCAAATCAGCCGTGGATCGAAGTCCCGTGGTTACTAGATCGAGAGCGGCTAGGATGGAGTCCGAGTAATCCTCACACCATGAAGATCGGGATCACCAGTTCAAGCAGTCCATTGAAGCTTACATGGCGGCAATGGACAAGAGGATGCAAAAGCTAGAGGAAGTCCTCTCAAATATGGAACAACCTCTAATAGGTGGTCAGAACACAACTACACCACCATTTTGTTCTCAAAATCCGAATCCAGAGCAAGACGATGGACCTCAACCATCCTCCCACAAATCACGAAATGATCACTGCAAAGAAGAGGAGTTAGTCTTAGAACAAGGCCGTAATGAAATCCAAGATCTCAAGAGCCAACTCCAAAACCAACTAAAAGAAATGGAGGAGCGAGTCCGATAACACCAAGGGGAGGGCCTACCTTCGGCCAAAATAGAAGATCTAGGCCCATTCCCCGACACCAAGTTGCCGAAGAAGTTCGAGATACCGGCTCTACCCGCGTATGAAGGAGACTCATGCCCGAGGGCTCATCTCAAGGCCTTTTGCGGCATCTTATACCCCTTGGTGAAAAGCGAAGAAGTCTTGATAAGGTTATTCCAACATAGCCTAAAGAAGGACGCCTTGGAGTTGTACACATCGCTTGATTGCCAGTTGATTAAAACATGGGAACAACTTTCTTTAGCCTTCATGGACCGCTTCTCCTACAAGCTAAACATGGCTCCCAAAAGGGCCGACCTCGAAGCACTCAAGCAAAAAGGAGACGAAATGTTCTCCGAGTATGTTGTTAGATGGCGGGCATTGGCGGCAAAAATGAAGAGCCCATTGCCTTTGGATGAGCAAATCTCCATCATCATCAACTCAGCACACCCGAGCATCTCGGGTTACCTCATTTCTCACCCTTACATCAACTTCACTCAACTCCTCCAAGCCGGGGACCAAGTGAAGGCGGGAATCAGACATGACACAATCTCTTCATGGCCTTACTAGGGGAACACAACTCGAAGGAAGCAAGAACCTAAAAATGGTAATTCCTCGAAGACCCCAGACGTAAACGCCATAGAAACCACCCCTAAGCGTTTTCAAAAAAAAGCACACAGAGATTTTACACCTCTCGCCCAATCCTACACCGACGTCCTCAACATGCTCATCCAAAAAAATATGCTTGCACCTCTAGCTCCGAAACCTCCACCCAATCCCCTTCCTAAGAACTATCGGGAAAATGAATTTTGTGCCTATCACCAAGGGAGAGGCCACACAACCGAAAGATGTTTTACTCTCAAACATGCCATTTAAGACTTAATAGATGAGGAAAAAATCAAGATTCCACCAAACTCTCATGAGGATGTGATCCAAAATCCCCTACCAATGCATGAACAAAGGAATTCCAATGCAACGAACATAAACTTCATAGAAGTTGCAAGGGGATCCCCAAAGCCGAGTCATGAAGCTTACATGCTCACTTTGCAACGGGCCAAGCAAGAAACCATCACACTACAAGGAGCCCCTCCCCGGAATGTTCATAAAACTCAAGAAGGGCATGGCCAAGACTACCTTATATTGCCGGTCATGAACAACTTGAAGATTGCTCCTACTTATCAAGAGCCCGTGGTACTAGCGACCAAGCTAAAGCCAACATATGACTCGCACAAGGTTCTGTGGGAGTATCCTCAATGCTCAGAGATAGACAACATCTACTCTAATGGCCGAGTCTACCGACTGGAACCGACTCGCAACATGATCACCAACCCAGAGAAGGAACCGCCATATGACGTGGCTTCACAACTCAAGTTCTTGCCTGCTCAAATATCCATATGGGAGCTATTATACACATCAACAAAGCATAGAGAGGCTTTTACTAAAGTGCTAAGCGAGGCTCATATAACCATGGAGGTAACTCTCGATGCAGTGGCTCATATGATCGGACAAATAATGGCCCCTAACACCATCACCTTCACCGACAAAGAGCTTCCCGCGGAAGGGCACAATCATGGACACTCCCTAAGCATCACAGTCGGGTACAAAGACTTGAAGATCCCTTTGGTAACAATTGACAATGGTGCAAGTCTTAATGTTTGCCCACTACGGACAATCAAGAGGCTTGGAATCCCAATGGGTCAAATGAGACCAAGCGACTACTATGTAAGAGCCTTTGATAATTCTCAAAAGACGGTATTGGGTGAACTAGACATAGAAATCCAAGTGGGACCTGACACCATGATCATCCCCTTTCAAGTCTTGGACATCCCCGCATCTTTCAACATGTTATTAGGAAGACGCTGGTTGCATCAAACTGGAGCCATCCCATCCTCTCTCTATCAAAAGCTGAAGTACATATCGGCGGGACGACTAGTGGTCATTGAAGCTGACCCCGAAATTGTCATCCCGGCAGAATTTGAAAATTGCCATGAAGTTCCACTTATTGAAGTATATGAATTTGTGGATCCTCTCCCTTTCAAGATGGACGATGTGCATGAAGTCCATCACATCCCTTCAAAGCAAAGGCTCCCACTCCACTATGTCATACCCCCGACCGAAAGGCAAACAACAAGGTTCAACATCAAATATCGAGGAAAGGCAGTGTTGGTCAATCATCAACAAAAGAACAACAAATGGGGTCTCAGGTATAGGCCCAAAGAAGACAAGTTCAAAAAGTTCAAGCCACTCGATTCATAAGCGCGGGGTACCTACTACCCGAAGCATTGAAGGCTCAAGAAGTCCTAATGATAGCTCATAATGACCGACATGGAAAAAAAACGTCATTATGCAAAGACAAGCTAAAAACTGGTATGCTATACCAACTTGTTCAAGACCCGGCTCTGGCAATCACACCACGTGTACGACACCCATTCAAAAGAAAATGAAGCAAACGGAGCCGAAAATGTGGACCAGCATTCGCTGGTCCCATGAATTGCTAGAAATCTCAGAAAAAAGTGGAGTTGATGAGGAGCTGCGTGGCAACATAGAAAGACATGAAAACAAAGACGCGGCTTTGGACTACGAGATCGTCAATTTGGGAACCCCGGAACTACCCAAATGTCTTCGTATTGAAAGAATTTGTCCATCGAAGAAAGGAACCAAATGCTTACCTTTCTCAAGCCTCGGCTAGTCAACTTCGCCTTTTCTTATGAAGACATGCCCGGACTCGACGAAGATCTAATTACTCATCAACTCCCAATAAAGGCCTGTGTCAAGCCGGTAAAGCAAAAACTTAGGAGGCTCAAACCGGAATGGGTATCCAAGATACGAGAAGAAGTGATCAAGCAATACAATGCCGGATTCTTGGTGGTATCGCACTATCCACAATGGCTAGCTAATATTGTGCTCGTACCCAAGAAGGATGGAAAAGTCCGAATGTGCATTGACTATAGAGATCTCAACAAGGCTAGCCCGAAGGATGATTTCCCACTACCTCACATCGATGCTCTAATCGACAACACGGCGGGCCACACATGGTTCTCCTTCATGGACGGATTCTCCGGGTATAATCAAATCAAAATCGCCGAAGAAGATAGAGAAAAGACCTTTTTCATCACTCATTGGAGAACATTCTATTATAAAGTGATGCCAATCGGATTGAAAAATGCCGAAGCTACATATCAACGCACCATGACGGCCATCTTCCATGACATGATGGGCGAAGAAATGGAGGTCTACGTGGACGACATGATAGTCCGATCCTACACCTTTGAAGAGCATCTAAGAGACTTGGAGAAATTATTCAACAGGATGGAGAAATTTCAACTAAGGCTTAACCCGCAAAAATGCATCTTCGGCGCTCAAAAGGGGCGTTTGCTTGGATTCATAGTCAGTAAAAACGGAATTGAGGTGGACCCAGAAAAAGTCAAGGCAATACTAAGCATGCCGCCTCCCGCGACCGAAAAAGAGATAAGAGAATTCTTGGGCAAATTACAATACATTAGTCGGTTCATAGCCCAACTAGCATCCACCTGCGAGCCGATCTTCAAATTGCTAAGGAAGGACTCTCCCAAAGAATGGAACGAAGATTGTCAAATCGCCTTTGACAAAATCAAGGCCTACTTGGTTAACCCTCCTATCTTGGTACCGCCTAAAGCGGAAGGTCCATTGTTGTTATACCTCTCAGTCACTCCAATGGCATTGGGAGCGGTGCTAGGATAACCGGATGAATCGGACGGAAGGAACAAGCCATATATTACTTGAGTAGAAAATATACTCCGACGGAAGTCAAATATCCGGAAATTGAAAAGGCATGCTTGTCTCTTGTATAGGCCGTGCAAAAGTTAAGGCAATACATCATGTCCCGAACCATATTGCTCATCTCCAAGATGGATCCTTTGAAGTATCTTTGTCAAAAGACTGTGTTGACAGGGAAGCTAGCTCGGTGGCAATTGCTCCTCACGGAGTTTGATATAATATATGTCATAAGAAAAGCCGTCAAGGGATAAGTGGTAGCGGACTACCTAGCCGCACAGGCGCTCTCGGACTACCAACCGCTACAAGAAGACTTCCCGAATGAAGAAATACTACTTGTGGAGCAAGATGAAGAAAATAATGCTTGGACCTTGTACTTTGATGGCGCATGGAACGCTTCGGGTAACGGAATAGGAGTAGTACTTTGCTCTCCCGACCAAGCCCCGATCATATATATAGAAGATTAGTTTTTCCGTGTATAAACAATATCACCGAGTATGAAGTTTGCATAGCCGGAATACGAGAAGCCTATAAACTGGGGGTAAGAAAACTTCAAATCTATGGAGATTCGCAGTTGGTAATCAACCAAGCTAATGGAGAATGGGAGACTCGAGATGAAAAGCTAAAACCTTATCATACGGCGTTGTCCCACTTGGTTTGTTCATTCGAAGAAGTCACTTTCACCTATGCACCACAGGCTCAAAATCAATGGGCAGACGCACTAGCAACCTTGACATCTATGGTTGAAATACCATATGGGAAAGGAACTCAAGAAGTCATAGTGCAAACATCGCAACAACCCGCCTATTGCTTGCAAGTGACGGCCGAAGCCAAAGAAACTCAAGTGGAAGAAAAGCCATGGTATCATGATATAAAGCAGTTTTTGGAGCACCGAGCATTTGATGATCACATAACTCCCGCAGAAAGAAGAACCATCAAAAGACTAGCCTCTACCTACATAATACAGGGGGCAACATTGTATAAAAGGTTTCATAATCAAATGCTACTACGGTGTGTTGATCGGCAAGAGGCAAAAGAAGTCATGACCCAAATTCATGAGGGAGACTGCGGAGCGCATATGAACGGGATCATGATGGCAAAAAAGATAATGCGCAAGGATACTATTGGATCTCAATGGAAAAAGATTGCTCGGAGTATGTGCGAAGATGCTTCAAATGTCAAGAGCACGGGAACTTGATACACTCACCCGCATCGGACTTGCACTACCTATCTACCCCATGGCCCTTCTCAACTTGGGGAATAGATATAATAGGGAAGATAGCTCCTAAATCCATCGGGGGGCATGAATACATATTGGTGGCAATAGAGTATTTCACTAAATGGGTTGAAGCAACTTCCTTCTCAACAATCAATGCGGCACAAGTCATACGCTTCATCAAAGGGAACATCCTATCAAGGTTCGGACTCCCGCAAGCAATCATTAGTGACAATGGAACAGTCTTCATCAGTAAGAAAGTTCAAGACTTCCGAGCTCAATACAAGATACAACACCACAAGTCAAGTCCCTACCGTCCTCAAGCCAACGGAGCCGTAGAGGCCGCAAACAAGACTTTAATCAAGATCCTTGGCAAAATGGTGGAGAACTACCGAGATTGGGCGGAAAAGTTGTCATATGCCTTGTGGGCATACCGAACCTCTATCCGAAGAGCTACGAGATTCTCCCCCTATGCCTTGACCTATGGTATGGAAGCGGTCCTACCCATTGAAGTAGAAATTTCAACTTCGAGGATACTAAAGGAAAGCGAAATGGAAATGGAAGAATGGATGCAAGCGCGCCAATCCCAATTGGACTTGCTTGATGAAAAGAGAATTCAAGCCCTTCACCATACCCAAGCATATCAACGGCGAATGGCGCGGGCTTATAATCGATCGGTAAGAGCTAGGAACTTCCAAGAAGGTAACCTCATCATGAAAAGGATCCTACTTGTTGATCCTTCAGATAAAAGAATCAAGTTTAGGCCTAATTGGGAAGGTCCGTGGATTATAGCCAAAGTTCTATCAAACGGAGCATTAGCCATTTCAAAACCCGAAGGCAACGGAAAGGCCGAAATCATAAGTTCGGACCATGTCAAGAGGTTCTATCCGTAAAAGGGCTCCAATCGAAATACTGATGGGGCAGCAAAGCAAGAGGGACATCCAGAAATTATTTTTTTGCATCTCTCGAGAAATCAAATGCAAATCACAAGTGCAGAACTGCTGCTGCTGGAAACAGGCTATTAGACCTAAAAAGTTTTTAGGTCCTACAGCGTTGCTCGCAAAGCATACCTTCAGCAGCCCGGCAGACGCCCGAAATGCGACCAAAAGGGTCGGGAACTCAGAAGCAGGGGGCAGACAGATAGGAGACGAGCTGCAACTGACCCCGAGTCATTTCTTAATCCATTCAAAGAGAAAATGCAAAGTTTGGTGGGAGAATCATGAAGCAAGAAATGAAGAAATGCAATTCAACGATTCGGTGTTCAAGATCCCAACTCATCAAGAATCGTGGCGCTGTTTGGACAGATCCCTTTGAGCTCATAAAGCTCAAATTCAAAGCAAAAGAAGGAACATTAAGATATGGCCAAAAACAAAAGAGGTATTCCATTCCATTCATTTACAAAACGCAATTACAAGTCAACGAAGGAGAAAAGAATCTCTCCAAGTACAAGGCTGTCCAAAAAAGAATTCTAAGGGAGGGAGGGAGCCATACACATGAAAACAACAAAAATAGCTATACAATCCACTAGCCCCGCTCCTCCAACATTCACAAAAAGAACAAAAAAGGGGCTCCACATAGCAAGGGTACTAGCGCCTAGCATTTAGAAGTTGGTGGAGATGTTCCAAGATAGCTTCTTGATGATCTAGCGTTCCTCCCATGGCGGCTAAGGCATCGGATTGGTGCAAGCAAAAAGAAGCCAAAACATCCACTTGAGAATGAAGGGCTTGCATATCCCGGTAGACCCGCAAGAATCCCATAAAGAGATCCGCCATAGACGAGATCCGCCATAGACACGACACCATTTGTGGCAAGACCTCGAGGACGCATGCCTATGACAAGTTGCCTCATCCAAGCACGATAATCGTTAGTCGCCTCGGGCATCACGGTGGGTATGGCTCCCAATTCCAAGGTCGTGCGGCTTGAAGCCCACTCTTACTTAAAGGTGCTAACCGAAGATAAGAGATAAGGATCATAGCTTGAGTACCCAAGTGGAGAGCCATAAACATAAGGGAGATCTTGCAACATCCCAAATTGCCTCATGAAGCGTTGGGGAAGATAGGATGAGCACCCATATAGACCGAGCAAAGTCAAACAACCAAAGTTCTTAGAGCAGATAATAGGGTCGACTGCAGGCCATGGGAGCAACCATATAACGTTAACCTCGGTCAAATCTCTCAGGTGATTAAGAATATCTGTGGGCAAAGGGGTTAACGTGGCGGCAAGCAACGTCTTCACAAGGCTAGGACCTTCCACCAAGGCCCGAGGCACGCCGAAGAAAGCTCTTAAGTGCTCCAAAAGCCATATCTACAAAAGAAAGTGCGTTAGTCTTCTTCAAGGGGGTCATCCATGAATGGGAAAGGCAAAGGAAAGAGAAATTCGTGTCATACCTGCAAAACGGATAAACAACCTTGAAAGGGAGTCTTCTATAAGCGCCTTAAAGTTAAACCTTCATAGATATGTGCTAACACCAAAGAGACAAGAGATTCATGCCTAATGACCATGGAAACTATGGGAAGCAGTTCGGGCCTAAAGCCGACAGCCGGACAAGGAATTAGCACTTCAGTGAAAATAACAAAGATCAAGACATTCCTACAATGGACCCGTCTCAATCCGTCAGTCCGGCGGTTATACAAAAAAAAAGAATAAAAGACGTCCAATGGCATGTGCATGTCAAAATTATCATAACTCAAGGCAATGGTAGAAGCCCGTAAGCCGAACAAATTAAGTAAGACCCCTCCCACGCCACCAATGGAGCAAGACACATACATGACACTAGATAATGGAAGTCCCGTCAATGCCACAACTTTCTCCAAAGAAGGAGAAAGCTCTACACTCCCAAACCGAAAAACACATAGGTCGGGTATCCAATGCTCTACGGCCATAGTCAAGAGATCAAAGTTCAACGGAACTCTAGCCAAATCCAGCACATCCAGAAAGTTCAGCTCCATCAGCCCCAATCTCTCCTCCTCACAAAGATCGGCTATCCACTCCAATAAAATCCCTCCCGCATAAGGGCCTTGAAGAAGGGAAATGGGAGGAGAAATAGAGTTCTCGGGAGGCAGGAGGTCTTCCATGAATAGACCCCCGTTTGGCAGCATTGCACCCCCATTAACAAGTGGAAAATCACTCTCGTTACCCATGAAATCAGCCATAAAGTAAGGAGATTAGGGGGAGAAATAGAAGCACCACGGAAAGGGGAAATCAAGAGGTAAAGACAGAGTAAATGGCACAGCAGAAACAACAGTAAATGCAGCCATAAAAACGCCATTGAAGGGGCTTAAAAAGAAGATAAAATAGCCACCAACCTGCTGAAACAGAAGCAGAAAATGATGATTGCAAATCCCTTTGCGGAATGGCTATCAACTGGAAATCCGGGGGAAGAAAGGAGGAGATCATACGCAAAATAATGAAGGACGGACGCCATTAATGGAGAACCCATGCCCCTTAATCACAGCAGTAGCAGATCCCGATGGAAAGAGTACATCCGTACCTAAGCAAGTTGACTTTCTGCGTTTCAGAAGGAGAATGAAGATCAAAGAGAAGGAAAATCACGAGAAAAACGCTGCAACAATCCAAAGCAAGTGCAGCAGGGGCATGATAGGTGAATTCTGACTAGCACGGAAGAGGAAATCGCGCAAAAAGGGGGAAAATACGAACAGAAGCGCGAAATGGGAAATTTCAGCCCGCAGATCGCGAAGAAAAAGAAGGATGTCGATTGACCTAAAAAAATTTTAGGTATATATATATAATTCTTGCAGTGCCCACGGGCAGAGTTTTCAAATGGCCTACGGCCTACAAATGATTAAAGTATTACAAGAGACGTCAAGAAGAAGAATTTTACAAGATCAATACCCTACAAAAGCAATGCACTACATAGTCCAAACCACAAGGCAAGAGAGACATCCAAAAAATGAGCCGGTATTTACACGGCTTTACAACCAAAAATGGACATTCAAGCTCCCAAATTTACAATTCGGCCCAGAGGGGATAAGATTGAAAAGTCTTCAAGGTATTCCACCGGCAGCCCTAGCCCGAGCGAGAATGTCGCCACCTGAAGCTTCGTGACAACCGTCTGAGATAAGATCAGGAGACGGGACATGACACCCATATACCGAGTACCACCGATCATATCCTCCTTCAGGCAGCTCAAAATGCTCCAAGCCCCATCCATCCTGGCACTGGTGGAGCTCCTCTATGGAAACCAAAGCTTCCTCTACAAAAAAATGATGAACCAGAGGAGACGGGATTCTCTTACCACCCGTCAACTGCCATACTAATCTATCCCCAAAATACCAAGTGGCGCGAACCCCGTCAAAAAGCAAAAAGCGACTAGTGGACTCTCCCATCATCGCAATAATGATCGGATCATGCATCCATCGGGCATATGGAGCAACATGAAACTGTCAAAAAAAAGAAAAGAAATGGAACAAGGCAAGTCATGATCAAAGCCAGAAGACAAAGGAAAAGAAGAAGAAGGCGGTAAATAGGCAAACCTGTTCTTCGGACAGGTTGCTAATCAAGGATCCCACATCAAAGGGGGTATGTGAGTCTTGCGAGACTCCGCCCATCGAACAGCTCAAGGAAGGGCATCAGGAGAGTCATTTTGGGGCCGCCCAACTGAAAAATACTCATAAAAGCACAACTGCAAAGAAAAGAGGGAAAGTTATTAGAAGCAGTACAAACTAAGGTGAAAAGAAAAGGGAGAATGAAGGAGTCATACCTCGATGAGGTGCGAGAGACCTGAGCAACTCCTGCAACCTCGACTGACGGCATCTAAGTTGACATAGAGATGACTCAAGAGTATACATCCCCACCCAATCGGTTGAAGGAAGGACAAGTCTCTCAAAACCTGGAGCCATCTCAGATCCACATTCCGGGAAGACTCACCCCGAAAGAAAGCTCCAACAAGATAAAGGAGGAAGCTACGAACCTCCTGCTGAATGTCTTCGGGGCTAGCCTCCTCCACCCTCACTTGGTCCCAGAATTTCCATAGCTCCTCTAAAGGAAAAGATTCGGACGAAGATGCCTCTAAACCGGTCAGAGCTAGGCAGTCCTCCACTGTGATCGGGTCCAGTGAAGAAAGGACGATGCCCTCCCGATCCATACATGGGAGTCCCAAGTGCATCTCCACATCTAAAAGGGAGATCCCTCATTCTCCCATAGGCAGATGGAAGATATGAGTCGCCGGCCACCACTGCTCAATCAGAGATGTTTTCAAAGCCTGAGGAATTAAGATCAGCTTGAGGCCCGCCAATCTATGAAATGGAGTCCGGCTCAAAATGTCTCGGTGAGCGGCAGACAACTTCTCAAACCAAGAGCGGACTCTATTCCAAGAATGGTAATAAGTAATGTGGGAATCACTCTGCAGTAAAAAGCAAATGCCAGAAGGTCAACCAAGCATCGAAAAGGCACATGTGCGAAGCAAAAAGAGCAAAAAAAAAGAAAGGATATATACCTTGCCCGCCGGCACCATCGCAAGGGCGTTAGCTTCATAAGGGACAAAGAAAGGATCTTCTCCTACACTCGGGCGGACCGAAGGTGATACGTGCAAAGAAATCGCCCTCGGGGCAACAGACCCCTCGCCCACTACCGGGGACCCCGCTCCATGGGCAGAAGCCATCTCCTCACCGATCGACAGTTCTTCAAGAGGCTCATCTTCCGCGATAGGTGCAGACCCCTCTTTTAGGCCTAACGATCCTTCTCCTTGGACAAGTTCCTCTCCATCTTGAGGGTCATTCTGAATTGGACGGCCATCCTGAACAGAGAATTCTTTCGTCGGCATGGCAAACCCCTCATCCAAAAAAGAAGAGTCCGCCGCCCGAGCCCTAGAACCGCTCCCTTGGACTGACGATCCACCCTCTAGAGAATAGAAAATGGCGTCGGAAGACATATCATCACGCTCCCCCGAATCGGACTCCGTTTCGACCGAGTATGAATCAATTCCCTGCAAGACAGGAATGACATCAGTAGGACGGCGAAAGGGAAGCTTGGCACGATAACGCTCGGATGAGGAAATCCCCACAGCCGAAACTCAGGCCTTCTTCTTGCTTGGTCCAATTGCGTCGTCAGGAATCTCTATGGGCATGTTCACTGATCCACCCGGCTCATTGGGTTTGAGTCGTGCTACTCTATCCTGAGGATGTAGGCCATACGCCTTTCTAAGAGACATATTGACAATTGCAACATAAAAGGCGATGAGTTAACACAAGGCAATAAGCAACATCACAAGCATCATGCCCCGAGCAAAATCATATAAGTCATGACAAAGGTCGTAGTTACTCAAGCAATATGGAAGGTTAGCACACAACCAAAAGAGGTAGCCACCCCAGGCAAGCATAAGCAACATGAAGATCAGCATATGCAAAAAGGAAGACACCATGGTCAGCATACGCAAAAAGGAAGACATCATGGCAACCACATCAAGAAAAAGTTTACGAAGTGTTTCAAAAGGGCAAATGGGCAAGCGGTAGCATGAAGATGATATCCACACAACATGACAAAGGACAAAAACATATAAGGGACCACTCTCTTCCCCTTATTCAAGCAATGAGTCTGCTACAACCAAGGCAAAAGACATTCAAGTCAAATTTCGACAAAGGGGCAGTGGGGACCACCGTTCCCAAATAACAATTCAACCATAGCCGGAAGCAGACTCCTAGCAAATTCTTAGAGTTTCAGAATGATCCTAAAGCATGTTTTACAAAACAACAATGAAAAAAAAAACGAAAAAAGGAGGTCACGACAAAAGTCGCAGCTACTCAAGCAAAATGAAAAGGTTACCACATAACCAAAAGAAGCGGCTACCCTAGGCAAACTCAAGTAACATGAAGTAATGAAGGGACAATACACGTAAAAGAGAAGACATCATGGCAGCAACATCGAGAAACAGGTTCACCAGGCAAAAGGTCAGCAGTCCCACATAAAGGGCACCTGCACACGTGACAAAAGCGAAGGCATATACAAGGCTACCCTCTGTTCCAACAATGGGCCCACCACAAGGAATGAAAAGCAAATTTCAGTAAAATGTGGGGGACCACCCTCAACTGCAATAGGAAATGGACTCCTAGCAATCTCTCCAAATCACAGAGTGATCCTAAGACATTTCTTAAAAAATAGCAATACAAAACAAATATAAGCAAAAAGAGAAAAGCAACTAACAAAGCAGATCCAAAGGAGCAAGTACTTCAAAAATCCCCGCAATAGCAGAACAGCAGATCAGATGACAAAATTTCAGCACAAGCAGACTCAAAAAAAAAAAGAAAAGAGAAGAACCTTACCAGAACTCAATGGTGGCCTGAAGCAGAACAACCGACCGACAATGGACCCCAACCAGGCGGGAGGCCTGAAACGGCGTAGAAGCCGTCCGACAGTGGCAACGATGGCCTTAGCCGGTGGCCACCACGACAGCGACAACGACAACCAAATGGGAGGCCGGAAGCAGCGAAGAAGCCGTCCAACAACAGCTCTAGTAGCCGGTAAAACGGAGGCAAAAGCAGCGGCGGTGGCAACACCGGCACCAATCGTCGCCGATGAAGGATGTCGCCGGAGATAGCAGCAACAACAGCAACCCTAGCAACGGCGACGATGAAAGTCGGATACGGTGAAGATAACAATGACCCAATCGTCGCCTGAGACGAAGGACGAGAAGAGCTCCACCTGAGTGGCAGCGTCGACAGGTGATGGCGGCAGCAGCGGCGGTGATTGCGACGGATAGAGAGGCAGCGGCGGCAACGACGAAGACCGGGCGGCCACAGCACCTCACCAACAGAACCAGAGAAGCCGACTGAGCGATGGCTCTGGCGGCAGCACAGCACGAGCCCCGATGGTGATGATTCCCACGGCTGCAACCCGGAGGAAGCCGCAAAACAGCAACCGGACCCAGATGGATTTCGCCAGCGGACTGACGAAGAGAAGACAGGCAAGGGAGATGATGGCAAAAAACGACCGGCGAAGGAAGAGACGCCAAACCGAAGCCTAATCCCTCACTAATGATGGCCGCAGCCGGAGATGACAAAGGAGAGGAGAACCTGTCGGCGACGGCGGCGGAAAGATGAGGAGGGAACTGGAAGGAAGAGGGGCCCGCAACCAACCCTAGGAGCTGGAAAATTTGCAAACGGCCCCTGGCCATTTTGCAAAACCGCAGAAAACCACTGGATTTAAGAAAGAATACACAATAGCCCAACCGGTTCTCAGAATTGGCAAAACTGCCTCCCTCCCAAGGAAAATACGAAGCAAACCAGCAGGCTTCCAGGCTTTACAAAAGTCCAGCAAAAATTTTGCAAAAGATCATTCCAGAACCACAGAAAGGCAGCCACCAGTTTGAGAAAATTGCAAAGGAGACTCAGCAACCTGAAAACTGCTTAGGTGTCCGTCACTTTGCCATTCACCGTCAAGACGCCTCTGGCAAAGGGGGGCAGCTGTTGACACCCCACCATTGGGCGCACAAAAATGGATAAAATGGACATGAAATTCAAGCTCAAGAAAATCTAAGACAAAAAGGAAGTTCAAGCCAGCTAAGTGGGCCCTTCTGAATGCAGCCCATGGGAGCGAAGCTCCACTAAGCCTTGAAGCAGGCTTTTCAATGAACTAGATCCGGCCCACAAGAGCGAAGCTCCTACAGGCCACCTTAACGGGCTCCACAATGCAGCCCAAGCCTCAGAAGCAGGCTTCTCTACAACTCTGAGCCCCTACAACGACCCACCCAAAGCAAACGGGCTTAGCCAAGCTCAAGTCCATCAAACTCAAGCATATGGACCAAGTCCAAGCCTACAAATGGCCCAAGGCTCATGATCTCAAACCAAGCTCAAGTATATGGACCAAGTCCAAGCCTTCAAATGGCCCAAGGCCCATGGTCTCAACTCAAGTCCAAGCCTATGACCCCAAGTAGCCCAAAAGCCTACTCCTACATCTATAAAAGGAGGAACCCCCCTCTCATTCAAGACACTTGAAGAGAGGCATCCCAGAGGAGAGGACAGGAGTCTGCAGCAACGCCCCGGCGTGCCGCTTTTTGCCGCTCTATGAGCCAGGAGCTTCTCTTCCACGCTCCCTTTTCATCTCTCCCATTCTCTTAAATCTTTCATTTTCTTCCCTTTTTACGCCGTGCAAACCGCCTCGGGTTGACAGATTTTGCCGTATTTGCTTCAATCCGCAGGCCGAAACCCAAACTCTATGTGATTAAGTGCCTTATTTCATTAAACAGGGACTGATATCCCTTTAAAAATCAGTGGCAACTCCGTTTTTTCTTTATTTTTGCGTGCGTGCTTAAGCTAGAAACCCGGCAAGGCGGGTGCACGTGGGTCCACGAATTCCAGCATAATACGCTGCCGTTATGCTATTGGATTTGTGACTCGACCCGTGTATGGAAAGTCTCGTCTTAGCCGTTACGCTGCCGAACCCGCAAGAAAACACCCATATGCCAACTTTTTAAAAAAATATGAAGCCTAACGCATTTTATCCCATGTGAATGCAGGAAATCTAAGCCCACGTTGCTGTTAAACACGATTCAGATTTTCAAGGCCCGGGAAACCATTCTGAGCCCACCGTAGCGCTCCCGGCGGGTGCTACAATGTGCAAGGCTGAGTTTGAAACACCATGTGAGCATTTGTGGCATTTATCTCTCAAACTCATGGGAGTGTCCATGGTAGGCAGTATAGGAAATTACTTGTTAGGAAAAAATACATAAATGGATAGATGATTGTAGAATTGTGTAATAAAAATTGTAAGAATGTTTCGAGAGTCCAATTGTAAGACATTATTTGATGTGATAGTAATATATATAGACACCAATGAAAAAAAAAATAGTGGTGATGCAAGCTGGTATGCTCAGTTGATAGGCAGATGTCTAGAGGGACACCACGCAGGCTTAATGTCTAAATGCGGAAGTCTCATCCTGCGTCCACCAAGAGATTACAATGGATAGCCAACAAGAGGATACAGTGAATAGTCCCGTTTATGACACTATTTATGCTGACCTGAGTCTTAGTTTTCTGCTACTTGGTATATTCAAGTTCTCAAAATTGACTTTTTTCTCCATATTGATTTGAGTGTTAGAGTGTATGCGTCAAGAAGCCTCTGTCATAGTTTTGACAGTTTTGTCTTGCAATTGATATTTCTTTGTCTATTAATTGCCACTGTTTGGAGTGCCCACATCGTGAGACAATCTATGCAAACTTGAGTCTTAATCACTGAGATGCAGAAGCCTTATCCCGCATCCTACAAGAGGATAAGATGGACAACCACGCATTGATGTGACGTAGATGCTCACTTGAGTCTTAGTTCTCTTTTACTTGCTGTACATAATAATGCTGCCGTCTGGTGTCACCATCAAGCACAGCAGCATTTCTTTTTTATTAAATCAAAGATATTACCCTTCAAATATTTCTGTTGTAGCAACAGCAAGAACAGCAGCAGTATTTCTGTTGTAACAATTATTCCATGCTTGTATGTATAATGACGATCTCATGTATAACAGATTGCATTGAAATAAACAACTATCTGCCTTTTTATTTTTCATTTATGAGTTTTGTGTCTTTAATACTCAGTTCCCGATATTAAAATTTTTTTCAGATAATAAATCTAATTATCATGCATGTTATCGAGCGCCATTTCATCATTACGTAAAAAATTTTAATGTTCATCCATGGAACCCTCTTGAAAGGAATACAAAGATAAAATGTTTCACTTCTATGAGGCTTTTTGCTCTGTGCTAACCTAATTTAAGCGACATTGAAAGTTTTTTCCTTATCCGGATGAAATTGTAAATCCACATCTGATGACTTCCTGCGCGAAATTGCAAATGTGTATGTCAATATTCTAAAATTAATTTTAAGGGCCAAACCCATATATATATTATATCATTTGAATCATTACCGTAATTATATAATATCCATAGGATCGAATATTTTAAGGATGAAAATTTTTGTAAGTACAAAAGCATCCGAAGTGCTATTTATGACTCACTATCTATTGCAATAAGCAAATCCAGTGCACATATATGTATATATCAAAGTCACCAGGCCAGCTTAAATATTACACCAACTTGTCTTGTGACAAGCTCAAGATAAACCTGATCACCCCTCACAATATGTATCTACCCATCATTTAGAAGATGGAAACAAGCAAATTAAATTAACTCAAGCCTTTGCTATAGTAGGATGCTCGAGCTCATTATCTGAGTTTTTGAACGATGCATGCGTGAAATTAACGCCGAATGATCTTTTACGACCGGACCGGTCAAAAAATATATTTTTTTTGTTTTTTTTTGAAAAATATTTTTATAAACATGTTAATCTAGTTATATTTAATCTATAAACCAAGTTTTACCATTTTTGGAAATGTATATATATTTATTTTGGATTTTTAAATACAGGGGTATTTAATTCATTTTAAATATTTTAAAATTACTTAAATACCCCTGTTTTTAAAAATTCAAAATAAATATATATACATTTCCAAAAATGGTAAAACTTGGTTTATAGATTAAATATAACTAGATTAACATGTTTATAAAAATATTTTTCAAAAAAAACAAAAAAAAATATATTTTTTCCGACCGGTTGTGAAAGATCGGTCCTCTTAAGTAACACACATACAGTACGTATATTTTTCCTAGGTCTTGCAAAACCGTGCATTTAATTAGAAATAGTACTCCAGTTAGAATCCATGCATGATGATATGGATCAGTTGGTGGAGCTGCATTTGGTCCTGATCTGCCCATCGGTTCCAGTAAGAGGACTAATGTCACCCATCTTGATCATGGCCGCAGCAAAATCAGAGGAGAAAGCGGTGGCGCTGTTGCTGTACTCGGTGACAAAATCATCTGTGGAACCCCCATTGAAGAGAACCTGGTCAGTCGAAAGGAGGCCTTTCTTTTCGAGCAGATTCTTGTAGTAGTTGTTGTCGAAAGAGTCTGGTGTCACCAAATCCAATGGGGCTAGATTGGTGTCTCCACCAGAAAAAGGGCACCCACTTTGCCTTGTGCTTGCAAACCCAGCATCGATGTTCGTTTCGTTGTAGATCCTGGTTCGGAATACCCCGCACTGAGCTTGACCGATTGTATGCGCACCTGCACTCACGTTCATTCAGCCCAATTGAATGAATGATGTATATAACTTCCGTAATTAACAAATCTATCTAACAGGCATGCGCAGAGAATCATAATCATGAGTCCCACTTCAATGCTTGCACAAATGTTGTGTTTGCATAAGCTTTATCGGTTTTCTAAATATTTTAGGTGGGTTTGTTTACGTAGAAAATTTTTTAATTTAAAACTTTTTACTCTTCATAACTATTCTATTTTTTAATTATTTTTTCACTTCTTCTTCTGCAACTATTGTATTTTTCAATCGTTTCTACACAATTACTCAGTACAATTAACTTGTTCATTTTAATTTTATTTTCTTTACTTATTATTAGTACCTTTATCATATCACATCATTTTTTTCCATTTCAAAAACTTCATAATAAAAATTTTTCATCAAAAGTTTTATCACTTTTCAAAAATGTTAAAATTTATATTTTATATTTTTAATTTTTAATGTTAAAAATAATAAATAAGCATTTTTCATGTGTTGGCATATGGAAAAATGATCATCTTTTCATTTCTGAAATTAAAATGTTAAAAAATTTAAAATTTGGGTGGTGAAAAGATTTTATTTGCGAGTCCACGTATCCATAGATTTTTTTAAAAAAAATAAAAAGAATAAAGCTTACAGCTAGCATCTCCTCAAAAAAAAAAGAAAAAAAAGCTTAGCACTGAAACGAGACTCCATATTCATTAAATAGATTACAATTAATATGGTAATTAGTGTCGGATATCTTGCTTTCCAGTTAAATGGAGGTTTATTTTAAATAAAAAATAATATGGTAGTTAGTGTCGGTTTGGGCCCTGCAGTTTGGAAGTCCAAACTATATAACATATATCCTCCCCCCATGTCAAGACGTGCAAAGAGCATTTGGTTGGACTTCAAACGGTTCAAAAAACCCCGTTTGCACCTCTGCTCGATTGTTGATTAGCAGTATGGTCTGATCGCCTATTGCTGAGGAGACCTTATTACCTGAGAGTGCAACCATTTCTTTTGCATTAAGACCCTTGCCGTTGAACAAGGAGATGAGAGTGCTGAGGTCGGCCGATGCTCTAGGAAGGTTACTTTCTGCTGCACTTTTGCTGGCCGTAGTCGAGTCCCTCCTTCCAAGCTTCACTGTCCATGTTGGCCCGTCTACCTTTTTTTTTTTTTTTTTCAAAACATGAAAATTTTTAGAACCATAGAAAATGAATTAAATTTTATTAGCCATATAAAGTGTACAAAGTCTGCGCAATTCTATTTTAATTGTTTATGCAAACTCCCCAATATAAAAATCCTAATATTGGCCAACTGGTGTTATCCCAAATGGTGGCAGCGTTGATTATCACGCCGTGGTTAGAAATCCATAGTCAGCTATTTGGCATGGGATTTTGTATCCCCGTCCATGTGTCCTGTTGGTAATGAGAGTATTTGAAGTTGGTCTCCATGAGGGTGGGAGTATCTACAAGATGTCTCTATGGTAAGGGTTGTGAGTAAATCTGATTTATAATATCAGATTTTACAATGCATATAATACCAATACAAAATCCCGATATTGCTTCCCTAGGTTAGGTTTCATTCTTAACCTTTAACCTCTCTTTTTGATAACCCATGTAAATTACGTTAATACATTGATATTGTTTTATCACTAACTCATGGGATACCAATATAACATGAGGTTATTTATCACACATATATATATATATAAATATAACCGTTCAAGTGTAGTTCGTATACACCATAATTACAGTACATTCTATTACAAATGAGCCCCACACACATTAAAATCCTATAATATTTTATACAATTATTTATTTATATAAAATTCATACTTTAGATGGTTTAGATATTAAAAATACAACTTTAACATTAATATTTTTATTAAACTATTTTGTTATGTTGATTTTAAGGTGGGGCCTATACATCTATCCAATTTAAATGAAAATTAGTGTGCTATTAAAGTACATAATTCCAAATATAATGAGTAGGATAAATATTAATTTCATGATCAAGTGGGTATTATTTTGTAGCAGGTAATACTGTAATTATGGTGCAGTCCGAATGTACTTAAATATTTTTTATATGTGTGTGGCTATCTAACAAATTAAAAATCTCGTTGAAAATCTCAATGGAGTGATGTAAGGAGTCAAACCATTAAAAAATATATAACAATTCTTCCTAGCTTTACATGCATACCAACTTGATTTTGGAAGACTTAAAGTAGAAAATATTTATATGTTTTTTAATATTTATTTGAGAAAAGTTTTTAATATTTATTATGCATGTATATGTATAGTTACTTACTGCAACAGATGCATCACGTGCTGCTACAGCAAGTATGTCGGCACATGAGACGACCCCAGGGCAGACGTTCTCGACTTGGGTTTTGACGTTGGCGACGACGTTGAATCCTCGAAGCGAACCGCTGTTCTGAAGGGCACCTTGCTCGCCCTCGAACGAAGAGGTGTCGCTGAGCAAGACCGATGCATCGCATCCCTGCACAAAGCAGTCATGGAAGTGGAGACGAATAAGGGATGCAGCCATCCTCTTCTCTTGGGAGACAGCCGATTGCACAGCTGATTGGATTGTTGTGAGTGCATTGGGGCAGGTGGTGTCATAGAAAGTGGACGATAGCTGGGCGTGGCATGGCCCAGTAAAGGACAACAACACGAATAGAAAACATGCAACGGAAGCTGGAGAAACCACAGTGGATCTGTCTACTGGGATGCCCATTTTAATTCTCTCTGATCCTTGCTACTGATCTAGCTAGCTGCTTCCACAGTGCAAGGCTAACTAGAAAGCTAGGAGAGGGAGAGAGAGAGAGAGAGCAGTGCAATGCTATATCGGTAGGCAAACCTAGAGGTGTCTTTTATAGACAGTATAATGTTTTGTCTTGGCTTGAAAGGTCTAATTTGCACACCGGACTTTTCCTGCATCTTGCCATGCAAGGGGCCAAGTAGCTAGTAGTCTTTGATTGGACCGCAGTTGTAGTTTTCCACGTGATTGGCGACGCTGTGGGGGAAGTTAAAAATTCTTGATTTGTGTGGAAAATTCAAAGTTTTGTAAACTTAAGTCATAAGCTAGCTAGATTCCACTTAGCTTGAAATTAAAGTGTGGTTAACTTGCGTCGAAGAAGCCTGAACTTCTGCTCTGGGCTTGTGGAGTACTGATCCGTATATTAGGTCAAGATAATGTGCATGACATCAGTCGCATGCATTTGATTAGGATGGGATTATGGGTAAGGACTCATGAACAACTAATTTGCCGATTTGGGTGATATCTAATTGAAGTTTGAGTTTTGATCTTTTGAAGCCGGCTTCACGGTGACTTCCGTAAAGTCAGCCCAAAAACCTATTTTTTAAAAACTTTTTTTTGATTTTTTTTCATGGGTAAGTAAATCTAGGTGTGTTAAATCTATAAACCAAGTTTTACCATTTTTGGATGTTTTTAAGTATTTATTTTGGATTTTTAAACACAGTGGCATTTTCGTAATATTTTGAGATCAGAAAATTACGGAAATGCCACTGTGTTTAAAAATCCAAAATAAATACTTAAAAACATCCAAAAATGGTAAAACTTGGTTTATAGATTTAACACACCTAGATTTACTTACCCATGAAAAAAAATCAAAAAAAAGTTTTTAAAAAATAAGTTTTTGAGCTGGCTTTACGAAAGCCACCGTGAAGCCGACTTCAAAAGATTATTCCTCTTGAAGTTTTATCAACTTGACATGACTTTGATCGATGATTTAGATGTGGGAATGGTAGAATTGGTGAATCGTGTGGTCTGATAATTAACATTACAAAAATTTTATTATCCTCAACCAAATTTTTTTGCCAATCTCGTTGCAACTTCCAAATAGTCCGTTATACATGATATATAATTGATGAATTTGGTTACCAAAAATAAAAATCGGAACACTATAAAGATTAATGAGGAAAAAAGTAACCAGAAGTTCGACTTATGTAAGAGCCAATGCCCGCCTCAAATCACCTAATTCCATTAGCATAGATTACTCATCTATATATTTAATTTTAAAATGGGTTATGATTCAAAATAATTTTTTAATTTTCATATTTCTTATTTAACTTAAGACTCCAGTCAAATGAATTTTTTTATTATTTAATATCTTAAGCCAAGTAGAACGATGAGTAGTTTAGCATAAAACATTATAATTGTCATAAAATATTAAGGTTGGGTGGATTATGATGTTAATTTGCAAATATACGTACATTTTCACCATAATCGATAATATTCCTACTTAATTTTGAAAATTTTAAATAAAACCCACATAAGTTACCACTAATTGCAGATATGCTTAAAACTCCCTATTTCCATCATGGTCCAGTGAGCTACTACGAACAACATTCATAGCTTTTGATACTGACAAAAATATCCCTATTGCAAAAGTACATTAAAATATGTCAAATGACCCAAAATATGGTAAGAGGTGCTGAGAGGCATAATGGCTACCATTGATTTGTACATCTACAGCCCTAGTGATGTCCACCAGATGATCAGACTTCTCCTCTTCTTTGGCCTTCCATCTTCAATATAGTAGTGATGTTTTCTTTCTAAGAGTTATCAACCTTTGCTCTTTCAAATCTGACAATGGAAAATTTTCAATCCACGATCCAAGTTATCAATCAAATCTACGACACATAAAATGCATAAGATCTATGGACATTATATCGATTGTTCTTGGTTCCATCAATCAATGGCAGCAAATCGCTTTTGTCAATAGCGGCCTCATTCCTCTTCTCCAGTAGTGACTGACAAAGCAAAGCAGCCACAACTGGGTTTGAAGGCATTAGTCCTCGCTCTCGTTTATCTTTCCAATCGCAAGCAATGACCCATTGTTTCGATTGGCACCGATTAAAATATAATGAGAAATCAAGAAAAACAAATAGAGGATTAGAAAAGGGGATATTTTAATCAATATTACAAGGATTACAATGATGGTAATAGTAGCTCACTACACTGATGAAAAAGGGGGTCGTGGGTTCACTTGTAATTGGTGGCAAACTATGAAGGCATTATTTGCAATTTTCAAAACTAAGAAGGTATATTTGTAATTATTGTCAAACTATCTAGGTATATTTGTAAATTACCCAGTTTATGATTTGTGTGCCTTGATGGCTAACCTCCACCTTTAGTCAGCTGTTGTTATATTTCATTAGAAAATCTAGCAGTCTCCTTAGAGCTATGAGACTAAGGGATTAGATGAAATCATTCTGTATAAGCGTATTCATTTGTTATACTCTATCATAACACATAACATAAAAATATCAAAGCTAAATAGAATATATTAACCAAATAACAATCATCATTAACCATACATCAACTCCACGAAAAAATAGTTCTAGAAAAGTCCTCACTACATCACTCATCTATGAATCAAATAAAATATTAAGTTTAATTTTTCTACTAATTAGGATAATAACTCATATATGACATGATGGACCAACATCCCTTCTCATCCCCGTTTGAGCACCAATCCCATGTTGGGCTCCCACTTCAGTCCTGCCATTTGAAAATATCAACTTAATTAAACTTTGAGCTTGAGACAACTTACCAAATAGGAAAATCGTAAAACTCAAATATTAAAGTAATTAAATATCATTGTCACGAAAATAGCTTAAAACATCAAAACTTCATATATACATATGCTCATACATTCTATACTCATGTAAGCAACCATGCTCTAAATACTTATGCAATGCGAATACTTATCCTCCTTCTCATCATCATCCACTTCACCCCGGGCCCCAATGGACTTATAATCATTAAAACATCTTACATGGCTATACTGAAATACATCGTGACTCCTCTTATTTCCTGGCTCACCTAGAGAATTATCACACATATGTGATGCTCAATGTGCAATAATGCACTCACCAATCATGCCTTTGCTCATGTGCTCATTCTAACAAAAAATTATCATACTCAGATAATTTAAATAAATTTAGGAATTATCATAAAGCTATCATTAAACTACTGAACTCAATTTAATAATTAAAACAATAAAATCATATATCTCAAGAAAGAAATATTCAGAAAAATCTAAAATAAAATATCTGACGCATCTAGGACTATAATAAATAAACATCCGTGAGAATCCAAATAAAAGTAGAAAAAATCTACTAACCTTTTACATAGATTTTCAAATCCCCATGTGTGGGCTTTATAAGATTCTAATGTATTCTTTACTTTAATTTGTATCAAAATAATAATAATATTCTTAAGTGATATACTCAAATTCTTTCATTTAATTTCTTCCTTAAATATTCAAATTCTCCCAAACACCTGTCGGGAGATACTCACCTTCCATATCATCTTAAAATTTTAAAAATAATTATCATATTATATTGTAAAAATTGACATATTCAGGGAGGACACATGTAAAACTCATTATCAAAGAGGGGAAATTTAAACCCGGGTGGGCTGGTTACGAGCCTCCTGAGTTAACATCAAGTCAACTGCTTCATGACACCAAATTAGCTTTTTAAAGCTTAGTCTTACACTTTTTCTAAATCAACGAGAAGCATGTGTAGATTTTTTTCTCTCTTATACTTCTCAAATAATTTTCCAAGTAAGAAAATGACTTCAGTAGTCAATCTTTTTGACATAAAGCTAAACTAATTCTTGGAGATAATTGATTCTTGTCTTAGCCTTTATTCCATTAAAGTATGATTCATTAGTTTTATTCTATAATAATTTATACAATTTTAAATATTTCCCTTCTTGTTATAGATTGGTACT
This sequence comes from Annona cherimola, assembly GCA_030490835.1. Classification (NCBI taxonomy): domain Eukaryota; kingdom Viridiplantae; phylum Streptophyta; class Magnoliopsida; order Magnoliales; family Annonaceae; genus Annona; species Annona cherimola. Next base: position 2,520,354 of record CM059973.1, on the reverse strand, counting down.
AAAGTATTTTTCCTTTTTCATTTGACATTAACTTTATTCTTATAATCTACTTGAAAAAAATGTTAAAAATTGAACCTATGCCGCTCATGCACTTCCATTATGAAGATTATATAATTTTCGTAATTTCAATATGACAATTATCTATTCAAACATAATTGAATAACATAAAATACAAAAATATATAAAAAATATTTTAAAGTTTTGTGTATATAATATATTTTAGTGTTATTTGCATTTATATTAACTCAAAAGTAAAAATAATTAAATCTACACCAATTTTTAAAAAATTTCATCCATGTTAATGATTCTTAAAAGAGTTTGTATCCATGCCAACTCTACTGTTTTAAAATATCCTCTCGAGAAGTTGACTTCATTATTTAGTTAACTCTAATATGAACTTTTATCTTTCTTGAGAAGTCGATTCCATAGTTGATTTCACTGTGGACATAAAAACCACTTGAGGAGTAAACTCCACTATAGAGTTAATCCCTCAAGGAGATGTCTAATAGCCATTAGGTCTAACATAATAAAGTTGGCACAAATGCAAACTTTTTAAAAATTATTGGCATAGTTGCAAATTAAAATAACAGCATCAATTTTTATGCGATATATCACATGTTAGCCAAATATACAATGCATTAACATTTTTTCTTATGTGTATTAACCAATATACCAAGATTTATTATTTTACAATAATTTTATATATTTATGTTTTATTTTTAAAAACCATCAATTTCAACGGCATTTAAGTAATTTTCCACTCCTTAAAAAATTAATTTTTTAAAATTCGAAATGAATATATAATAATGTTGTAAAATGGTAAAACTTGGTATATGCATTAAATACATCTAAAATATTTTTATAAAATGGTTAAAAAATAATTATAAGGATGCCTAGCATGTATGGCTAAGGTATAATATATCACATAAAATGGTTCCTCTTAAAATAAAAAACCTTGGTATAAATACAATTATTTAACTTTTGAGTTGGCATGAATGCAACTAACCTTATATCTTATGTTAAGTATAAATAGGGGGAGGGATGATTTAATACTTTGTGTAAGTATGGAAGCCTCCATACTTACTCTTCATTTTTAAATTTTGAAATACAATTTTTAAAATCTAAATCGTTGATGATGTTTAATACATCTGGTTTTATCATGTTACCAAAAATAATTTTTATTGGAAATTTATATCTTGTAAAAATAGTATCTATTAAGAGTGAATATCTAGTCACTAAAAATTTTGAAAAATGTATAGCATCAATATAGTATAGTATGTAAAAGATTTCGATGCATGTAGGTTTTGGAAACATAAATAAAACATATGGATAAACATGATAAATGGTTTAGATTCTTCAAAAAATATTTTAAAATTAAAAAATAAAGGGTGAGCATTGAGGCTTCTATGCTTACATAAGTATTGAATCATTGCTCTTTGGGGAAGAGAAGGTTGGGACTTAATTATGACCATGTTTATAAATCAGGTTTTGGTTACTCCAGTCATACTTAGCAAAAATAATATCAAACACGAATTTTCCTCGAGTTTGGTGTGCCGAGTTAGGGCCCAGTCCAGCCGAATGCTAATTAATGATCACCCATTTTTTCCATATATCACGGCTAAGTTCTGCAAGTTGATCTTGTAGTCAGCTAAACCAGGCAATTTAAGACCAGTGGGCCCTTTGTATATTCTAGAATCTACAACAGATTTTTCCAAATTTTTCTTAAAAGTAATGCTGCAAACAAAATAATGTCTATCTTGGCAATATTTTAGCAAGTTTTTTTTGTTGCTTTTACTTCGAGAATTTATTTGCCAACAATGTAAAAACTAATTTAATTCGGATATACGCTACAATAAAAATATATGAATACTAATATTCGTGGATTTTTTTTTGCAAATATACTTATAAAGTTTAACCAATATTGCATCTTTATCCTTAAGTTTGCCGAAAATGCAAATATGCACATAAGGTTTCCATAAAATTGCAAGTGTGTCCCTTCCGTTAGGACGTAGTTAAATTTTATTGTAAAATGATGAAATATCCCTTTAAATCAAGTAATACACTTATTATATTTTCAATTATTGTTGACATATTTTCCATTTCATTATTTTATATATTTTTACCTATATTGTTATTTTAGATTTTTAACAAATATTCTTACAATATTTGCAAAAATTGCAAGTATATTACTTAGCTTAAAGGGATTATCATCATTTTATAGAAAAATCTAATGATATCATAGTGAAAGGGACATGCTTGCAATTTTATGCAAATGTTGTAGCTATATTTACAATTTCAGAAAAATTAGAGACTGGGATGCAATATTAGTCAAACTTTCTACGCATATTTGTAAAAATTCCTAATATTAATGGTTCAGATTTTAAAAATATTTTGAGATTATAAAATTAATTTTAGAAGTAAAAAACTAATAATGAATGACTTGAGTGTAAATTAATTAAGGTTCTCTCTAACATTTTACATGAAGGAATATTCAACCACTAAAAAAAAACGTAACGATTTTTATGCAACAAATAAAAAATTGCCGCACATAATATTTAGTAAAAATTTAGTAGACATAATTTTTATATGCAACAACTAAGAATATTATCGCATATAATTGTGTTCGAGGTAGCTAATTCATAGTCTTTGTTTTTGGTTCCATATAAACTCATAGTTGCATTTGAATATATATATATATATATAGCGTCGATGGTAGCGGTATTAATGGATCAGGTTGGACAGATTAGAGTTTATATATATATATAAACTCATAGTTGCATTTGAATATATATATATATATATATATATATATATATATATATATATATATATATATATATAGCGTCGATGGTAGCGGTATTAATGGATCAGGTTGGACAGATTAGAGCATAATCCTAATTTTAATCTGTTTAAAATATCATAATCATAATCTATTTAAAAAACCTCAAAATTAATCAATTTACAAATCATTTAATACATGGGTTGACAAGTTGTTAACGAATTATATAGCAAACAACCTAAGGGCCTGGACTCTGACAAATGATGATTTTGTAGAGAGAGTTTCGTTGCATGGAAAAATGAAAATAGGGTAGTATTGAAAAATAGGATTAGCAAAACAACAAGAAAATGAAATTAGGCAATATGAGGAAAACTTAACGGGAAAAAATAACCAAGAGATTTACATTTGTATATAGATATATTAGACTTTAATTGATTTAACGAGTTAAACGGGTTAAATGAGTTTACTAAATGGGTTGATAAGTTATAAAATCTCAATCATAATTCGTTTATTTAATTAAATAATTGAATGAGTTGATTGATCATAAACTATTTATTCAAAATTCCAACTCAAACTTATTTATAAACTGGTTGGACAAGTGGGTTGATAGGTTGACCATTACCATTAATTCCCCTAATTGATAGCATATGGTCGGAGTTCCAATAAAGTTAGTCATTTATCCTTTTTTGACTTTTTAAAGTTTTTATAAAATATTATTATAAATATATTTAATTTGTATACAAAATTTTAATACTTTTAGAGATGTATAAGTTTTTTTAATTTCAAAAAAATAAGAGAATTTTTTAAAGTCATTTTGAGGGTTAAAATGATTAAAATGCACTTGTAATTGAAATTCAAAGATACATATCTTCAAAAATGATAAAACTTGACATATTGATTAAACTATAGGTTTTTGAGCCAGCTTCATAGGAGTTCAAGTGAAGCCTGGATGTATAGACTTATGTATCCTATATGTAACCCCATGGTATTTGCTTATAATTATATGAAATTTTTTTTATTGTTGTATGTATTTATTTTTCTTGTTGTGATCCATCTAATCACACATGTGAAATTAAGATATTTCCACATGCGAACCTCCATACGATATACACTTTTATTTTTTATTTTTGATTTTTCTTCATAAACATGTTTTACTAAGTATATTTAACCCATAAACTAAGTTTTACTACCTTACAACATTTTTACTTATTTATTTTTATTTTTAAACTCAAGTCTTTAAGGGACGAAATTGACGAAAATACCCCTAAAATTGATGATTGTTAAAAATAATAAATAAAAATGTAAAAATATTATAAAATGACAAAACTTGGTATATAAGTTAAAATACACATGTTAAAAATATGTTTATGAAGAAAAATAAAAAAAATAAAAATTGCTATCATGCCTCTTTAAATATTGGCAATTATATGTTTTGAGGTCATTGCGTGCAAGGCTAGGATTCTTCGAGTGGTTTTCGGTTAACTGGGGCAATTAATGGCTGGAGCTTGATCCACGTGATAATTAGAACAAGTGGGCAATGCCACTTGCAATGGATACCACGGACAAAGCTCTAAGCCTCCAAATGAAAGGAATATAATGAAAATGAAACGAAGAAAGCTCCAAATAGATTACAGGGGCGAGTTGAATGTTATACGTAACTTGCGGTCAGATATATTATAATATAATATTAGTATAGGACAAGCTGAAGGAATATAGGGCTCGATTATTTAATAAATTTGCCATCGAACATATATGGCACGCATGTGTAAATTATAAAAAATTTCATCTCAAGGAAGTATGTCTAATCCCAATCAAGTATGCATATGGGCTTCATAAAAAGAAGTATGCTTATGGGTTATATTTGCTCAAAAAATATATATATTCGTGTGTAAATTATAAAAAATCCTTAAATCCATTTATACATGCATTATAATATATTAATACTTTGTAGAATTATTTATCCACATATTAATAATATTTTAGATGTTAGATGTTTGAAAAACTACTTTAAAGTTGATATTTTAACATTAAACTATTTTATTACGTTAATTTTACACATTTATAGATGAGACCCATATACAATGATATAAACCAAGTTAGAGGATTTCCAAAATACTATAAATGATGTTAAATACAATTATGAACTACATTTTCTATTAACCTTTAAGATTTTAAAAATGGAGTAGGTTACAATAAAAAAGGATTTTATAGAAGTGAAACCGTACACACACACTTGGGTCGAGTTTTACCTATAAGAAATTAAAGGTGTGTGGGAGAAGTGATAACATTTTTGGAATAAGAGGTTTGCAGTTCTGTAAGTGTAATGTCACCTTACTGTTAGGCCTGGGCGTTACAGTAAGCAATTGTATGAACAAACAATAAAAAAAAAACTTTTTAGTGTAAAAAATTTTGAAATGAGAGAAAACTATATAATATAACACTGACAACAGTAAGGAGTAAAGAGAATAAAGTAAAAATAATAAGTTACTTGTATAGGCATTTGTATAAAAATAGTCGAAAAATAAGATAGTTGTATAAGAAGACAAATAAATAATTAAAATTTGGAATAATTGTGGATGATGAAAAGTTTCAAATTATTTTAAAAAAGTTAGATGTATCGAAACACACTCTTAAAATAAAAACCTCATGGCCCTGAGCTAGGGATATTAGGGATGTGTAGAAATTGAAAAGTTTATAGAATTTTGGGATTTTGTGATGGGATGAGAGTAAAAAAAGAAATATTTTAGGAATTGTGTGATTGATATAAATGAGTAGAGTAAAGTTGGAACAAATAGAGTAGTTGAAAGGAAAAATAAATGTAATATAAAACTAAAATTCGAAAAATAAAATTATTTAATTATTAAATCATCTATAAAATAACATACGTGCCACAGTTTGCTATACTATCTTAAACTTATCAATTTCTCAACGTCTCCTTACGCCGCCAACCGACACGCACCAACATTTCAACTTCTTTTTTCTTTTTTTTTGATAAAAGGCTATCCCAACTCCCTTAGAATATGAAATGGAGTAGGGATGGAGTGATCCGGTAATTTAATTGTCAAAAAATTATTTGTACAGATTTTTTCCACTATAACTTGAGGTGGATTGCCCCACCAAACATAACTATCCAAAAAAGACAAAGATATAAAATCAGCTAAAGAATGTGCGACCACATTTCCTTGCCTTAACACATGTTGAACTAAAATGTTGCTAGTGGAAGAGAGAATAGATTTGATCTCGCAAATCACATTTCAAACCGGGGAGAAGATGGGACAATCATTCAACAGAAAGTTGAAGAAAATAGGTAAATCAGACTCCAGTTGAACATTTCAACTTCTTAGTTGGCTGTAGCTTAATTTCTTACTAGCCATGCATGTTGCCATTTTTTAATTAAAAAAATGTGTATAGGTTATTGGAGTTGACTGTGACAAGCCTACGAATAAAATAAAGCGAAAAGGAATTTTAAGGGGAAAAGAAATAAAAATCTGACCTTGAGCTAGAGACGGCTAGGTACCGTCCAATAATCCTAGCTAACTAGCTAGCCCAAAAATTACACCCAATAAAAATTGGGAAAAAAGAAAAAGCAGAAAAGTAAGTTGTAGCGAATGTTGCCAGAACTGAACCGGTGATTGAACCGGTAAAGGAACTGGTCTGGTTCGAACCGGTTGGACTGGCTAAGCAAACCGGTTCGAATCAGTGACGTCAGCATGATACATTTATGATGTCATAAATATTAAATTATTTTAAATTTTAAATAAATATATTGATAAAATTATATTTTCATAAATTCTAAATATATATGTTAGATTTTAAAAACTACAATATAAGTACAAAACATGCAGAAAAAAATTGATAGCAAGCTTTAAAAAATCTTTAAGCATGAATGTTAGAAAAATTAACTACATTAACTTACTTGATGTCCATTAGCCTAGAACAAGGGCCAATCCAATACAATTGGGTAAAAGATTTGTGCACATATAGGAGGAAAAATGATATCAAAATTACTAGAAGAATTTGCACATACTGCCAAGGCTAGAGGGAGTCCTTCAAGAACATCACCAAGTCCACCAGTTTTGCTCCATGGAGCTACCTCCGACCCCACGAAGACAATGTTCATGCCCATTCCACATAGAATTACAGGATTTGATCGTGCATTGTCATGTTTTGGTCTCTTCATCAGGGTCTCTTCATCAGAGTCTTGAGAGACCCACTTGATCCAGAGGCCTCAAATCCCTGGAAACACAGCAAGTGGCTCCCCATCGACGCCCCACTCAATGAACATGATGTCACGCCTAAATCGTTGCCTCTTGATACAAAGAGGAAGACACTCACGGCTGCCATTGGAATAGGTATCTAAAACAAGTACACCTATTTCACCAGGAATTATAACACCATGGAACCCAATCATTAGTAAAAATCATAGATAAAATCAATCATTAAGCAATTAAAGAAAAAACCGAATCTAATCGTCACCCTTTGCCCATGAAAAAATCTGTGGTTGAGAAGTGTGCGAATTTCAGAAATGTTGCTTGAAATCTCAGAGCGAAATGAAATGCAAATACATTACAACAGAAAAAAAAAAGAAAAAGAAATCTCATATGGTTGTCAATTACTCTTTGAGAATGAAGGAGAGTGGGAATCGGGTGATGGTTGCCGTCCAATAGGCCTGAGCTAGAGCAGGATCGGGAGCAGAGCAGCCCATTTGTAGGCAGCCGGAATGCTATGTAATTTTCCACTCCTTAAAAAATCGATTTCTTAAAATTCAAAATGAATATATAATAATGTTGTAAAATGTTAAAACTTGGTATATGCATTAACTACACCTAAAATATTTTTATAAAATGGTTAAAAATAATTATAAGGATGCCTAGCATGTATAGCTAACATATAATATATCACATAAAATGGTTCCTCTTAAAATAAAAAAAAGTTGGTATAAATACAATGATTTAACTTTTGAGTTGGCATGAATGCAACTAACCTTATATCTTATGTTAAGTATAAATAGGGGGAGGGATGATTTAATAATTTGTGTAAGTATGGAAGCCTCCATACTTGCTCTTCATTTTTAAATTTTAAAATACAATTTTTAAAATCTAAATCATTGATGATGTTTAATACATCTGGTTTTATCATGTTACCAAAAATAATTTTTATTGGAAATTTATGTCTTGTAAAAATAGTATCTATTAAGAGTGAATATCTAGTCACTAAAAATTTTGAAAAATGTATAGCAACAATATAGTATGTAAAAGATTTCAATGCATGTAGATTTTGGAAACATAAATAAATACATATAGATAAATATGATAAATGGTTTAGATTCTTCAAAAAATATTTTAAAATTAAAAAATAAAGGGTGAGCATTGAGGCTTCCATGCTTACATTAGTATTGAATCATTCCTAATAGGGGAGAGGAAGGTTGGGACTTAATTGTGACCATGTTTATAAATCAGGTTTTGGTTACTCCAGTCATACTTAGCAAAAATAATATCAAACACGAATTTTCCTCGAGTTTGGTGTGCCGAGTTAGGGCCCACTGGCCCAGTCCAGCCGAATGCTAATTAATGATCACCCATTTTTTCCATATATCACGGCTAAGTTCTGCAAGTTGATCTTGTAGTCAGCTAAACCAGGCAATTTAAGACCAGTGGGCCCTTTGTATATTCTAGAATCTACAACAGATTTTTCCAAAAGTAATGCTGCAAACAAAATAATGTCTATCTTGGCAATATTTTAGCAAGCTTTTTTTTTTGTTGCTTTTACTTCGAGAATTTATTTGCCAACAATGTAAAAACTAATTTCCTTCGGATATACGCTAAAATAAAAATATATGAATACTAATATCAATGGATTTTTTTGCAAATATGCATATAAAGTTTAACCAATATTGCATCTTTATCCTTAAGTTTGCCGAAAATGCAAATATGCACATAAGGTTTGTATAAAATTGCAAGTGTGTCCCTTTCGTTAGGATGTCGTTAAATTTTATTGTAAAATGATGAAATATCCCTTTAACTAAAGTAATATACTTGTTATATTTTCAATTATTGTTGACATATTTTCTATTTCATTATTTTATATATTTTTACCTATATTATTATTTTAGATTTTTAACAAATATTCTTACAATATTTGCAAAAATTGCAAGTATATTACTTAGCTTAAAGGGATTATCATCATTTTATAGAAAAATCTAATGATATCATAGTGAAAGGAATATGCTTGCAAATTTATGCAAATGTTGTAGCTATATTTACAATTTCGAAAAAATTAGAGACAGGGATGCAATATTAGTCAAACTTTGAATGCATATTTGTAAAAATTCCTAATATTAATGGTTCAGATTTTAAAAATATTTCGAGATTATAAAATTAATTTTAGAAGTAAAAAACTAGTTATGAATGACTTGAGTGTAAATTAATTAAGGTAGCCTCTAACATTTTACATGAAGGAATATTCAACCACTAAAAAATCACGTAACAATTTTTATGCTACAAATAAAAAATTGCTGCACATAATATTTAGTAAAAATTTAGTAGATATAATTTTTATATGCAACAAATAAGAATATTATTGCATATAATTGTGTTCTAGGTAGCTAATTGATAGTCTTTGTTTTTGGTTGCATATAAACTCGTAGTTGCATTTGAATATATATAGCGTCGATGGTAGCGGTATTAATGGATCGAGTTGGACAGGTTGGAGTATAATCCTAATTTTAATCTATTTAAAATATCGGAATCATAATCTGTTTATTAGTCTATTTAAAAACCTCAACATTAATCCATTTACAATTCATTTAATAAATGGGTTGACGAGTTGTTAATGGATTATATAGCAAACAACCTAACAGCCTGGACTCTGACAAATGATGATTTTGTAGAGAGAGCTTCGATGCATGGAAAAATGAAAATAGGGTAGTAGTGAAAAATAAGATTAGCACAACAACGAGAAAATGGAAATCAGTCAATATGAGGAAACTTAACTGGGAAAAATAACTAAAAGATTTACATTCGTATATACATATATTAAACTTTAATCGATTAAACGAGTTAAACGAGTTAAATGAGTTTACTAAATAGGTTGACAAGTTAAAAATCTCAATCATAATTTGTTTATTTAATTAAATAGTTGAATGAGTTGATGGATCATAAATCATTAATTCAAAATTCCAACCCAAACTTATTTATAAACTGGTTGGACAAGAGGGTTGATAGGTTGACCATGACCATTAATACCTCTAATTGATAGCATAAGGTCGGAGTTCCAATAAAGTCAGCCATTTATCCTTTTTTGACTTTTTAAAGTTTTTATAAAATGTTATTTTAAATATATTTAATATGTATACAAAATTTTAATACTTTTTGACATGTATAAGTTTTTTATTTCAAAAAAATAAGAGAATTTTTTAAAGTCATTTTGACGGTTAAAATGACTAAAATGCGCTTGTAATTGAAATTCAAAGAAATTATATGCATATCTTCAAAACTGATAAACCTTGACATATTGATTAAATATACTTAGAATGAAACTTCTAGAAAAATTAAAGACTATAGGTTTTTGAGCCAGCTTCATACGAGTTCATGTGAAGCCTAGATGTATAGACTTATGTATCCTATATGTAACCCCATGGTATTTGCTTATAATTATATGTAAAATTTTTTATTGCTGTATGTATTTATTATTCTTGTTGTGATCCATCTAATCACACACATGAAATTAAGATATTTCCACATGCGAACCTGCATACAATATTCACTTTTATTTTTTATTTTTTATTTTTCTTCATAAACATGTTTTAATAAGTATATTTAACCCATAAACTAAGTTTTACTATCTTACAACATTTTTACTTATTTATTTTTATTTTTAAACTCAAGTCTTTAAGGGGTGAAATTGACGAAAATACCCTTAAAATTGATGATTGTTAAAAATAAAAAATAAATATGTAAAAATATTATAAAATGACAAAACTTAGTATATAAGCTAAAGACACATGTTAAAAATATGTTTATGAAGAAAAATAAAAATAAATAAATATTGCTATCATTTGAGGTCATTGCGTGCAAGGCTAGGATTCTTCGAGTGGTTTTCGGTTAACTGGGGGCAATTAATGGCTGGAGCTTGATCCACGCGATAATTAGAACAAGTGGGCAATGCCACTGGCAATGGATGCCACGGACAAAGCTCTAAGCCTCCAAATGAAAGGAATATAATGAAAATGAAACGAAGAAAGCTCCAAATAGATTACAGCGGCGAGCTGAATGTTATACGTAACTTGCGGTCCGATATATTATAATATAATATTAGTATAGGACAAGCTGACGGAATATAGGGTTCGATTATTTAATAAATTTTCCATTGAACATATATGACACGCATGTGTAAATTATAAAAAATTTCATCTCAATCAAGTATGTTTCATCCCTATTAAGTATGCTTATGCGTCATATTTGCTAAAAAATATATATATATATTCAAAAATATATATATATATATTCATATGTAAATTATGAAAAATAGTTAGATCCATTCATACATGTATTATAATATATTAATACTTTGTAGAATCATTTATCCACGTATTAATAATATTTTAGATGGTTAGATGTTTGAAAAACTACTTTAAAGTTGATATTTTAACATTAAAGTATTTTATTACATTAATTTTACACATTTATAGATGGGACCCGTATATAATGATATAAAACAAGTTAAAGGATTTCCAAGATACTATAAATGATGCTAAATACAATGAATGAATTGAATTTTCTATCAACCTTTAAGATTTTAAAAATGGAGCGGGTTACATAAAAAATGAGTTTCATAGAAGCGAAACTGTACACATACTCACACTTGGGTTGAGTTTTACGTATAAGAAATTAAAGGTGCGTGAGAAAAGTGATAAAATTTTTGTAATAAGAGATTTGCAGTTCTGTAAGCAATTGTATGAACAAGCAATAAAAGAAAAAAACTTTTGGTGTAAAGAAAATTTTGAAATGAGAGAAAACCATATAATAAGCAGGTACAATAATGAGTAAAGAAAATAAAGTAAAAATAAATAAGTTACTTGTATAGGCATTTGTATAAAAATAGTTGGAAAATAAGATAGTTGTATAAGAAGATAAATAAATAATTAAAATTTGGAATAATTGAGAACGATGAAAAGTTTCAAATTATTTTAAAAAATTTAGATGTGTCCAAAAACACTCTTCAAATAAAAACCTCATAGCCTGTGCGAGGGATATTAGGGGATGTTTAGAAATTGAAAAGTTTGTAAAATTTTGGGATTTTGTGATGGGATGAGAGTAAAAAAGAAAATATTTTAGAAATTATGTAATTGATATAAATGAGTAGAGTAAAGTTGGAATAAATAGGGTAGTTGAAAGGAAATGAATGTAATATAAAACTAAAATTTGAAAAATAGAATTATTTAATTATTAAATCATCTATAAAATAACATACGTACCATAGTTTGCTACACTATCTAAACTTATCAATTTCTCAACGTCTCCTTAGGCTGCCAGCCGTACACGCACGGACTTTTCAACTTCTCAGTTGGCTGTAGCTGAATTTCTTACTAGCCATGCATGTTGCCATTTTTTAATTAAGAAAATGCATATAGGACATCTCATTACTGCAGTTGATTGTGACAAGCCTACCAATAAAATAAAGAGAAAAGGATTTTTTAGGGGGAAAGAAATAAAAATCTGACCTTGAGCTAGAGAGAGCTGGGTACCGTCCAATAACCCTAGCTAATTAGCTAGCCCAAAAATGACACCCAATAAAAAAAGGAAAAAACAAAAAACAAAAAAGTTAGTCTAACAAGGAGCTGCAGGCAGCTGGGTACCATACGTCCCGCAATCCTAGCTAGCCAGCAAGCCTGAAAATTCAACCATTCAACATAAACATATAAATCATATGTAAAATAATTCATCAAAAAAATCATATGTAAAATATGAAAGTACTTTAGACGCATGCATTCAGATGCATTATAATGCTAAAATACATCATAAAATCATTGATCTTCAAGGGAGAATATTTTGAATTGTATATATGTTGAATTAATCATTTTGAAATGGTTGTACAAGTTAAATAATTTTAATATCTTGGTCTTACATTTTTATCATTTTTATCAATTGGGAATCCCATCTTAAATATTTGACGGGTTTCAATGTAATGTCCATGCACCCCTTTGGTTTTTGTAGTTTTAAGAACTTTTTCTTAAAAGCTAAACCATTTGTAATCTATATTTACAAGAGATGTTTCAATGCAACTGGATGTATAAATCCGGCTAGAATTTCTATTTTTAAATGATTTTTTTATAAAATTCTTAATCTAAGTATATTTAATCAATAAACTAAATTTTACTATTTTTGAAAAGTTTATACATTTTTTTGATTTTAAAAAAAAGGGGGTAGTACGTTTCAAATGACTAAGCTATTCCTATTTTAAAAAATAAAAAATACATATACGTGTTTTCAAAAAATGATAAAACTTAATACAAAAGTTAAATACACTATGATTAAGAGTTTTATAAAAAATAAAAAAATATTAAAAAATAGAATTTCTAGATGGATGCATTAAAATTTCAATGCATATAGTTGCATTGAAAAAAAAACCCATGTTTATAGGTATTTATTTACAAATGTAAAAAGGCACTTTGAATGAAAAGTTATATATTTAAAATATTTAATACCTTTACTTATAAAAAAATATTTAACAATTTTGAATAGTGAGTATACAACTATTAAAATTTTAAAAATAAATGTATAATATAAAAATTTTCTAATATGTCTTTTTAATTTAGATCTTAAATTTTTTTTAAAAATAAAAAAAGCAAAGGGGGTGCATGGATACATGGGTTGCATTGGATTATAACTCATATTTGTCTAGTTAAATAAATAATTTCAAATGTAACGTATGGATCAGATATTAGGAATCTAATTATATATATCATGATGTATTTTAGGCTAAAATACAGAATTTATTTATTTTATTTAAAATTTTGATTTTTCTTCATAAACATATTTTTTGTGAGTGTATTTAATTTGTATACAAAGTTTTTGCCATTTTATAATATTTTACATATTTATTTTTTATTTTTAAAAATTTATGAATTTCATGGTTATTTTAGTCCTTTTTCACCTCTTAAAAATCTTGATTTTTAAAAATAAAAATAAAAATTTAAAAGTATTGTAAAATGAAAAAACTTGATATATGGATTGAATGGACTTAAGAAATGAATAAAAGATTAAAAAATGACACCCGATATGTAAAAGAAATAAAAATCTGACCTTGAGCTAGAGACGGCTGGGTACCGTCCAATAATCCTAGCTAACTAGCTAGCCCAAAAATGACACCCAATAAAAACAGGGAAAAAAGAAAAGCAGAAAAGTAAGTCTAACAAGGAGCTGCAGGCAGCTGGGTACCATACGTCCTGCAATCCTGGCTAGCTAGCTAGCCTAAAAATTCAACCATTCAACACATACATATAAATCATATGTAAAATAATTCATCAGAAAAATCATATGTAAAATACGAAAGTACCTTAGACGCATGCATTCAGATGCATTATAATGCTAAAATACATCATCAAATCATTGATCTTCAAGGGGAGAATATTTTGAATTGTACAGATGTTGAATTAATCATTTTGAAATGGTTGTACAAGTTAAATAATTTTAATATCTTGGTTTTAAATTTTTATCATTTTTATCAAATGGGAATCTTAAATATTTTATGGTTTTCAATATAATGTCCATGCACCCCTTTGGTTTTTGTAGTTTTAAGAACTTTTTCTTAAAAGCTAAACCATTTGTAATCTATATTTACACGAGTCTGGATGTATTGGATGCATACATCCGGCTAGAATTTCTATTTTAAATTTTTTTTTTATAAAACTTTTAATCTAGGTGTATTTAATCAATAAACTAAATTTTACTGTTTTTGAAAATGTGCATGCATTTTTTATTTTTAAAAAATGGGGGGGGTACCTTTCATGGTTATTTTAGTTATTTTTCACCTCTTAAAAATCTCAATTTTTAAATATAAAAATAAAAATATAAAAGTATTGTAAAATGGCAAAAACTTGATATATGGATTGAATGCACTTAAGAAATGAATAAAAGATTAAAAAATATGACTAACTATAAAATAAATAAATAATGTATTTTAGCCTAAAATACATCGTAATATGTATAATTAGGTTCCTTTAAATATCAAGATAGGCCAAAAGTAAGATTACAATAATACAATCTTCAATGTGCTCAACCAATACGTATTGCATGTAACGGTTTATAGAAATGGAGAAGTGCATATCAAATGATCCCCATGGATCTAGAACATCCTTTAGATAAGGTTGGTTTATAGAAATGGAGAAGTGCATATCAAATGATCCCCATAGATCTTGAACATCCTTTAGATAAGGTTGTTGCGATAAGTTTTCCCATTATTGGGTGAATTTGAAATTCTTTAACTGCTAGGCATTGAAGATGATTTAATCATTGCATTTCATTGGTGGGATTTATGTGAGCTGAGGATGTATTGTGGTTGGATTAGTTGCGATACATTAAATTCATGCATGTATGGCATATGTGAGCACGTAGGCTATGTACTATGTGATTCATTTGTGTATCTCGTTTTGGTTACATTTATTGATTTCATGATTTGTTTTGTTAGTTATTGGATTAGAGAAATATGAGTCATGCGCTAGTTGAGCGCTATAACTATCTTGAGCCTTATGAAGTAGGTACAGAGTTTGAACTGCCTAATTAGATCACATAAGTGAAGGGGCAAAGTTCCCAGAGGAAACTTTAGTTAGTAAGTTGTATAGGATGGTGAATTGATGGTGAATTGGTATGTGGACTAGTCATTCATTCTTTTTTCTTCATTTTTCTTTTCCATTTTCTTCCTCCCTTCATGTACTTATTGGAACCCATCTTAAAACTAGGGCGAGAATCGAGGCAAGACATATTCAGTCAGGGTTTACCCAACTCTGACCTTACTTTTTAAAAGTTATGTTTGACCATATTTTTGTATTGGGTTGGGACAATGTCAGTTTGACCATCACATTTTTTTAATAGGTTATAAGAAAAACTTTAGGTTGGTATTGAAAAGGTTTTGGGATAGCAGGTTGAGTAGAAAATGCTGGTCAAATAAGATGATTTAAAGAATTTATTTATCTATCAAACATAAATTTACATTAAATTTTAATGTTGTATGCTTTAATATTTTACCAATTAAGAAAAAACACATCATCACTAAAACAAAACGTGAGTAAATATTATAGAACTTTAATAAAATAAATTAATGTACAATTATACATAACATTGATGTATATGTATATGAAAATTCCTTTTATTTATTGTTATATTATTTTTTTCGATAAATTGATTCTTATCTTGTTGATATAGTTATTATAAAAAAAATGAGAGTTTTGAAAGAAAACGATAATAAAATTTAAACATATGCTTCAAGACTCTTTGAATTGGGACATAATCAACCTACCTTGACCTTATTTTTCAATTCATATCAAAATTTCAAACTTATCCATATATCGGGTTAAAAAAATCTAGGTCAAGAACAGGTTAGGTCAAGGATGGTCATTGATCGACTCACTCAAATTTTTACCCCTACTTAAAACCTTATAAAGCTTTCATAATCATTTTCTAAATCATCTAATTGCATCAAGGGGTTGGGGATTTCAAGATTCAAGTGATGGGATTTGATAATTTTGAGCAAAACTCTTATAGAGGTAAATAAATTATTTTTTCGGAGCAAAGTTTAAATTTGAGATCCAAAATGGGTTGTTTAATATTTATACAGGTATCATCTTTGAATTTCCTAGCTTAGGTGAATTTGAGGGATCTTGATTATATGCACCCCGGTGCAAATAGCCTTTTTTATTTATTTATTTACATAATTGTTAATCTAAGTATATTTAACATGTATATCAAATTTTACCTTTTTGGAGTTTTTTAGATATTTTTTGTATTTTCAAAAATTAACGGCAGTTTTAGTAATTTTAAAATTGCCATTAATTTTTAAAAATCTAAAAGTATTTAAAAATGTTCTAAAATGGTTAAAAATTGATACACAAGTTTAATGCACTTCGATTAATACTCTTATGAAAAAAATTTCAAAAAAATTAAAAAATGAGTTAAATGCACTTGAGTGCACTAAGCCTAAGTGCACCCGGGTGCAACAAATCACAACCTGAATTTAAGGCATGAAGATGTGCTTTGGTTAGTTAAGATTGTTAAAATTTGAAGGCTTTGTTTTAAATTTTCGTGATGTGAGTCATGTGGATGTGATTACCATATTGACGCAGTGTATGGACTTGAGATTATGTATTATGGTATGAAAATTTGGAGATTTCTATATATCCATGCAATCTGTTTGATGAAATGCTAATAGGAAAGTTAATAAATTAGATTCATGTATGAACTAAGATTTAGCATTCCAGTGATACGAAAGACTTGTTATTTACGTTTTAATTCATGTTTGATCGAATTTTGTATGATGTGGAGTATGTGCCATGTAATGCCTCAATTTACAAACACGATGTAACATGAAACCTTATTCCACAGATTTTTTTAAGCAATGAATCTCTTGAATGAAATTAAAGTTTCATTCTTCACACAAGCAAAAGCTTTTCTAATGTGTTTAAAAATTAGTATATATTTTTTATTTTTATAACTTATTCTGGTTTCATTTCTTTATCCGGTAGCATGTTTGTAACGCCCTGCCGAAAAAGTCAACGGTCGCAAATAAAGTACATGATTGATGATAATGAGAGAACACACACAACTGCAATACACAATCCATTAGGTCATTATAAACCAGGTGTTTCACTAATTTTAAATTAAACTAGATCCAAATAATTAAATCCATAGAATATATACTTCATATATTTACTCTTCACTCTTTATAAATAAAAAATAGATAACTTTAAATCGGGATTCACCAAATTCTAGTTTTATCTGGTACACCAAACCCATGTTGGTTTCCACTCGCGTACCTGTTATCTAAAAAAATATAACAAAATAAGATGATTCTAGACAAACTCAGTAAGTACAACATACAAATGTAAACTGGTAAAACTTGAGTAAATAATATACATAGGGGTTGACAAAATATAGATTATATCATAAATTCAAATCCAGTTTAAATCTATATGAAACATATGTTAATGCCCAAGCATGCATCAATGCATCAAACACATTTGATTTCTCCAATCCATCCAACAAAGTCTTAAATCAAATGGGGAGGTTCAGTATTTCACCCCATAATCTAGCTTGCTATACAACCTAGGTTGTCATCACTGCAACCCAGCACGAGTGGCCAACCTTGCACAATATGGATAGATCGAAAAATACCTTTATCCAAACCGAAGGTATAACTGATACATTGCTACTCTTGCCACATAGTCGTAGCCACATCATACTACATTACGCAAACGACTCTATCCTCAACTGTTACGTTGATGGCCATCAGTCCCACAGATCGGGTCACGATATACATTACCCAAATCATAAGGGCCAGATAAATTAGGTTTGCAGTCCACCAAATCTACAGTGTCAGACAAGTAAGTCTAAACAATGCCACCCGGGCTATCACATCTCGATCTTTGGTCAAAATGTAATAACGGTCATCACCGATGATATAACAATAATACTTCACAAATTCACAACTATAGTCATGGCTCATGAATATGCCAGCATACCAAGCAATATATGCTAATGTTATAATACATAATGCTAGCATGAATAAAGAGCCAACCCCGGTATACAATAAATCATTATAATCAATAATATTTATTCGCTAAAAATTTATAAAACAATGACATCCAGAACATCTATGCATGTAAGTATATATTACAATATAAAATTAAAAAGAGAAGAAAAGAGCTCTATTTATCTTGTGTAAATCTTGGATCCATTCTAGTACTGTATTTAGCTTTAATGCTCAAATCATCACACTGGAAAATAAAACTTTTCTTTCATTAATATTTTAACTCAAATTAACTCGTTTAATAATGATTTAGCATGATATCTCATGCTAAGATGGATGGATACCTCTATAAATCCGAACTTTTATACTTTAATCAACATACAGTTCCTCGTATAAATTAAATTATTCCAAAATTATCATTTCATAATAAATTTTATTACTTCTAAAACATTACTTGCTCTAAGTTAATAAAATAATTAATTTGAGTGAGAAGTTATTTAACAGAATTACCAATTGACTCCTTTAACTTGTGATTTTTAGTTATTGTATCGTATTCAATCCTATTTTATAAATATTCAATTTTAACTATTAAATTTCATTCTCAATGATTATTTACTAATCAATAATAATTATTTTATTTTTGAATCATAATATGATCACAGGTGCCCCCTTGATCAAATTAACTTTCGCGAGCCTATTTATACCTAATTTAATTTTTAATATTTTTCAAATATTTTATAAATATTTTTCACATGATTTATCTAAGTAATCATATATTTTAACTAACCATATTAATTTAGATGATTATTATTTGAGTTTTAAATTTTGTTTTAATTATTTCTCAATCTGTCCATATTTGCTAAAATCAATCACATTCATTTCTCTTATTTTTTTATTTATAGTCAAATCAAGATGTTTAAGTCTAAAATTTCTGATCATACATCAACAACTATATTAATTAACCAAAATAAATATCTCTAGCATAAAATATTAATTATTTATATTTATTTATGTATTTTTATTCTGCTGGACAGGGGAGTTTAGGGATAATTCAAATCACGTTAATTATTACCCATATTTATATCATCTAATTTTTTTTTCAATGATATTAAGGATGTATTTTATGTCATATAAAATTTTCAGCTTCAAGTTCAGTGTATAAAAATTATGAAAAATTAATTAATACAACTAGTTCTAACAACCATTCTCCCTCTTTAGACTGATTTTTTAGGATTTTTAATTTACAATATACCAAACATCGTAAGAGAAAATTTTGGTCATTCCTTAATGATAATATAAAGATTTCTCAGTAAAATTTTCATACCAAAAATCATTCATTTATTATTTTTTAATATTTGTCTTTTCACTCTTAAATTTATTACATCGGTGGTGTAAATTAAGTTATAATTAGTTATAATTGTTAATTTAAATCACTATTGACAGTCTTGATCATAGGTTTAACACATAAATCATAGAAAATAACTCATTTAGTCTCGACTCCGCAGTTTAGATTATGAAATTATGTTTTTAATTAAACCTATAACGGTTTAAATCAATTTGGCTATAGTTTCCACTAATATAAGAATTATGGAGACAGATTGCAAATGACCAAATCTAATGATCCATAAAAGTGTTCACACATGATCATTTCTCTATGTAAAATTAAATTTTACACACATCCAAGAGTTTGGATCATCCAGATCATACACAAAATTATAGATTCAATGGTTGAGATCATTCTCTTACTATCTAATGATATATGTTTTATTTATCATAATTTTGGGCAAAATTTTCCCTAAATAACAACCCCTGATCATGTCCATGCCCAAGTAATAAAAATTTCTAAGTCATAGATTCAATTCAACCTCCATCAGATTTAATAAATCTAATTTCTATGGACGTTAGCTTCCTTCCTTCAAATCTAAAATCTTTCTCCCAAATTCAACGGTCCAGATTGATCTCTACCCTTGATCCTTGATTAATTTAGAAAGTAAGATATAGAATAAATAACAACTAACTTGGATGATGATGATTGATAACTGAGATTAACTTGATGGAAACCCCATTTCCTCTCTCTCTCTCTCTCTCTCTCTCTCTCTCTTTCTCTCCATTCTTCATCTAAGATGGGCCATCACTTCTTATTTATAAGTTCCAGCAGATCCCAACAATGGTGTAGAAATTTCTACCTAGATTTACACAATTTTCACATTTATTTATTTTGGTTAATAGGGTGCCATATGCACCCTTCTAGTAGTTAGAATTTTACTTCCAACCTATGTGGCGGGTGCATTGTGGGCATTGTTTTTATTTTACAGTTTGGACCACTTTCTTGTTATTTATTATGTACTCTTAAGTTGCTGACATTTGCAATTTTATACTCAATTTATTATAAAATATCAAAATTCTCATTTTTTCTTTCTGATACTTTCCAAATTAATAATAAAGAAATATTTGAATGTACTCTGCACATTAATAGAAAAATTTAAGTGTTTGAAATATGTATTATCATACAAATATTTTTAAAAAATATTTATTTGTACACATATTATGTGTACAAAGTATAAATTTTCTTTCAATTTTAAAACATGGAGTTTACAATGTTGTCTATATTTAAGATGTTTGGAGGAGGCTAAACTTGATAGTCATTACGTACTGTAATATTTGCTACTAAATTCATTCACATCTATGTAAGTTCATCTAATCTCTCATTAATTGTCTTATACAATCATTTCTCATATAAGAAAGCCAACTATTACAACATTTAATATCAATATAACACATTTGACTTAGTACATATTCACACTTTTAATAATTACAACCCAAGGCTTCAAAATACTTCAAAAGCATTAACGGTCATATCTTCACTACTTTAATAGCAATGAAGGATCTTCTATAAAGTTTGCATCATTTGCATTTATTGGTTAGTTGAAAAATAATTAGTAAAAAAAATACTTTGCAAGCATGCATCAACTAAAAATGTAAAATTCTTAAATTCTCGTTTTGCATGTTTGATTTGTTCTAAATCCTTCAACATAAATCCACGTACCTCCCTTGCACGCATACACCTAATACTTTATCATTACTAATCATGTTTTACCGAATTTGATTTTTAACTCGTAATTACATAACTTTTAAAAAACCATACTTTACATGCGGTACCACCATCATTAATTTCAAACATTCTATTTTCAAGCATGATGTAATCATGAAAATGACTAAAATACCCCCACTTTTGAAAAATCATAAATATCTACAAGTTTCTAAAAATGGTAAAACTTAATACATATGTTAAATACACTTCTATTAATAGTTTTATAAAAAATTTCAACAACTACAAGTTTTTGCTGATTAGTGCACGGAAAGCTAAGTATATCCTAGTGTATAGGATCTGGGCAGTAATAATTAATTAAAAAATATTGATCTCAACTAACAAGGATATTAAATAATTTAATAAAAGTATAACATTTAATACAAGCAAGTGGCTATGAATGTACTGCATGATTGATAAAGAAAAGAATTAATTAAATAACTTAAATTATAATATGAAAATATTGTACATATGCATATATTTAAAAATATAAAATATATATGAGTGTCGACATGTGCATATGCACGTGCGAACTACCCCATCAAAATAGCTAAAAGAAGCTTTCTCCCTTTTCTTCCTTCCATTCGACCAGCAAGAGAGGGAGAGAATGTGAGGGAGTGGGAGAGGAGTAAGAGGGAAGAAGAGACGGAGGGGAAAGAGAGGGTTTCCAAGTGCCATGTGCCATGTTCGATTGCCGTTGTCAACGGAGACAGGACCCGACGCTGCTGCCATCATAATTACAAGGTGAGAATTGATTTTTCTCCTAAATCTCTTTAGGATTTTGTCATGTATGTAAGAAATCATTTCGTTTTTGACTTTTAGGATGTTATAGGGATGAATCTTGGCTATAAAAATAAAAATCTAAGATGGGTTTAAACTTACACCCATGGACTTGTGGCGGACATTCATGCGTGGGAGGAAGACGACCAAGCATTTAATTTAATTTAATTTTTTTTTACCATTTTCAACTTTGCATGCTAAATCTAAGATAATGTCTAATTAGTTTAACTAAGAAAAATCACATGTTAGATCATTTAATTAAACCCATTCATGCTCATATATGGGGGACGACTACAAATAATGGAAATGGCAGGAACATGGCCCAACCCAGGGGAAGCCTTTCCCATGAGAAAAAAAAGGACGCAGGGGCATTGTGGTAATTTTACGGCGTAAGTATATTTGTTTAAAAACGTGAGTATATTTGGTTTTTTGATTAAATTTGTATTATATATATCCAAAATCTCAATCTATTCCATTCATTTGCTGGATTAACTACTAAAATGTATGGAGGCATAATTTTTCATTATTTGACAATTTCTAAAAATATTTGTGTACAAAAATTTAATTTTTAATAAGATTTCATTATAATTGGTAAAGTTGGAAAATATAATTTTTATTAGAAGTTATGTTATATTATTTAAAGTCAATGTAATTAAGGTACTCTCAAAAATAACAATTTCTTTTATTTTTCTTAATGTCTTAAAATTTTATTAATATTTTTTATTTTCCGAATATAATAGAATTTAATTGCATCTAATCACATCTAACCGGATCTAACAACATCTAACCGCATCTAATTTTTGAAATTAATAAGTTAATCATAATTTAACACCTGTAATATGATCTTCGGCCCCCTTATAACATCATTTATACCTTAATTATGTAATTTGAAACTCCGATAATACGAGTTAATGAAATCACCATAATCTAACAACATCTAACTGCGTCTAACCATATCTAACCCAATTTAACCGCATTTAATTTTTGAAATTAGTAAGTTAATCCTAATTTAACACCTGTAATATGATCCTAAGCCCTTTATAAGGTCATTTACACCTTAATTATGGAATTTGAAACCCAGATAACACGATTTAATGAAATCCACTTTAATCTAATAGCGTCTAACTGCATCTAACCGCATTTAACCGCATCTAATTTTTGAAATTAATAAGTTAATCCTAATTTAACACTTGTAATATGATTCTAGGCCCTTTATAAGGTCATTTACACCTTAATTACAGGATTTGAAACGCAAATAATACGATTTAATAAAATTAACCTTAATCTAACAACGTCTAACTGCATCTAACCGCGTCTAACTGCATCTAACCGCATCTAACTGCATCTAACAACATCTAACCGCATCTAATTTTTGAAATTAATAAGTTAATCGTAATTTAACACCTGTAATATGATCCTAGGCCCCTTATAAGGTCATTTAAACCTTAATTACGAAATTTTAAACCCAGATAATACGATTTAATGAAATTCACCTTAATTTAACAACGTCTAACTGCATATAATTTTTGAAATTAATAAGTTAATCCTAATTTAATACCTATAATATGATCCTAGGCCCCTTATAACATCATTTATGCCTTAATTATGGAATTTAAAACCCAGATAATACGATTTAATGAAATCCATCTTAATCTAACAGCGTCTTACCGTATCTAACCGCATCTAATTTTTGAAATTATTAAGTTAATCCTAATTTAATACTTGTAATATGATCCTAGGCCCCTTATAAGGTCATTTGTATCTTAATTATGGAATTTGAAACTCAGATAATATGATTTAATAAAATCCACATTAATCTAACCGCGTTTAACCGCATCTAACCGCATGTAACCACATTTAATTTTTGATATTTTATAACTATTTTACCTAATTTGTGTATTTTGCAAAAGATATATAATTAATAATTCATTTCAGAACTACGCATACCTTTAAATAATTTTAAAACTAAATAAATATATAAATTTATAATTAAAATATTAACTAATTTAAATTAAATTAAATCAAAATTTACGTAAATATGTAAAATTGTAAAAATTGTTAAATATATGATGCTGTAAAACTAAAATTATAATAAATTATATATAACTGTAATTTAGATTTAATATATAAATATATGATACTTTTTGAGATTGGTTAAATAATCAATTTAGTAAATAACTACATTTAATAGAAATTTTACAATAAAATTTATTAAAATTATATAATAATATTATTACAGTTTATATTACAAATTTAACATATTATTATACTAATTGTGATTTATCGTTACTAGAATTAATAAATTTAAAATAAAAAATAAAAATTTATTTACTTTAAGTGAAATCAATGTAAAATTATCAGTTTAATAAATATTTACATTGAATTAAAAATTTATAGAAAATCTTCATGTTATAGAACACCTCTAAATAAAGTCCTATCAAATTTAAAGTCCAATGAAATTTTTTGATATAAAACTATAATTTAGATTTAAATAAACTAAATATATATGATTTTTGGGATTGATTTAAACTTATGTATTTTGTATCTTTGACATTCATGTAGTTTATACAAAAAATAGAAAATATCGATGATTGAATTTTATCTTAAAAATTAATTATAAATTATTATTTTCATTTTAATTGAAACAAATATACAAATATAAATACCTTATGCGAAGTTGATGAAAATAATTATTTTGATTAATTTAGTGCTTTAAATTTGCAAAGATTCATACCATTCACACATTCCCTCATTTAATAAAAATAATTTTTTGAATATTTTAATTTTAAACGAAATAATGTTGCCGCCCCCGTACCCTCATGCCTAAAATTTTTGATCTATCAAAAATGCCCTTTTTAATCCCAACCATCCTAGAGATTTAAATTGCAGTTTAGATGTAAATGAACTTAATGAATACATGACCTTTTTTGGACAAGTTTAATCATTAAGTATTTTTTTATGTTTATTAGTTTTATGTCCCAAAACCATAATTTAAATTGTCCCAAAACTTACATTGGTACAAAATATTTAATTTAAATGATTATTAATTACATGTACCAAAATTAATAATTAAGTATAATAATAGAAATAAATATTAATCAAAATTAAAATTAAAATTAAATCTATTAATTATAAATATAATAAATTTATTATGTTGATTTATTTTGCAAACCTAGTAAGCTACGTCTTCTAAACTCATAGAGTTCACTCATCTCTCCCATTGTTCGTTATAATTTAAAATTTAAAATAAATATTGATTTAAGTTAAATTAAAATAAAAAGATCAAATTTGATTTATAAAAATTGATTACAAATGGATCTTTATGATTAGATTTTTTTAACCTAAGATATACAAGCATATAGTTAGTTTTTTGTAACATGAAGAATGCATGTTTGAGGGTTACTTTTTTTAAGAAAAAAACTTTGATTTTAAGCAAAGAGAGTATTCAAAAATAATCTATGAAAACAGGGAAAGTGAAATGAATTTGATTTTTTTAATTTTAAAATGGGATCAATTTCTTTATTTTAAAGAATTATACTAATCTATTTCATTGCAATAACCCTCCGTGTTAGATTTGTAAACCTTCATAAACTTAAGGGTCAATTTTACTAAAATTTAAACCTTGATTTCGTTAAGCTAATTATTTCACTCGTTTAATTTTAAAATTTTCATCTTATGAAGATTTTATATAAAAACTTTTTGATAATTATATTTTATATAAAACCTTTCAAATGAATACATTTGTCAATTGAATAATTGGATATCTATACAA
Source organism: Annona cherimola (assembly GCA_030490835.1). Classification (NCBI taxonomy): domain Eukaryota; kingdom Viridiplantae; phylum Streptophyta; class Magnoliopsida; order Magnoliales; family Annonaceae; genus Annona; species Annona cherimola. The sequence goes on along the minus strand of CM059973.1, from coordinate 2,494,194 downwards.
ATCTAACAAATTCCAGTCATATAAAAGATTTATTTTTACGAATTTATTTTATAAGGATTTAAATAAAAACTTTACAAAAATACATCATTTTGTAGTTATTTTATATAATTTTCACACCATTTTAAGAGAAATTACATTGAAATTGAGGTTTTGATGCAATAATTAGTAATATTTATATTTTTTACACAAAATTTATATTTATATAATTTGGCGGATTCTATTAGATTATTGAAAATTTTTTCTAAAATTATTTTGAATGCTCTATATTGCAAATAACAATTTGCATGTGCATGAATTTAGGTGATCCACTGGACCACCAAAAAATTTTACTCCTCTCCTCCGAAGCTCGCTCATGGCTGTCGGCTTCCATGGAAGAAAACCCATTGTCAATTTTCCCTCCTTCAAAGTCACCTAAATTGAGTGAAAAGAGAACTCAGCAGATAGATTTTCTGACTACATTCATCTCCTTCAATTATGGGTAGCAAACGGCTATGAAAAGCCCATCTTCGGTAACCCATATCTTTTCAGATCCAACCAAATGAGCCGTTAGATTGCTGATCAAATCTGGTCAATCAAAAGTAAGTGCAAATCCCTTATATCCAGTAGCCATCATAGCCGTTACTTCCTTGGCTCACTGTGAATGATTTGTTAGGATCAATGAGGCCTATGAGGAGGTGCTGTGTGTTGAATTGAAGTTGCTTTCTTAAAATCTCTCCTTAGGAGGAGGTGCGGGAGAGGTGGGAGAAAAAACCTAAAGAGAAAAATGGGGGAGATGAGGTCGTTAACGAAGAGGGGAGAGAGGTGGCGTAGGAGAGACGGGAGGATGGAACCGACTAGGAAAGAGGGGTAAACTATGCATGTGAGAGAGCAATTTCGACACCCCCTGTCAATTATTCAAAATACCAAAATTGTCCTTTTGAATTCAGACGGTCAAATAAAAATGAACGGTGGATGGTGAGCTTCCTACTAGAGAATCATAGGAAAGACTTCCCATGGGTTGGGGCTCTAGGAACATAGGATTTGATCATGCATGTTTTGACTCTCAAGGGGTTTTTACAGTTTCTAATTTTTTTCATACTATACAAGTGAATCCAAGCTTAAGCAATGAGAATTTTGAATGAATACAGCCCTAATACATGAACCCATAATTGGCAACCTTGTGTAGGCTTGAATCCAACTGCATGTTTTAATTTTTATAAGGCTTTTAAGTTTTATGAATTAATCTGCATTATTCAAGATGATTCAAGTCAAAATGATGAAGATTTTTTTTTATTAAACTTCAAATTCATGAATTCATGCCCACAACCATGAATGGGAGTGAATCTGAGTTGCATGTTGAATTTAAAATAAGAATAATGTATTTTAATGGTGATTGTCAATAATTATAAGATAGAATAAATTTAATTCCCACCCTAATGGTGGAAAACAACCATAGACTGGGACAAGTATGAATTCTATGAAAATGCATGAATATAAATATTGTAACGTATGTGGCTTATTATTTTTCCCAATAATGTTCTAACTAAACTAAGAATGTATAATGAATATTTCTATGGTTTCAAGTCGTAACTTATAAAAAATGAGTGAAAAGGGAATTTATAAATTTTGTAATTGCTATTTTGATTTTTATTTTTTTGATGAAAGATATTTTGATTTTTAAATATAGAGTTAATATAATATCACTATTCTAAATATTATATAAATGTATATTACAAAATTCATCCTATAAATTATAGAATCTCAAGTTTATGGATGACAAGTCTGAGTTATCAAGTCTTTTTAATAATGAATGAAAATAAAAATTTTATTCTAACTAACATGATGCAAACTATGGATCTGTCCTAACTAAATGGGATTTACAATTTTATTTTGTAGATATCTAACTGAAAACTATATGAGCTTGAAATCTAAATGCGTATGTTTGAATCTATGCTCTTAGTTGTGCATTGTCATGCTTTCAAACTGAAATTTTGTTAAACTCAAATTTAATTCACCTATAAAGCTAGAATTTTAGCCATCATGGTAGATAATGACAATATGATTAACTTCATGATAATTTTAGAATAGAATTTTTAGACTCCTAAATTGTTAAAAACTTAGTTAAGAAGATGGATATTGTTTAAGCAAAGATTTTATGATTTATAATTGTGTACAAATAGGAATACAAGTTGGAAAACTTTAAAATAAAATTTTAAAAATAATGAAACACATTGAAGTTGAATCCAATTTTGAATAGAATTACAAGTCTATTTAAGTGAGTTAAAAATGATAATGTGTTAATTTTATTGCCGTATGATTTGAATATACGTACAACATGAATGAAGGTAGTTATTTAACTTGCTATATGAGTTATGAGTCATTGATTTACATGTGGATCAAGTTGAAATTCTCTAATTTTAAAAGTTACATAAAAGCCAAAATAGTAAATAAATGCCAAAAATGACTTGGCAATTAGATGCGATTTTAACATTTTGTACCATGTTGATTTAATGATGTTACAAGAGATTACTGTTGCAAATACGAAGAGAGTAAAGTGAAAGGAAAGAAATTATAAAAGAAGAAGGTTGATCTAAAGAACGTAAAATGAGGAATTAAAACTCAAAGGATGTAGGTACCTAAGATCTAGGATTTCACATGCGACGTCTACAAAGGATATGTAGAATGTTTATTTAATCTGGATGTTATATTTTAAAGGAGAACAAACTCTAAATTATCTTTGCACATTCTCTCGAAACATGCAAGGGGAAAACCTAATCTTTCGTAACTACTTATGATTGTGGGATTAAGTCAATTAGAATTCCTTAAATTTTGTGGTCGTTCATAAATTCTTCAAGATGGTCATGCCTATTCTCGTGGTCTTAGATTTCTTTTTATATCTTGTTTATTGCATATTAGGCTTCCACCCATTAGTTTTTTCATGTTGAAGTGCAGTACTATACACTTACAAGCGTTGAAATTACACGATATCCAATTAACACAAAACACTTTCATAAGTTAAACAAAACCACACCACATGCTACATCGGACACATGTTATATCCTAAGTCCTAACTTAAGGGCTTAGCCTAGTATGTTTAAGTTCAATTTCAAACACAAAATAATATTGTATCTTAAATCTATCTCAAATACAACAATTAAAATCAAAGGAAAGCAAAAAAAGAAAAGCTTATTGATTGAAAGCCTTGATGGTGTCTCAATCATTTCAAGCAACTCGTCATCTCGCTTCTTGCATCTTACTCTTTACGTTCTCTCACTCCTAACCTTAAACCCTAGCTCTAAAGTGGTTTTAAGATCCCTTAGGACGTGTACAAGGGGTGTTTATATAGAGAACGGGGGAGTACTTGAGTACATAGTTCGTAGCAAACTTGAATCACACATCTAGGGACCAAGACCGCCTAGATAGTGTTGGGCTCTGGTCATGTGCAATTCATATGCAATTTTGGCGATTTTTACTTATTTCACTTTGTTCCATTGAAACTTCAATAACACATTCTAGGTTGAGTTAATCATTATTTTTTCTCCTTTTAACTCTTCAAAATCATCAAATCAAATGGGTCTTGGTCCTCATGCTTCAAATCTTCTTGGAATAGACACGTATAACGGACCAACTTTCACTAGTCATATCTTTTGATCTAAAATGAGTTATAGGAGCCATAGCATATCAATAAAAAAAAAATTCGAGCTCATTTACGTGGCAACTGAGGTATATCTTGATTGAGCCCATTTTTACGTCAAAATTTACTATTTTTGTATGATTTAGAGCTTCGAATTTGCACGTACTTTTTGTTTTTACACAAATTGCATCTATTGTGAGTGTTTACATAAAATTAGATTAATTAATCAAAATAGGATTCAAATAATCTTAAATACTTAAATTCTCTTAGAAGTATTATCCCAAATAAATAGTATGAAAGCGACTTAAGAAATGCCCCTACACTTGAACATTTGTTTGTCTTCAAGCAAATGTAAAAAAATCAAATTAGAATATTGCAATAATTGGCCTTTCAAAAGTTTTGAGTAAAAAGCAAGTATAAATGATTAGTCAACCATAAAAAATCAGCGAGTGTCAAATCAACAACTTTGAAACACGACACTTGTCAAAAATTCAAGTCAAAAATCACTTCTCACTCGACCAACATTATATACTCTATCTCCTTTTCTACTTTCAATCATTAGTAGTTTAAAAATCTCACAACAAAAACTCTTAATTCTCAAGTATCCTCTCTTCTTTAATCATGTTATTTCAATACACACATTTAGTATTTCAATTCTCAATGGTGCTGATATAGAAAAGTATAAGTCAGATTACTTCACATACATCTCGTCACATTCTAGCATTTAAATTTTATCCACCAACTTACTTGACTAGTTCATAGAATCATAAGTACTTAATGGGACAATGGTTAAGTTTAGGTCAATCATTAAAAACTTCAAAATTGAACCATCTCCACACTGATTTTAGCCTTATATGCACAAGGAAATCGAATCACCCCTTCACTTAATATTTTTATTCTTTTTTTAAGCTTGCTCTTACCCTATGTTTAATAATTTTTTTTACAATCAAGTCCGACAATAGCTCCCCTTACCATATTTCAAGGAATTTAGTAAAAAAAATTTCATTTTTTGCACAAGTCATGTGGTTAACTCAATTCTCGTTGTACTTTTTAACTTAAATTTTTGATAAGTGGCACTCAGGAAAAGATTGGATTGATGCTTGTAAGAAAATTGTTGAGTACTAAAAAGTCACTCTCCATCTCTACTTTTATTAGTGGCTTCTATAATAACCATCTAATCCTAATAATATAGTTGTAGCTGTTGTAAATGAATAGCAAATCAAGCATAATCCATGCTTCAATAATTAACAACTCAATTTGAGAGGTTTTAAGGTACTAGCATGTGTGTGGAGATGATTTAAGGTTTAGAGATTTCAAGATTCAAAGCTTGATAGTTTAAGTCACAAGCCAAGTCGACTCATGCATCGACTTCAGTATTGACTTCAAGTGGTCATTTTTTGTCAACGGTGACAATTTAGACACATGAGCAGGCGAAGTCGCACCGAAAGTCGACTTTGTATGTGACTTGAGTCAAGTCGTAACCCAAGTTAACTCTGTCAGTGACTTGAAAGATCTTCAGGGTTCTGGTGCTAAGCTCAATGAAGCCAAGTCGCCACCCAAGTCGACTCCAATATGCGACTTGGGTGAAGTTGCAAGTGAAGTCGACTTTGACACGTGACTTAAGTGAAGTTGCAAACCAAGTTGACTCTATCATTCAACTTGAGTACAAGAAGAATAAAATTAAGAAGTTTAAGTCCAAGATTGATAAAATTGTCAAACAATATCATTTTGATATGATTCAATGTTCAAGACACAAGCCCATCAATGAATTCTCAAGTGGACATGACCAAGCTTAATGGTCTAGAAGTACGAAGGACTACGTGAACAAATATCATCGAATTCTCAAGTGCACACAAGAAAATATATGTTATGAGATTAAGTTCAAGAAGTATCAAAGTTCCAATTAGCATGATAGTGTGAAGTCGCAACCCAAGTCAACTTCACCTGCGACTTGGGTCAAGTTTGAGACCAAGTCGACCCTAAATAGAATTTAAGATTGAAGAGCTGAAGATCGAAGTTGCCACCCAGTTTGCGACTAAAGTAAAGTCGCACTCGAAGTCAACTCCAAGTGCGAATTAGATCGCAACGGTCGAAAAAATTTGATTGTTAGCGCATTAATTGCATGTCACCTACCTCCAAGCGTTAGAATTTACTCCTGTATTTAATACATGTCAAATGGAGTAGAGAAGGTTAGCAAGAGCATTGGTTAAGCCTCCACCTTACAACTTACAAGCATTCAAGTGCTCATTAAGGAGTTCTACAAGAAGAACTGTGACTTTGGTTGCAAGTGCTTAAGTGTCTTTCATTTAATCACTCTTCACGTTCTTTTTTGAGTTAAAAATTTCCCTACACATTTGTAAAGTGTAGATTTTCATTTATATTCAATTGTCATTGTGATTCTACTTGGTTTGGTATTAGAGACTAAGACCAAGTAAAAGCAAGTAGCATGTGGTTGGAGTATCACTTGCCAATAACTTGTGCGAACATTGTAAATGCTCCATAGAACTAGAATCTAGAAGAGAACAAGGGTTCTTGGTATAATTGTACTGATTTAGTAAAACCAAGACACAATAGTGTGCTCTTGAAGGAGTGGAGTAGGAAGGGTTGTCCCGAACTATTATAATTTTTTATAATTGATTTCTGTGCTCTACTTACAATTCTATTCTCCACACTTTTAATTCAAGAGGATTTAGTTCATAAAGGGTTACATCTAATAAATCATAAGAATTTTTAAAAAACCCAATTTATCCCTCCCCTCTTGAGTTTTTCCATAAACTTGGGACCAACAGTAACCTCCAACATCAAGGAATCCAAACTGCCACAAAATTGTTGGCATCATCTCTTATTACTACCTAAATCTCATCACATCATCTTCCCGATTGTCATTTCTGTTAGTTTACTATACTTTCTCTCATGTAAATGCTTGAGCTTATCAAGACGTTCAACTCTTTGAATCATCCAAATATCATCCTTACCTCACCACAAGCTCTAGGAACATTCTAAGATGCTTTAAGACATTCACAACGAGTGTTTATATAGAGTGAACAGTAATGTGAATAGTGTGCTTAAACAGTATGTGAACAGTTCGCAAATAGTGCGCATGAACAATATTGCGTATAAACGGTAATTACGCATGAACAATGATTTCGTATGAATAGTGATTGCCTAAGAAAAGTGGCTTGCTTTAAACACAGTTTTGCTTCAAATATGAATCTTGAATTTTCAATTTACTCCTGCTTTCGTAGTGACTTGTTAATTTTACTTATTCTAAACCAAAATTGCACACATTCCTCTTGCTTTACACAAATTAGCTATTTATGAGTGTTTTGTGCTAAGTAAAGCTAAATCAATTAAAATATTATTCAAAATATCTTAAATACTCAGATTTTTCTCAATTAATATTTGAAATACATATTATAAAAGTGACTCAGCAATTACCTCCACACTTGAACCTTTGCTTGTCCTCAAACAAATATAGAATAATCAAATCATAAAATTTTAAAAATTGGTCATTTCATAAACTTTGAGCAAGAAGCAGGTATAAATCAAAACTAATGAGAATGTTAAATCAAAAACTTTGAAACATAGCACTTGTCAAAATTCTAAATTAAAAATCCTTTCTCACTCGGTTAGCACTATACACATTTTTACTTTTTTTATTTTAATCATCAAGAGTTCAAAAACTCCTGCGAATCAAACTATTATTTTTTAGGTACTCTTTCCTTTTTATCTGTTTGTTCAATACACATATTTAATCATTCAATTAATGACAGTAACATAGAAAATAATCTCATATACATATCATCAAATCTTGGTATCAAAATTTTCTCTATTAATTCACTTGGCTAGATCATAGAATCATAAGGACTTTAATGAGGCAATGGTTAAGTTCATTGCTAGATGAAAAATTGGATCATCTCCGGCTTTGGTTTGAGCCTTATGTGCACGAAGAAATGAAATCACCCCCACACTTTGTGTTTTTATTATTGTTGTTTTTTAACCTGTTCTTATCCTTGGTTTATCAGTTTTTTATTTTATTTTATTTTATTCAAATCAAGTCCTGCAATAACTCCCCTCACCAAATTTCAGGTATTTAGAGAATTATTTTGCACAAACAACTCCTCTCAACATATTTTAGGGATCTAAGGAGTCTTTTTTTATTTTTTATTTTCTTTTGCATAAGCTATGTGGTTAACTCATTCCCATTATGCTTTTTAGCTCAAAATTCAAATTCAAAGTCAATTCAAAGTGGGAATTAAGTGTCAAAGAAATTCAAATCAGGCTTAATTGGGATAAACAATGGAACTGCTTTCAGAAAAAGGATCATCAAATAAATGAATATTTTAATCATATTTTATAAACAAGTCAAGCTGAGTATTACTCTTAGAGATCTTTTAACCAGAATGAGATTCTCATGCTTATGGAAAAAATTACCTTTTTAGTTAACTAATTCTGTGTATTAGAAACAATCTTGACAAATTAAAAAGAATTACTCTAAGTTTGAAAGAAAATAGAATTGATACCTTAGTACATCAGTTTCATCAAGTGATCTTGGATAAAAATATGAGTATCTTCAACAAATGCATGCTCAAAAACAAATTCAACATCTAGCTAGAATTTAATTATTTGTCTAACTCAAAGTTTTTGAAATTCCAATTGTGATCCACCTAAAGGAACAACAAGAGTTTAAAGTGGAATCTCAATCAATCTACTGTCTTGATTTCTGCAAGAATTACCAAAGATTTTCAATTTTTTTAAAATATGACAAAAATTAAGTGCAAGGTTTAATTAATGAAATCAAGCAGTGAAAGGAATAGTCAGAGAAAATAATATGTTGCATTCACTCCCACACTTGAAACTAACATTGTCCTCAATACATTCATTCAATCAAAAAGATATATCATAATTAAACGAGTAATTTTAATGAATGAGAGATGTTAACTTCTCTATTTGAGCATTGAGATTTTCAGGTTGTATACTTCATCAGCGAGTTCCTACAAAACAACAAACGAAAACTCTAAATTAAAAAGCATCAAAATCCTAAAAATAAAAATAAAAATAGTAAAAAGAAAATAATGCTCCCCTAACTAAACCTTGGATTGCCTCCCAAGCAGCGCTAAGTTTTTCGTCTTCAGCCAAACTGGTTAAACTTGCATTAACTAATACCCAATCTTTCACAAACAAGTTCATGCAGGTCTTTCTCCATGTTATCTTGTGTTGCATTCCACACTTTTATGTTATGCTCTTTGCAAAAACTTAGACTACTACTAGATTTGATATCCAATTCCTTCAGCAGCATTGTATTGTTATAATTTCTTATCAAATCATAGATGCCCTTAGTTTCTAACAAGGGATTCAAATAAAAAGAAAGAGAAATTTTCATAAATTTATTATCATCATCAATATACATCTTTTTAGGATTTTTGCATTGTTCAACTACTTTCTTGGAAAAACAAGGATGACATGTGTATTTCTAATGGTATGGATGACTTTTCTTTCTTTATTTTTTTGGGTGGGTTGATTATCATTTCTTTCTCATTACTTTTATCTTGAGCTTCCTTAGGATTTGACTGATTTTGAATTTGCTCTTTGTCATTATCCTGCACCTTATCTTCTGTCTGGTTCTCATTATTCAAAATATCTTCATGACATGCCTCATTTTGCATCTGCTCTTGTTCATCTACATGCATCTTATCCTCTACTTGATCCTCATTATTCGAGATGATTTCATAATAATCTTCCAAAAAATTCCTAGAGTCCATGCATTGTTGACTAGGAAGTTCGTCAAAAATCATATTTAAATGTCTAGCTTGTTGTGCAACTTTTCCTCCTAGAATCAGAAGACTCTCTTTCATTTGATCAAGTTCTTTATTCGATTGAAGAAGTTTTTTTTTAAAATTTTCTTAATAATGGATTCCATAGACTATGGTGAGATTGTTGGTGAAATGGAGGGAGAAGAATTTTTCAATATATTTTCAAATTTGATTCATATTGTTGAGGTGGAAAGCAGTTTTATTTAGATGTAAAAGAATGATTATTGGACCAAGAAAAGTTTTAATCTGTAGGCTCATCATCATAGTAAGTGTTTGAGAAAGGGTTTTCAATAAGGTGGGGGTTGTCACGATTATAAAAATTTTATTGTCCATATCGCTAATCTTATTCATACCATGCATTTATCATTGAAGTCCCCTCTCTGTATGAATTTGGCCTATATTCTCTCATAAACAACAAATATAACTTTCTAAATAACAATTCAATTTGGTCCATCCTATCATTATGAAAAGATCTATCACCCATTCTATTGTCATACCAATGAGTATAATATGCATCAAATAAATTCTAGAAAAAGAAAAAAAAGAAAAGAAAAGAATATATAAAGATAGATAGAATAGAAGAGAAAAGAAAGAAAGAGAAAGAAAAGAAAAGTGTTTAAATACGTAATCCTAAATAACACCAAATTTCCCAGCAATAGTGTCAAAATACTTATTTGCAATTTCTCTGCAACTGCATAGGTCGTAGATTGTAGTATACAAAATATCGATCTACATGGAATTCGGGACTTAAGATATTGGATTTAAACACTTTCTAACCAAATAAGATAAGGCGAAGAAATAATAAGAAAAAGGAAAGTTGATCTGTAAAATGTAGAATAGGGATTAGAAACTATAAGATCGATAGCACTTAGGATTTAGGGTTTTACATATGTCTTTTGCAATGGATACATGAAGTGCTTACTTAATCTAGATATTATGTGTTAAAGGAGAACTATTCTTATATTATCCTTGTACCTTCTCTTGAAACCTACAAAGCGTATCCTAATCTTCTCAACTGCTTATTATCAAGGGATTAAGTCAATTAGAATACATTAAGTTTTGTGAAAGTATATAGAATTCTTTAAGGTCATCATGTCTATTCTAATGGTCTTAGATTTTCAGGTTTAATATCTTGATTTTTGTATATTAGACTTCTATCTCTCAGTTCCATCACCTAATCTATGAGAATCATTGTCAAAGTGTAGACCTTCACACCGAGCAAGCATTAAATCACAAGATATTAAATTAATACAAAGTACATTAAATAATCAAACCACAATGCTCGCTACATTGGACGCATACTGCATCTTAAACCCTAGATAATGGGTTTAGCCTCCCATGTTTATATTCAAAATCAAACACAAAATAATAATAATGTATCTAATCTCCATCATCAACAAGACAATTAAAATAAAAAAAGAAAGAAAGGCAAAGTTTATCGATCAGAAGCCCCGATGGTGTTTCAACCGATCCAAATAACTCGCTGCCTCACTCCTTGCCTCGCGCACAAGCTCTAGGGACGTTCTAAAATACTTTAAGATGTTCCCCATGAGTGTTTATATAGAGTGAACAGTAACATGAATAGTGCGCATGAACAGTATGTGAATAGTCACAAAATAGTGCGCATGAACAGTATGCTAACAGTAATTCAATATGAATGGTAATTCCATATGAACAATGATTGCGTATGAATAGTGAGTTGCTTTAAACGTAGTTTTGCTTCAAATATGAATATTGAATTTGCAATTTACTCCCTCTTCATCATGGCTCGTTAATTTGACTTTGTTCCATACCGAAATTGCACGTATTCTTCCTGCTTTGCATGATTAGTCATTTGCAAATGTTTTATGCTAAGTAAAGCTAAATCAATCAAAATATGATTCAAAATATATTAAACACTCAAACTTTTCTTAATTAATATTTGAAATACATATTATAAAAGTGACTCAACAATCTATCGTAATACTCTTTTCTGCATAATATTTATTATTAGGACTTGGGAGTGAGTGAATTACTTGATAGTCCCCATTTGAAAAGAAAAGTTGGTGATGCAGAAGCTTGTCTTATCGCACACTGAAAAGTTAGAAATAGATTTTTCCATATTTGCTTTTATGTTTTATTTATCCCACGTCGGAAAGTTAGTGGAAGATTTTCCTTATGCTTAGTTATAAATAAGACTCTCTTGAAAGCTTGTAAGATATGAATTTGTGAATTAAAGTCTACTAACAAGTCTGGCTCATTGCTTGTTTACCTCTTGTGCGTTTAAAATATCGTTAGCTTGGCCACCTAAGGTTGTTTTATTGGTTCTCTCCATATTGAGATTTTTAACTTTGCACAATTGGCATCCGTCGTGACATCCCAATGACAACATGGTGTCAAAGCTTCTCTTCTTTTTTGATATTGTTCTTTTCTTTCTTGTCAATTCTAGTATTGCTTTTTTTAAAAAAAAATTTATCGTTAGCTTGGCCACCCAAGGTTGTTTTTTTGGTTGTCTCTCCATAGTGAGATTGCATCCCTCTTGACATCCTAACAACAACTTGGTATCGAAGCTTTTCTTCTTTTTTGATATTGTTCTTTTCTTTCTTGTCATTTCTAGTATCGCTTTTTTTATTTTTTTATTTTTCTTAGTTTTCTATATTTATAGTATTATTCTCCTCGTCTTTTTTAGTATTGTTCTTTCCTTTTTATCTTTCTTATGATTATTGATATTTAATAAATAATAAGTTATTTGTGGCTATTTTTGGACCAATTTAGTGGGTAATTATTTGTTGCTAATGTAAAATTTGCTTTAAAATATATTTTACAACAGTTGGGCATTAAATAGTAATTTCAAGTAAATATAATAATTTTGTGATATTTTGATTCAGAATTAAAATTATTTGTTGCCATAGAAATAAAAGGGAATAAGATTTATTTGAGAATATTTATTTTATTGATGCTTTAAATTACATTGGTAAATTATTGTATGCACAGGGAACAACTGTCACAACCGTCCATCAGAACCAAAAATTATTTTAGGGAAATTCATCCAACGGAAGGCGCTATCTCAGAAGCATTAATCGTCCATTCAATGCAAGCATCCAAAATTTTAGCACCCGAAAATCAAAGCTGATCAAAAGTTGTCCATTAATTCCAAGTGGACCGTCTAAGCCATGTAATAAAAAACGCAATGCTCTTAGGAAAATCTCAACCGTACAAGGTTGGAACAAATCCACTTGAAACTCAGCCACCCATCCATCCATCAATTCAACCATTCAATTTTTGATTCACCAGAATATCTAGTCATCTAGCTAATTCATCTAAACCATCCATTTTTAATATTTTAACCGTCCAAAATTGTGTCCAGCAGATCCACCCATGCAAAGACGTTCAAAGCTGAAATAAAACAGCAGAAATTTGCGTCCTTCCTTGCTATTCCAGTCCGTAAATATAAGCTGTCCATTCCATGATCCAGCACCGTCCAAGCAGTGGGCTCCACAAGCAAATTTATTCATGCAGCAACCAGCCATCTACCATCCATTTAAATTCAAGCATCCGCCGAGATTAAATTTCAGCAGCAAAAGCACTGTCGTTTATGCTCTACGCTTTCTAATTGCAGAATGTATGCAATTCCTATACAAAGGTGGAGACAGGCTGAGTAATTCAGCCTGCTACGCACTCAAACATATTGCAAGATACGATTGAGTATTGTAAATATGTGCGGGATCTGGCAGAATATGGAGAATTATACACAGAAGTTCAGAGACAGAAAGAGAGAGGTAGAGACGTGCAAAAGGGTGGAGACTTCAAGCGTGGAAGCAAGGATTAAGCTTAAAAGAGTAGATTTTTCTTCTCTTTTATTTTTGATTTTCTATTTATCTAATATGGATATTATTTTTTTATTTTAGCCTTGTGTCTAATGTAATTATGCGTGACTAAAAACCTCATTCTAGGATTTTCTCTTGATTTTATGTTATTAATATTGGATTGTTTATTGAACATTTTCTTAATGCTTTCATGAGATTGACCACCTTATAGATTGATTTGAGAATTTCGTGTGATGCTTAAAAGAGATAATATAAAATTATACTAAAAATTAAATAACACATGATCTACGAATAATTTTAAGATGTGATTATCTTGTAGGATGTGTGAGATTTGCTAATAAGAATAGAAATATCTATTAGCCATGCGCAGTCAGTATTAGGGATGTAATTAATCCTACTTGTTATTTTAAATTCTCATGATTTACATTGGAAGTTAAATTTAATGGGTTAGATTTATGTAGTCATCAAAAGAGAAGTATAAATAATATTACTCTAGGCTAATAATTCATATTAATAAAATAAATTAGTAAATTATAATAAAATCACGAGGATAAGCAAGTGAAGTTGCAACCATAGATTTATCCATCGGTAAGAGTTTCCTGTTTAGTTTACTCCTGCTCACACTAATTTATCTTTTCTCACTCTTCTCTTTTATCTTTTCTCTTTCACTTTACACATCTTAGTATTTATTCATCAACTTAAAATTTAATTTTTAATTTTTAATAATTAGTGAATATTTAGCATTCAAGTCTCTACAGGAACGTTATTCTACTCATTTATATATTACTTACACGACCCGTACACTTGCGGAAAAATTGGCAACAAGATTTTGACGCTCTTTTTCTTTCCAGTCTTCTTAATAATGTTTTTTTCTTATTATTCTTATAATTTTGCTTTTTGTCTCCTCTATAATTTTCTTTTCTTTTCTTTTTTCTTGAAATTTCCTTTTATCTTTTTTCTAGGACTATTTTTCTCCATTTTTACATTTTCGATATTATTCTAGTTATTTTTCTATTCTTGCTCTAGTCCTGTTTCTTTTGAAACTCTTCTTTCTTGATCATTGGTCACATTATCACTCAATATGCCATTGAGAAGCCAAAATTCTTGCCAATGGAGTATTCAAGAAATTGAAGTTGAAGAGTATAGCGCCTTGACCTATGACATCTCTATATATTGAGCTGGTCATAGGATTTCATCCTACAAATTTTTTAAAAGTGGCAAAGTTCATAACCCAGCTTGCTTTTATATATCAATAGTGAATAAAAATTGTTCAATTTTTTTTATTTTTAATACATATAAACATTTCGGCAGCATCTCGTCTATAATTAGGATGTTTCCTATATAGAAACATTCACCACATAATCCTTTACATCAAGAAATAACTTGTTTCGCTTCTTCATAAACACTATCACCCCTTTTCTTCACAAATTCATCGTATTCACACCATATTACCCATACTTCAAAAATTTTCTACGCCATACACAAGAAATATACAATTCATGCAAACATAAAAGAGAACACACATCGAATAGATCAAATAAATATCTAACACTTCCAAATATACACAAGAGAATCTACGACTCTCTACTTCACATCCCTCCTACCTGGTAAAGTCTCCATAGCTCTTGGTTTCGTGATATTCTGCAACTAATTAATGAAAACAGTGAGTTCAAAGAACCCAGTAAGCAAGCGTTGTTTAATAAAAAATCGTGAAAACCTCCAGAGAAATATCATATGTGTATAAGGATGAAATGCAATTGCAAACATGCATCACTCAATGTCATATTTTTCTTTTTTTGTTTGGTGATAACACATACCAAGTGATCATCCACTCATACATTAGACTCACTAGTTAGGCAACACCAAGAATGAACTACCTTTCCAATTACAACTTTGGTGAAACTTTATATTCATTTTCATGCATGAGTTCTATTCATACAGTGATCAAATGCATCTATGTTATGAAAGGAGTTTGCTTGGCTAATTATAAAGAAAATATTTATTTTCAGAAATCAAGTTCAAAAACATGTTTTAATAGTATATTTATACAATGAAAATAGGCTAATGGTCATTTCCAATTATTTTTATTGTTTGCATGAAATTAATTTAAAATATCTATCGAAAATGATTCGATTTGAACATATTTCTAGTAAAATATAGGGGATAATATAAACATTTGTTGCAAACATCCTTTCTCAGAGTAAATAACAAAATAAACTTCTCTATTGCAACAATTCATCAAACTTGAAAGGTTTGCTTACCTCAAAATCTTAAGTTGTATCTTCAACTTTCTCTCATTTTTTTAATCAAAATTAACAAATATAACTAAGTATTCACTTAAATCAACCTATATTGTATCCTAAATCTAATGTCTAAGGATGCATTGATACAAAAATTAATTTTAGCTTTTTTTTTCAAAAAGAGTCCTCAAGACCCCTTTAATGAGGGAAACATTCTCATTTAAACTTTCATTTTAATTATAATATTATTTACCTTATATCTATAATTAGATAGACCATTTAAAGGCATTTACCCCACTTATATTTTTTCCATCTATTAAATTCCTAATTAAATATATATTAGTTATTTTAAAATATATTTAATCATTCCTATCTATGTAAATTGGTTATTTAACAATTTTGCATAAAATTCCAACACTCGTACCCTACCTACAACTTAGTATAATACCTCCATAATTTTTTATTATATTTTTTATTCTCTAAATAACTTAAAAATTTACCTATAAATAATGTTTAGGCTAAGTACTCTAAAAGCCCTATGTTTAAGGCACATTTTTGGGGCCGTTCAATTTCCACTGGGTGTTGAAAATTTTGATTTTTCCCTTTCTACCTCAAATTATGCATATTAATCAACAACTAATACAGCCTAATAGCATTTGCAGCCCTTATATCATGATTTAGAACAAGAAAATTCGGATATACTACTCTTGATTTTTGATTTTATATTTAGGCTTAATTTTAGCTTTCCATTTTTATGATTTAGGCTCCAAATATCATTCTATCCATGACTTTATTAAATTTTTTATGATTTTCCATCAATATTTGGAGGTAAAAATCAAAACTCTACACATTTCAACTGTTGAATTCGTGAATCACTAAATCTATCACTCAAATCTATGTATTTTATTTCCATTCATATTTATCTAATGTATTTTATGTTTCTTACATGATTTGGGCAAAAATTGAAAAAATCAAACAAAAAACACATTTTCTCCCTTACCTCTGGCGACCGGCGACGTGGGTGGTAGCAAGTTGATGACGGTGATAAGCTCTCCCCCTTGCCTTCCTTCCTC
The DNA here is from genome assembly GCA_030490835.1 of Annona cherimola. Taxonomy (NCBI): domain Eukaryota; kingdom Viridiplantae; phylum Streptophyta; class Magnoliopsida; order Magnoliales; family Annonaceae; genus Annona; species Annona cherimola. Next base: position 2,477,649 of record CM059973.1, on the reverse strand, counting down.
TCTTCCTTCTTCTCTTCCTTTCTCTCTTCCTTTCTCCTTCTCTTTCTTTCTCTTTCTTCTCTTCTCTTTATTTTTTTCCAACAGCTTCTGGTCGTGTGTGGCCCTTCCTCCCTTTTTAACAAATTTCTGTGCTCCACAAGTACACATGTAGCAGCTATTATATATTTTTTTAGGATTAGGCCGTACAAAGAGTTACATAGACAAGTTAAGGCACTTCAAGAGAGGATTACAATGCTTGCAGCTCTCAATATCAATAATAAAATAAGGATGTTAATCCTAGTGGCACCAATGGTAAAGAGGATGATATTAATCCTTTTCATCATGATGACATATTAGAGGAGGAAGCCCTAAGGCAACCTCTAGATTTAAGACATCATCATTAGTCTCTTGTTAGAGAATATAAAGATCTAAACATCAAGATTGATATACCTAAATTTGAAGGAAGATTTCGACTTGATAATTTCATTGACTGGCCGAATATTGTGGAAAGAGTATCTGAGCTCAAAGATATTCTTGATGACAAGCACGTCGAGCTCGTTGCTATTTAGTTAAAGAAGCGTGCATTATCTGGTAGAAGAATCTCAAGAAATGGTGAGACAGGGAAGGCTGACTATTGAGTTAATCTTGTACCTCACACACAAGAGTTTTCATGCTCTAAGTGATGATAAAACTATGATTTTAAAATTTGCTTAGTTTAGTGCAAATGTTCATATTTTGGTGTTACAGGTGCAAACATGCAAATTGAGAATGCAATTGACATAAGATAATTGATGATCAGGAGGTGAAGGATATAAGGCATCCAAAAATGATTTTTTATAGAGTTAAAATGAACAAAAATAGTGATCAACAAGGTCTAAGATATGTACAAGAAGTTTCAGCACGATTTAGGATGTGTCGATAAGAAAAATCATCAAATATTGGAGCAAATTGTATTTGACCAACAACTAACATGGCCTCGGTAGTGTTGCACTTAGGGAAACATGGCCCACTTGTGTTCAACTTTGGTTATAGTGTCTGCACTCATTTTGCATCTGTTTTGAGAGATTTCTATAAAAACACTTGTTAAGCATGAAATAGGGCATCCAAGGATGTGGTTTTGAGCTAGGTTTGATGACTATGGTGTGAAGAAAGAGGAGAGCCAAGGAAAGAAGAAAGAGGAGGCAAATTAGTGAGAGATATTCAAGACAGCACTAAAGACTACCCGAGTAAACTTTTTTCTTATTTTATTTGTTTATTTTGTCTTGGATTTGATGGATTCTTTCAATAATCCCGTATTGTTGTTTGGTTAAGTTTATGTTCTAAGGTTTATGATGTAATATATTACACTTATTTAGTGATTAGTTTCTACTTGTTTGTGAAGGATGTTTGTGTTAATTTAGTATCTTGTATTTTAATGCTCGCTAGATATTTGAGCTCGCGCTTTAGCATGATTTCATATATTAGGTGAAGAAATCGAGAGGTGAAAGTCTAATATGCAACAATTAAGGCATTAAACTTGGGATTTCAGATTAAAAGAATAGGCGTGATGAACTTGAAAAATGCCATGAAAAACCTAGTACTTAATGGACTCTAATTGACATAATTTCATGAGAATAGATGGTTATGAAAGTTAGCATATGTCTTTCACGCCCCGAGAAAGGATGTAAGATTACTTTAGAATTTATTCTCCTTTAACACATATTATTTAAATTAAACAAGCGAGCCAATTATCTATTACAGAAACATCACATGTGAAACACTAATTCTAGATCTCTACTATCCCTTGTTTCTAATCTTGATCATGTCACTAGATTAATAGTATTTTCTCTTTTCTTAGATTAGTCCTAGGTATTATTGTCTCTTTAGTTTCAATTATTTAAGATAACTAAATTGATAATAATCTAGATTTTAATCCAATCCTCACGGGAAGGATATTTTATATACTATAGGTTGCGACTTGTTCACTTGCTGATTGCCCACCATAAATTTTTGGCATAGTTCCTGGGGATTAGCATTGAAGTTAGATTATAGCAACTTCATTATTTTAAATAATTTCTTTTTTTTTTTCTTTTTCAATTATTTGATAGCTGCTATCATTAGCAAGTTGGAGACCCCTTCTCTATTCCAGCACTTGGCATCTAGGAAACGGCCCTCCGTTTGACGTATAACTGTAACACAGTCCCCATGTAGTTCCGGTCCAAATTGTGCCTTCTTGTCCATCTCGCTAGAAGGTCCTGATCAAGAATACTCGAGCCAAGAAACAAGTTAGTATTTCTGCACTAATCTAGGAACCTTAGACGCCATTCTACCAGGTTGCTGAAATCGGAAGGATATCCCTCTTCCTTTAGATGATTATGCATATACTAAATCCTCTAGCATGATATGAAGAAAGTTTCCAAATCTGTCTCTCGTTTTGCAAAAATCAAGATAGTAATGAAAGAACTAATCGGTGCATTTAGAAGAACATCCGCACCCACCATTGCATGCCCTCTGCGTGCATTTTTCTCCACCTGGAAGTCGAGTAAGAGGTGATCCACGTTCTCCTCTTCCTGTTTGCAAAATAGGCATCATGGCTTCACTATTATCCCTCTTCTGATGAGATTGGCATTTATGGGGAGCGCATTGAGAGGAAATCTGCAGCAGAAAATAAGCATCTTGCTGGGAAGTTTATATTTCCATAATGCCTTAAAGATATTCCTATCATGCTGATTATTAACAACCCTTTCCTAGTCAAGAAAGCAAACACCTCTTTAGTAATCCTACGTGCTGAACGGACAGTGAACGTACCATCAGATTCATGGATCTAGTACCACCTATCAGATTCTGATGAAAATGATAAAGGAATGAGGTTTATTATGGTCCATCCTGTCTCCCCAGCTGCGGCCATGATCAAGTCCCTATTCCGTGTTCTGTTGTGGTGGTTGATTAAGGAGTTAACCTTGGTGTCCTCTATAATTGATGATGGCAACGGCCCAGCCATAGCGATTTGTCTGTCAGTCCCCCTTATCTGGGAAGAATCTCACCTTGCTTCTATCTACAATTAGTTATCCAGTAAAAATTATATAAAAGATATCGACAAAGATTTATTCAAATTGGTTATCAATTTGTTTTTGATAGATTTCATTTGATAATTTTAAGATGTAATTGAAAAGTGATAAAAAAAAAAAATTTAGACGAAGGCTTCTTGGGTAAAAGTTTTTTGAATGAAATAAAATGATTTGATATAATAGGGGTAATGATAAAAAGTAAATATAATAAAATTAAAATAGACAACTTAATTATATGAATTATTATGCAAATTGAAAAGTAAGATAGTTATATAAAAAGATATAAAAAAAATAAAAAATTAGTGAAAAGTGAAAAGTTTTAGATTAAATTTATAGTTAAACAAACAAACCCGTAATTAGATTTTTATCATATTTTAAAAATTTTAGTGTAATGCTATTTTAAAAAGATATGTCTATGCATGACCTTCTTTAACCACCCTCTATAACGATATTCTTTAAGAATATTTAGGAAGATGATAATGAGCATCTTTTGACTTCAAAGTTTTTAAAATAAAAGATAAATAATTTTCAAAATTTTCTTGTAGTTCTTTATTTCCTTATCTAATATGAGTCTAATTTGTATAACTTTAATTTAGTTTATTTGAATTTTACTAATATATTTAATATCACGATGGTATTTAAATTTTGGCAGCTAGACGAAGAATAAAATGCAAACTAGTTTTACTATGGGCCGGATCTCAAGAAGGCCACAAGGACACAAAAATCCAAGGTCAAACCCAATGCAAATAACAAAATTTTGTTGTTGTTGTTTTCTTTTTTGTTTATATTTTATATTTTTTTGGGCTCTGTATCATCATGCCTTGCTCATGTCAGGGTGCAGCCACTACGAGAAAACTCGGCTATTGCAATGAACATTTTCGTTGCAACAGGTGATAAAATCGTTGCAATAAGATCAATTTTTCGCTGCATGTTCGTTCCAACATGGCTGTTGCCATTGGTATTTCGGAAAGGACATGTGTTTCGTTGCAATTGATCGTATATTAGCAGCAAAAAATTACGTTCCAATAAACTTGAAATTGCAACAAATTTTTCGTTGCAAATCCCACCGCAGTAGCAACGGCAAATTACATTCCAATCAACCTAAAATTTTATCGCAATTTTGCAAAAAACTAACCGTGGTTAATACATAACCATGACTCAATTTGCAACGAAAAAATTTCGTTGCGATTACTATACATTAGCAACGAAAATTTTCGTTGCAACTTGAAATTAACCATGGTTACCTGAATAAATTGTGCCCAAGACCCATCTGTAATTTAGGGGTGCACACCCGGCACGTTTTTCCCGACCCAGCCCGGTCCGATACTATCCGGATTTGGATTTTTTAAAAAGTACTTGGTGCTTATAAGTACCGGGTATAGCTCATCCTGGAACCAATTAGTACCGGGTTCAGGAAAACCTAGACTACCCTTTTAAAAACTTGGCTCAGAATTGCATGCATAATATAAGGTATTTGTTTTCATGATGGAACCCTTCTAGGGTTGTTGGGATTCTAATTCTGTTGTTTTCTGAATTCAATTTTTGAAAATTTATTTTCTAAATATTTTCTTTTATTAACCAGTGATATTCAAGATTTTTTAAAGCCTAAAACGCCAAAACTGGCAATATGATAAAACTTATAATTGCTTATAAAATTCCCACGAGAAGATATGTTTATAATACATATTAGTTATTTACAATTATACATATTAATTATTAAAAATAATTTTTAAAATGCAGAATTTGAATTCCTTTATCAATTTTGTTATTATAAATTACTAGTTAACATCAATTATTTCTCATTGTTATATAAAACTTAAAGTTAGTTATTTCGTTGCATGTTGTTTGAATTTATCTTTCTTTTTTATTTTTAATTATTATTTTGTAATCTTTTATTTTAAGAATTTATTTGAAAAAAAAACCTCTTTTATTTTAACCCGATCCAGACTAACCCCAACTCGATTTAGACTTGAATAATCGGAGTTTATAATTGCATTTAACCTGGTCTTAAGAATTTAAGATTATGTAAGGGTTCAGTTTAGGTCGAGTAAAGCCCGCCCCGTATACCTCTCGATGTGCGCACATAATTTGGACAATAATCTTATCCTTACAAAGGTGGTTTTTAGAAAGTAATAAAAACTTTTTTTAAGAAAGAAAAAATAATATGATATAATAGTGATAGTGATGAGTATTAAAGAAAATCAAGTCAAAACAAATATATTTGTTGTATGGGTAGTCATATAAAAATGATTGGAAAGTAAATAGTTATATAAGAAGATGTGAAAAATAATTTAAAAATAATATCATTGTAGAAAGTGAAAATGTTTTCAATTGAAAAGTTTCTGTTTGAAAATTTTGAGTGCAAAAAAGAACATTTAAAATTTATTTAAAATAGACTTATATAATTAGTATGCTTTCTGGAAACATTAGTATACTAAATGTAGAATCCTACACTATTTGAATGATTAGATTTTTTTTTTTAAAAAAAAAGAAAGCAGAGAGATGTATCAAATAAACCAACATAGTGTGCTGATATTTAGACTTTTCATTGATATAATATACTCTTTTACCAATCAGCATTTCGCTATTTGTGAATTAATGGCAGAAAGTTTTTTGTACGCACTATTTTTCGATATAGGGAGTGTTTGGGAAGTTGTAAAACTTTTGATGAAAAGTTTTTTTTATATAAAAGTTGTCAAATTCGTAGAAAATGATGTGATATTGTAGGGGTAATGATAAGGAGTAAAGAGAATAAATTTAAAATAAATAGGTTAGTTGTATTGGTAGCTGTGTAGAAATAATTGAAAAGTAATGTTGTTGGATAGAAAAATGTGTAAAAATAATTTAAAAAAGAGTAATTATGGAGAGTGAAAAGTTTTAGATTGAAAAGTTTGAACTTGACAACTTCTGTAAATTGTCAAACACAACCATAGTATGCTGATTAGATAATAAGCATGCTGAAATTCACGAATAAATAGCCTTAAATTTTTCTGTACACATTGACTTTCAATATAACATGTTGATTGGCTAGGAAGCATATTGATACTCACAAACAAATAACTTGAAATTTCTCTAAAAACATGCTAATTGTTAAATGAGCATGCTATGCTGAAAGATAAGTATGTCTAGAGAACTTTCAAACTCTGCTTGTGAATTCAGTGTGTTAAATGATGAATGAGCATGCTATATTGAAAATCTAAGTGTGTCCAAAGAACTTTTAGACTTTACGCTTATCAATATCATCATTTTGACTATTGAAGGAGCATGCTATGTCAAAAGACAAGTATACATAGGAAAATTTTAGACTCTCTTCTTGTGATATAAGCATGCTATATTTAAAGACTATATGTATCCAAGGAACTTTCAGACTCCATGCTTATGAATTCCAGCACCTTAACTTTTGAATAAGAATGCTTTTGGAAGACGACGATGTCTTTAGGGAATTTTGCGTATGTAGCAATTAACACTTTATGCTTAGAAAAATGTATCTTATATACACATTTTTTAACAAATGTGGCCCATAAATATACTTAATTAGGATGAAACTTGATCCCCTAGATAAACAAATTATGTTAAATACAATAAATCGATTAGATTTTTCATCAAAGATCAAAATCTTAGATTTTGAAAGGGTTATATAAGTCCGCTTTTATGTAATCCAGTTACATAGAAGCAGAGCCCTATATATACACAGAGAGAAAGAGAGAGAGAAATATACAGATATATATGGATCCCGATCTGTTGCTCCCGAGAGCATGGAGGCTCCATGCTCTCGGGGTCGGGCGACCCTTCGATTGCGCGCGATTGAGATGAGCCGTCCGATGGAGCGGGAGCAACGAGGCCAGAGCATTTGCTGGCAGGTCCCCCGTCAAAGAGCGTCAGACTGTCATCCGCGCGCAGATTGAATTTGCAAAATGGTAACATATGCATTTTGAATCCCGATTCGCAGCGTCGCCCGCGGAAAATTTGCCCGCGCTTGACCCCGAGAGCTCTCCCCACGCCCGACCGATCTCAACTCCTCTCCCCGCGTCGGACCGACCCCTCTCCTCTTCCTCATCGCTGCCGACCACCGCTCTCCTCTCCCCGCACCCGACCAGTTGCTCCCTCTCCCTCCTCGCGCCCGACCCCTCTCCTCTTCCTCCTCGCTGCCGACCGCCTCTCTCCTCTCCCCGCACCCGACCAGTTGCTCCCTCTCCCTTCTCGCGCCCGACCGCCCCTCCTCTTCCTCCTCGCTGCCGACCGCCGCTCTCCTCTCCCCGTGCCCGACCAGTTGCTCCCTCTCCCTCCTCGCGCCCGACCGCCCCTCCTAGAATCTGTCCGTCCACCTCTAGAGGTTGAGATTTCTCTTCCACCTCCCGTCCGACCGGCTCTGCTCGTCTGGTAAGTTCTCTTCAACTTCTTCTGCCATTGGAGAGGTACTTCTGCCATTGCTACTAGATGAGTCTCCTTACAAGGCTCTCCGCAATCCTGTAAACCTCGCTTCTGTTTAGTGTTTTCTACTACGTGGATTGCCATTTGCCCTGTGTTATCTGTTTTCATTGATGTGTTGACAATCCATTTCAGCCATTCACTGCAATCTTCCCAACATGCTATACTTTTAAAGATGAAAATGAAGACTCCTTAGTCAAGTATTACTATCCATATCTGTGCATTCACTGCAATCTTCCCAACATGCTATACTTTTAAAGATGAAAATGAAGACTCCTTAGTCAAGTATTACTATCCATATCTGTGCTGCTTTCTCTTTATCCTAAAGAAGTGGAATGTCATGATCTGCCCCATCATAACGTGCGATGTCCTTTCCGAGTCTAGTTAGAGAGACTTGGCACATCTAGCTGTTTATTTTGTTACATCTTGATAGAACTTCCCAAGAAGCTTGTTGTTTGGCATATGAATCTCCCCTTTGTTAGTGGCTTGAAAGCCTAATGGTTAGTAATTGACATGTGACTCCACCTTGGGAAAGAAGTCAAGTAATTCATTGTCTTTGTTGTCTAATACTAGTTTTTCATGCACACCATATGGTACCCTGTTCATTGTTGGCTTTCAACTGTATTGCTCCCGCTTCATGATTGTGGATTCTTTTGCATCAATTCACTGCCAACTTGTATGGGGTACTCGCATCAAGGTCGCCTCAAGAGTGCCTCAACGAGGATGCAACCAACCTGTGTGTGATGGCATCATGGGACCTGTTCTGTGATGTTGCTAAGCCATATGGCAGTGATCTCGCAATCATGGTGCCCCCGAGTTTGCTTTCTTGCTGAATATGGCATTATCCTGCTTCAATTCTTGTATGACTAGCTTCACATCTTTCTGTACCCGCTTATAAGCCTAAATGTCCCCTGATTATTGCTTAATAATGGACTCAGAATGCTTTCATTCAATTTTGCCAATAGGCGGGTAGGATGCTGCCAGAACTTCCTATGAAAGCAATGCTGTGCCTCTGAAGGGTTAGCATCCATGTTTTTTACCTCTTGCCCCAATGATTCAGTTCCGGTAGATGCCTTTTGGATAAGCACCTAACTGCTTTTCATTGAATATTGCCAAGTGAAACTAAAAAGACTTGAGCATGGGGACTTAGTTTTGCTTTATTGTGTTTCTGTACAGCATGCAAATAGATGCACGGCCTTAATATCTCCGGGGAGGATGCGTTCATAACCTTCACAAATGGATGAATCTTCAGAGTAGAGGAAAATACCTTTAGGATGGACATTTAGCCCCATTCCCCAATAATTGTCATGTGAAACCGAGTTCAGTCCATTGTACAGATTATGAGTGATTTGAAAACTTTCATTCTTCAAAAATTGCAAGTTCCATGGATGCAAAGGCAAATCTCATAGCTAGAGTCCAGACTCTGTCTTAGGCCGGATCTGGTTGGTAATTTCCAGCCTATTTTCTATAGTGGATTGTAATTCGAGAAGTTGATTGCCAAAAGTGATGGAAACATGTATGTGATTCTGTTGTAAAGCAGCTCCATATTTGACTGGAAATTTGACGAGTTTTTTATTTCTTCTCTGGCTATCTAATCAAAATTTTGTTATAATTCAAATATTATAGTTTAGATGTGTCCAAGCCTCCAAGGCTTCTACAAATACTTCTTTTTCTCTTTCTTTCCCCTTTCTATCTTGGGTAGTGTTGTGGCCATTGTATACCTAGATATCATTTTTTCTGTTCTTGTTGCTATTTTTCGTTATTAAGTTTCTTATGCAGATTATTTATGGCAACTTTTCTATCCATCACAATACTGTGATTGCATGCATCATTTCCTAAATTCTCGCTTACTGTGCAGTTACCAATATAATTGATGAGAACAAAGTGGGGTAAACAAGTTGCAGATTTTGTGTTTTTTGATATTTTATTTAAATCTAATACAATTTTCCTATGTAGATTCCTAATAAACTATTTGTTTTTATTTTCATTTGTTGCAGGTGTGCAGCTAGGCAGCCGACAAACACTCTAGCACACTATAACTTGAAGCAGAATTTCACTGTAAGAAATAATCATACTGATTTCTGTTGATTTTTTGATTTTTCTGAATTTTAAGCTAAACTTTTTTGCAACTGAATTGTCGATTGCTATTTGATTATATGGTATTGCATTTAATTTGATCATGTAGTTGTGTTGTTATTGTTGATTGCATGATAAATCTTTTTATTAGATAGTTTAGGCCAGTGTTGGCAAAATCAGATCAAACCAGCTGGTTAAACTGTCCATCTAGTAGCATTTGCCTCACCTATTGGTTGGCACAATTAGTTCAACCAGAAAAACTAGTGGTTTAACTTGGAGACTTAGGAATCGGTTCCAGTACTGGTTCGAAATCTGACTGGATTCTGCATCGTTGGTTTGAACTTTGATGTTCACTGGTGTTTTGATATTGTATATGTGTTTTCTTTATTAAATTCATTGCACTCTATTTCTTTAATTTGAAATTTCAATTGAATCATGTGATGTGTAGTGTATTTTATAACATGGATGCCAATGTCAATGATGACTTGATAGCGCAGCTTATCCTTCCAACTGAAATGCGTGAATCACAAGAAGGCAGAAATACAGAGGGTGGACAGGCGTCCGATGTTGGTGTAGTATTTATGGATGACATGACAATGGTTGCCAGTGGAGGCATTATCTCAAGTCCATTAAATTTGATTGAGACAGAGGATGTACCTGGCAATTTTGTACCCTGTCACGCCACTTGAAATGAAACCGACAATTGGAATGGAGTTTGATTCGCTTGAAGATGTGTTTTTATAATGAATATGCTTGGTTCAGTGGTTTTAGTGTTAGGAAGGACAAGACAAGGGTGCTTAAATCTGGAGTTATCTCAATGCGTTTCCTCAGATGTTTTAAGGCTGGAAATCGAGAAGAAAAATGGAAGGAGCTTCACAGCCGAAAATTGGCATCACGCCGTATTACACGTTGTGATTGTCCAGCTAAAATTATAGTAAACCTAAAATCAGATGGTGGCACTTATCATGTGACTCAATTTATCGAGGCACATAATCATGTCTTGGCTACCCCTAGAAAGAGGCATTGGCTGCAGCCACATAGGAAGGTGACCGAGGAACAGTTGAGCATGATCTCAAGTCTGAAATCATCAGGTATTGGTGTGTCACGATCACTTGATTTTATGTCTACCGAAGCAGGAGGCCATGATCAACTTGGATTCACCGAGGTGGATGCCAGAAATGCATTGAAGCGGAAAAGGCAAGCCTTACATGGAAATGATGCAGAAGAGCTACTAGGGTACTTTCGAAGAAAGAGCATAGATGATCCCGATTTCACTTGGCAGGTACAAGTCGAGGATGAGATGAGACTAGCATCATGTTTTTGGGTAGATGGCCAGTCAAAGGTAGATTATATGGCTTTTAGTGATGTTGTATTCTTTGACACAACATATAAAACAAATGGATATGACATGCCATTTGGGCCATTCGCCGGCATCAACCACCATATGCAGACTTGCTTGTTTGGTGCAGGATTGCTTTTTGGAGAGACTATTGAAGATTTCAAGTGGCTATTTAAGGCATGGCTTGACACAATGGGTGGTGTATATCCAAAGGCAATTGTGACTGACCAAGATGCGGCCATTGGACAGGCAGTTGCACAGGTTTTTCCACATACTCATCATATTCTATGCTTGTGGCATATATGTAAGAAGTTGCCTGAAAAGTTATCTCACGTTTACCAAAAGCATCCAACGTTCAAAGTTAGTTGGGATCATTGTTTATACGGTGTGCAAAGTATTGAAGAATTTGAAAATTGTTGGTCATCAATGATGGAAAAATTCGAGTTGCATGAGAACACATGGCTTCAAAAAATGTATGATATCCGCCACAAGTGGATTCCTGCATTCACAAAGAAGATATTTACAGCCGGGATGAGAACAACAGGAAGAAGTGAAAGTCTTAATGCAATGCTAGATGGGTTTGTTAATCATAAATCCAGTCTAATCGACTTTGCAAATGGGTACGACAAATTGCTTCTACGGAGACGGCGAGATGAAGGGCAGGCTGAATTTCAATGTACTAATTCCAAACCAGTCGTATCCACAAGATTTGAGCTTGAGGCAGAAATGGCAACGACATACACTTTGAAAGCATTTCAAAGTTTTCAAAACGAAGTTCAAGAGAGCATTTACCTTATAGCACAACAAATAGCTTGTGACCAGTCAACGAAAATATGGCAAATTTATAAACCTAATGAATCGGATGTGATGAAGCGAAAGACGGTATCATGGGATTTGGTAGGAATGAAGGCTTCGTGCCCTTGCTTGAAATTTGAGTTTAGTGGAATCATTTGCAAGCACATATTTACATTATTGCACTACAAGGGGATTGTTTCCATGCCACCAAGTCATGTGCTAACACCATGGACCCGACTGGCAAAAAGTTTATACATTCAACCAGGTTCGAGTTGTCTAAGGAACAAAGCCCAATCACTAGTACTTCGTAACCATGTCTTGTCACGAGCGTGGGGTTTTCTTCGACAAGAATCTTTGAAAAATGATACCGTGTACGAAGTGGTGAGAAATGGTTTGCATAATATGAAGCTTATGGTGGAAGACATACTTGAAAAGGAGAGAGCGGATGTTGCTGGAAAGGAGATGGTTGTGGCAGAGCATGAATTCACTGTGGATGGTGCAGACAACTTCAATAGCAGTGGGCCTCATCTCATGCTTGTACCTTCTACATTCTATAATACATCAAGTGGCACTCTAGCAACACAAAGCTCGCATGCATGTGGAGTCACCCCTCCAAATATACAGCGAATGAATAGAAGGAATTCGAAACGGATTAAAAGTGCATTAGAGATACCACGCCCTACTCCGAAAATGTATAGTGGTTGTAATCAAATTGTGGTCGGCCATGATAAAAGAACGTGCCCTACTATCAGAGAATGGATCCCAACCGAACCCAATACAGACATGAGTTAAGTAGCGCAAAAAAAAGTGTTTGCTTTTGCATGCAGCCAACTGTTCTTTTGACATCTCGGATTGAGGCAAATCTCGGGAGACATTTTTTTCGATGTGGATATTACAACGTAAGATCCACTATTATTTTATGATATTTGAGTTATATTTTTCGTTACATTTACATGAACTTAATCATTATTATTTCTTGCAGGATCTTTCTAAAGACTGTAAATTTTTTAGGTGGATGGATGAACCAAGGGTGCCAATGAAGTTGGATGGGGAAGAGCGTCATTCCATGGTTGATGGTATCACCAAGTTAATGGCTGATGTTGAAGAACTAAAGGCGGACTTCGAGGAACTGATACACTGCGTCAGTCAATTGAAAGAAATACAATTGGATGCAGTAAACAAATTGAAGCACATTGACCATTTGAAAGACCTGAAGATAGCTGACATTAAGAAAGAACTCCGTATGAAGAGTACTGAGCTGGAGAGAAAATACTATATTTGTTTAGCTTTGATCTGTTTTCTTTTTGCAATTATGTTTGTTAGTAAGTGAGAGGTGTTTTATGAGACATACATGTTTACTTTTGGGTTGGTGACATTGTTGTACAAAAGTGAATATATGCCTAAGTATATTTCAAGTTTATTTGGGATGGAAACAAGTGTTATTTCAAAAGTGAATATATGCCTAGGTATATTTCAGGTTTACTTGGAATGGAAACAGGTGTCATTTCAAAAGTGAATGTAAGTCTTGAGTATATTTCAGGTTTATTTGGAATGGAAACAGGTTATCTTTCAAAAGTGAATATATAAGTATATTTCAAGTTTATTTGGAATGAAAACAGGTATACTATCAAAACTGAACATATGCCTTGATACATTTCAGGTTTATTTGGAATGAAAATAGGTGTAGTCGTATAAGCGAATATTGGCCTAGGTATCTTTCATGTTTATTTGGAATGAAAACAGGTGTTCTTTCAAAAGTGAATACACGCCTAAGTATATCAGGTTTATTTGGAATGGAAACAGGTGAATATGAGCATGAAGTATTTCCTAAATTGAATTGCAAGAAATGAAACCTAACGTCTTTGTGACATGACGGTTACCGTATATAAATATAAAGGATTATGCACTTGAAATGTATTACTCATATTGTTTATGTAAGGTAAGTCGCAATTAAACTTTCGTGGAAACTTATTTCCTTCTCATTCTCTATTATTGCACAACCTCTTCTAGGTGAGTATAGGCGTTCAATTGTCCAAATTCCCATATCATAATTAATTCAATCCCTTTCAAGGGTTCCACCTCGTAATTTATAGGTTTTTTTGTAGAACCAGTTGCAATGATGTTTCTACATGATATCAAATATTTAGGGTAAGTGCAAAATAAATACACTCAAATGAAGTCCTTTTGGAAGAGTGAGATTTTATATAGCTATATGCGTAGATATATATGGTTTTGGAGCTGCAATTTATTTACATGTAAATCAAGTAATGTAGCTGCTGGAGAAGAGTAGAGTGTGGGCACTAGGTGAATCCAAGTTGATCATGTAACGCATCAATAAATTCTAAAACTGCAGTCATCTGTCATTGCAAACAAAATCAGATAGTTATGAGACAAAGCAACCACCAACAGGTTCAAATTGCTTTGAACTCTTTACAAAGACATGTCCATATGAGTATTACAAGAATTTAAAGGGCTCCAGTTAATGCAGGATCGTTTTCTGGCTCCTTTTGGTTTGTCTTCGACACATCACCCTTCTTGTGAGGGAATTCTCTTTCATCTCTTCTTGAAATCGCTCCCTCCCTCCCTTCTTGGGGTTTCAGTTTGCGTATTTGTTGACTCCCTCCCTTTCTTCTTGCAATGGGTAACAGTTTTAGTAGGCCCACTATCTGGATTTGCAAACCAATTGCAAAGGGGAAAAAGATTCATTATTGAGCATCAACTTCAAAGATCGACTTAAGGAAAACAACTTAGAAAGGTCCAAGAATTTTCTCACATGGCTTGATGTACAGATTTAAGCTATTGCCTCAATGAGGCAAATGAACAAACCACCAAAATCAGGCAACTCCAATAATCAGCTTGATCTTTTAAAGACAGAATGATTAGAGGATTAAAGATGGTCCAGTTGAATGAATGAAACCAATCCCAACAGTGCATGAATAGGGCAGCTTCCCCGACAAAGCCTGCTTGTTGCATATGTAGGAAGGGATGGCATAGTTCATTTTCTGAGCATACTCTTGGAGTAGATTTTTGCGGAGACCTGTTTCATGCTGTGAAATAATGCCATCAAGGAAAGGGGATCCCCTTTTATCCAGAAAAAAAATGAATCAAGAGAGAAAAGGCAAAGTCATGTTAGCCATGTATCTGCCATCCAACATGGCATTCATGATCCTGCAAGCATTTGAATGGAACTGCAAAATGAGCTGAAACACTAATGCAGATAGGCAATGAATTTGATAAAGAAAACACATATACAATATCAAAACACCAGTGAACATCAAAGTTCAAACCAACGATGCAGAATCCAGTCAGATTTCGAACCAGTACTGGAACCGATTCCTAGTTCTCCAAGTTAAACCACTAGTTTTTCTGGTTGAACTAATTGTGCCAACCAATAGGTGAGGCAAATGCTACTAGATGGACAGTTTAACCAGCTGGTTTGATCTGATTTTGCCAACACTGGCCTAAACTATCTTGGCCTTATGAATACAATCCTAACATTGGTTCATCGAATGATATTCTTGGATGAAAATGTATGTCTAAAGTTAAACATCATCCCACTGTTTAATGGCATTGCCTCTTCAAAAGCTGACAGTCAACAGGATTTTTTCAGAAAAGGTCATGAACAATAAAAGGTAAAAAGGACATACAATTGGTTTCTGGATGCACTCAGACATGCTGCCTGATTTAAGTAATGCAGAAAGGGCTACTTCAGTTGCTGACTGCTCTGCTGCCTTGTGATTGTAAAACCCAAGTAGAGAATCCTATCTCACATTGTTGACAATCACAGTCGACTTGAAAACAGGTTCATGAGGACCTTCCTAAACAGTTTCATAGATAGGAGTAGGAATGCTTGCTTTCTGCACATATTCTTGTAACCGAAAACTAAGTGCCCATCCTCAAGTCAGTTTAGATTCACTTGGCAATATTCAATGAAAAGCAGTTAGGTGCTTATCCAAAAGGCATCTACCAGAACTAAATCATTGGGGCAAGAGGTAAAAAACATGGACGCTAACCCTTCAGAGGCACAGCATTGCTTTCATAGGAAGTTCTGGCAGCATCCTACCCGCCTATTGGCAAAATTGAATGAAAGCATTATGAGTCCATTATTAAGCAATAATCAGGGGACATTTAGGCTTATAAACGGATACAAAAAGATGTGAAGCTAGTCATATTGAAATTGCGTGGTGGGATTGAAGGGGGGGAAAAGCATGGGAAAATCTGGATTGGTTGGAAATTGGGTGGTGGGATCGATGGGGGGGAAAAGCAATGGAAAATCTGGATTGGTTAACATTGTCGTATACTTGAAATAGTATTGATTATAAAAACTGAATTTATCCCGATCGAATGTAGTAGTCGAATAAAAGAATAGCCAAAATATATGGATAAAAGTAATTAAATAATATATAACAATACTAAAGATCATTGAAATTTTAAATTTTTTATAGCATTGAAATTTAATCTCCCCCCACCAAGAATTGCAAAATACAATCCATTGAACCGACCCACCTACGTGAATAACTTGTGTTGATGATGTCGATGAAAAATATAATAACTATAAATCAACGATGAAGGTAAAATGTAACTTTTGTATTTTAACACAAAACAATGAAATTAAAGACAAAATAGATAATAATTTAAATTTTTAAACAAATATTTTAAAATTATAAAGAAATATAAGCAAAGAGAAGCATGAAACACAATAATCTAATAAAAAGATTTATCATGCAATCAACAATAACAACACAACTACATGATCAAATTAAATGCAATACCATATAATCAAATAGCAATCGACAATTCAGTTGCAAAAAAGTTTAGCTTAAAATTCAGAAAAATCAAAAAATCAACAGAAATCAGTATGATTATTTCTTACAGTGAAATTCTGCTTCAAGTTATAGTGTGCTAGAGTGTTTGTCGGCTGCCTAGCTGCACACCTGCAACAAATGAAAATAAAAACAAATAGTTTATTAGGAATCTACATAGGAAAATTGTATTAGATTTAAATAAAATATCAAAAAACACAAAATCTGCAACTTGTTTACCCCACTTTGTTCTCATCAATTATATTGGTAACTGCACAGTAAGCGAGAATTTAGGAAATGATGCATGCAATCACAGTATTGTGATGGATAGAAAAGTTGCCATAAATAATCTGCATAAGAAACTTAATAACGAAAAATAGCAACAAGAACAGAAAAAATGATATCTAGGTATACAATGGCCACAACACTACCCAAGATAGAAAGGGGAAAGAAAGAGAAAAAGAAGTATTTGTAGAAGCCTTGGAGGCTTGGACACATCTAAACTATAATATTTGAATTATAACAAAATTTTGATTAGATAGCCAGAGAAGAAATAAAAAACTCGTCAAATTTCCAGTCAAATATGGAGCTGCTTTACAACAGAATCACATACATGTTTCCATCACTTTTGGCAATCAACTTCTCGAATTACAATCCACTATAGAAAATAGGCTGGAAATTACCAACCAGATCCGGCCTAAGACAGAGTCTGGACTCTAGCTATGAGATTTGCCTTTGCATCCATGGAACTTGCAATTTTTGAAGAATGAAAGTTTTCAAATCACTCATAATCTGTACAATGGACTGAACTCGGTTTCACATGACAATTATTGGGGAATGGGGCTAAATGTCCATCCTAAAGGTATTTTCCTCTACTCTGAAGATTCATCCATTTGTGAAGGTTATGAACGCATCCTCCCCGGAGATATTAAGGCCGTGCATCTATTTGCATGCTGTACAGAAACACAATAAAGCAAAACTAAGTCCCCATGCTCAAGTCTTTTTAGTTTCACTTGGCAATATTCAATGAAAAGCAGTTAGGTGCTTATCCAAAAGGCATCTACCGGAACTGAATCATTGGGGCAAGAGGTAAAAAACATGGATGCTAACCCTTCAGAGGCACAGCATTGCTTTCATAGGAAGTTCTGGCAGCATCCTACCCGCCTATTGGCAAAATTGAATGAAAGCATTCTGAGTCCATTATTAAGCAATAATCAGGGGACATTTAGGCTTATAAGCGGGTACAGAAAGATGTGAAGCTAGTCATACAAGAATTGAAGCAGGATAATGCCATATTCAGCAAGAAAGCAAACTCGGGGGCACCATGATTGCGAGATCACTGCCATATGGCTTAGCAACATCACAGAACAGGTCCCATGATGCCATCACACACAGGTTGGTTGCATCCTCGTTGAGGCACTCTTGAGGTGACCTTGATGCGAGTACCCCATACAAGTTGGCAATGAATTGATGCAAAAGAATCCACAATCATGAAGCGGGAGCAATGCAGTTGAAAGCCAACAATGAACAGGGTACCATATGGTGTGCACGAAAAACTAGTATTAGACAATAAAGACAATGAATTACTTGACTTCTTTCCCAAGGTGGAGTCACATGTCAATTACTAACCATTAGGCTTTCAAGCCACTAACAAAGGGGAGATTCATATGCCAAACAACAAGCTTCTTGGGAAGTTCTATCAAGATGTAACAAAATAAACAGCTAGATGTGCCAAGTCTCTCTAACTAGACTCGGAAAGGACATCGCACGTTATGATGGGGCAGATCATGACATTCCACTTCTTTAGGATAAAGAGAAAGCACCACAGATATGGATAGTAATACTTGACTAAGGAGTCTTCATTTTCATCTTTAAAAGTATAGCGTGTTGGGAAGATTGCAGTGAATGCACAGATATGGATAGTAATACTTGACTAAGGAGTCTTCATTTTCATCTTTAAAAGTATAGCGTGTTGGGAAGATTGCAGTGAATGGCTGAAATGGATTGTCAACACATCAATGAAAACAGATAACACAGGGCAAATGGCAATCCACGTAGTAGAAAACACCAAACAAAAGCAAGGTTTACAGGATTGCGAAGAGCCTTGTAAGGAGACTCATCTAGTAGCAATGGCAGAAGTACCTCTCCAATGGCAGAAGAAGTTGAAGAGAACTTACCAGACGAGCAGAGCCGGTCGGACGGGAGGTGGAAGAGAAATCTCAACCTCCATTACAGGAATGCGGATGGAAGTGGAAGAAGGTGAAGAGAACTTACCAGAGAAGAGCAGAGCCGGTCAGACAGGAGGTGGAAGAGAAATCTCAACCTCCAGAGGTGGACGGACAGATTCCAGGAGGGGCGGTCGGGCGCGAGGAGGGAGAGGGAGCAACTGGTCGGGCGCGGGGAGAGGAGAGCGGCGGTCGGCAGCGAGGAGGAAGAGGAGGGGCGGTCGGGCACGAGGAGGGAGAGGGAGCAACTGGTCGGGCGCGGGGAGAGGAGAGTGGCGGTCGACAGCGAGGAGGAAGAGGAGAGGGGTCGGGCGCGAGGAGGGAGAGGGAGCAACTGGCCGGGTGCGGGGAGAGGAGAGCGGTGGTCGGCAGCGAGGAGGAAGAGGAGAGGGGTCGGTCCGGCGCGGGGAGAGGAGTTGAGATCGGTCAGGCGCGGGGAGAGCTCTCGGGGTCAGGCGCGGGCAAATTTTCCGCGGTCGACGCTGCGAATCGGGATTCAAAATGCATCTGTTACCATTTTGCAAATTCAATTTGTGCGCGGCTAACAGTCTGACGCTCTCTGACGGGGGACCTGCCAGCAAATGCTCTCGCCTCGTTGCTCCCGCTCCATTGGACGGCTCATCTCAATCGCGCGCAATCGAACAGTCGCCCGACCCCGAGAGCATGGAGCCTCCATGCTTTCGGGAGCAACAGATCGGGATCCGATATATATGGTCTCGCTTTGATGAAATTTCATTTCTATGTAACCCTTTCCATATTAAGAATCTTGACAGTTGACAAAAACCCACTTCATCCATTGTATTTAGCATTATTTATAATATTCTAAAAATCCTTTTATTTTTTTAGTTTCGCTGTATATGGGTCTTACCTATTAATGTGTAAAATCAAAGCAATAAAATGATTTAATGCTAAAATATTAATTTTAATGTGGTTTTTTCAACAACTAAATCGTCTAAAATATCAATACTAGATGGATAAATGCTTCTATAAAGTATTATTACATTCTAATACATATGTGAATAGATCTAAGTATTTTTCATAATTGACATATAAATATACCTATTTTCAAGCAAATATAGCCTATGCACATATTAGATTTGAATAAAATTTTGTCTCATAACTAAACAATTAGATTTGGATAAAACTTCATCTAAGAACTAAACAAATGATGTTAAATACAATCAATGAATTTAATTTTCTCTCAAGCATCAAAATCTTAAATTTTGAGAAGGTTATATATATATATATACACACACACAGAGAGATAAATATTCAAGTGTAACTTTGCTGCATCAAAATTATGATATAGTTTTCTCAAAATGGCCTCACACGATCATAAAATTATAGTCTAGTCAACCCATTGTATTTAGAATTATGTATTTTATTATTGTACTAATTTTCATCTCAATTGGATATGTATATGGACCTCATTAGAAAATAGTATAAATTCAACATAATAGAATAGTTTGATATAAGTAACAACTTTAAAGTTATTTTTCAACATGTAAATCGTTTGTTACAAAATTTATATATAGATAAATAATTGTATAAAGTATCAATACATTTAAGTTACATTGGGACACATTTTGGGCCAAACGCACCATTAATTACGGTGCAGGCAAATGCACAGAAAAGATTCTCATATAATATATGTATATATATGGAGAGAGAGAGAGAGTCGAGTTTCTATACATTTGGATGTATCAATTCACTTCAGTACCCCGTCTAGTTTGGGCCTTATTTGGATGATTTTGTCAAATCCATTTTATCAATTGTATTTAGTAGTATTTATTTTATTTAGATACCAAAAATCATATCAATCCTATGCAAAAATGATAAAAATTGATACACATGTTAAATACACTTAGATTAACAGTTGTGTACAAAAGTTTCAAAAAAATAAACGAGCAAGAGAATTACCACTGATTGTATGTTTATCTTCCTTCCAGCGATGTGCATGTGACATTATTTGGAGTGAACATATGGGCGTTGGATGGTGTTGAATTCCTACGAGTGGCGAAACTGAATGCAGGATGCCTTGGCTCGGGAAGGCCAGCAGCCTCACCCAACATCAGAATGACCGAGGAAAGTGTCGGACGCTCTGTTACCATTTCTTCCACACACAACAGCCCCACTTGAATGCATCTCACCGCTTGTAATGTTGGAAATGAATCACCAAGCGATGGATCCACAAATTGTAGCGCCTTATCCTCGTTCCACAGACTCCATGCCTAAATTAAAGAAAATTTTAATATCAGCAAACTTTGGGGGTTTAAGTTTGGATATTAGCCACTGGGGGTATTGCACATATGTCCCCCTGGTTAGAAAGAGATTTATACTTGTTCCCATTGAGTGTGATGTTCCTCTATGTTGAGGATTGTGAAATGATCTAATTTGTAAAATTAGATGCCGCTGTATATATAATACCAATAAAAAAGTTCGGATATTGAATATTAAGAAAGTTTTACATTAACCCACAAAATTTATCCCCTAATTCTACTTATACATGTGAATTTTCAAATATTCTAAATATATCCTTGTAAATATAATACCCACCGTGTTTATCCATATAAAATGACAAATTATTATGCTCAAGTGGTAATATAACTTGGGGTTGCTTTGCTTGAAGCTAAAAATTCAGGTTCAAATAATATATGATTCTACGACGGCAAAAGTAATATAAATTTACTTAAATATGAATTTTCAATTACAAAATTATAATTAGGGCTTGTGGATATTTTTCATTTCGCTGGGCCAATGGCCCTTCCAACAAATTACTACATCGTGGATATAAATGAAATTTCAAACAAAATATATTGGTTTATTTAAAATATTTGAAAATTTGTAAATATAAGTGGAATTAATGATAAAATTCATGTGCATATGTAGGTTTTTTTAAAAAAAGTCTAACATCCATCAAGATATATAAGATATATAGTAAAGAAAAGGTAGTGTTGCACAATTTACAAAAGAAAAGTGATTGAAATGGCACACTTACATAGCTTATAAGATTCAAGTGGCTATCATTATAGTGACCCGTGCTTCGTCTCCCACTTACAATCTCCAACATCACCACCCCGAAACTAAAAACATCAGATTTCTCAGAAAATTGCCCTCCCATTGCATATTCTGGGGCCATATAGCCGCTGCAATTCGACAGTGTTTCATTTTAGTCCTTGAATATGTGAGAACTGCTAAAAGCACTAAGAATGGATAATAAGTGCAGAGCTGCTTAATGCACTATATCAGAATGGATAGAGACTGCACTTACTAAGTCCCCACAACCCTTGTAGTATTTGACGATGCACGATTTCCTGCAAAAATTCTTGCTAACCCGAAATCTGAAATCTTGGGGTTCATCTCATTATCCAATAGAATGTTACTAGTCTTGAGATCCCGATGAATAACTCTTAATCTAGAATCTCGATGAAGGTAAAGAAGACCTCGGGCAATCCCTTCAACAATGAGGAATCGTTTATCCCAATCTAGAAGTCCTCTTCTTTGGGGATCTGAAGGGAAAAAGATGTACAGTTCCAGAAAAAAAGTAAATTTTTGCAATGAAAATGGAAAGCATGAATGTTGAACTAGAGTTTCACTACTATTTATTATAAAAAAAAGGTATCATTACCATTTTCAAAAGAAATTTTTCTGAAATTAAAAGAGGAGCTTAACAGTAAACGAACCAAAGAGGAAGGTGTCCAGGCTTTTATTGAGCATGTACTCATAAACCAGCATCTTTTCGTCTCCTTCAACGCAGCACCCAAGAAGCCTAACAAGATTCCTATGCTGAAGTTTGGATATCAGTATTACTTCATTCTTGAATTCCTCCAGTCCTTGTCCTGAACTCTTAGAAAGCCTTTTCACAGCAATTTCTTGGCCATCTTTCAATGTGCCCTAATTAAGACAATCAATTACATATCCAATCTTGACCTTTTTAAAAAATTATGTATCCAATCGAAGCAAGAATTCCCATCATCAATTCACAGAGTGAAGATTTCAAAGCCTAGGTCATTATTACCTTGTATACAGGGCCAAAGCCTCCCTGTCCAAGTTTATTGGCATCAGAAAGTCCATTGGTAGCAATTCCTATTGCATGAGAATCAAACAGTGGCAATTCAAGGCCTCTCAGCTGCTCCACTGTGTCACCAACTGCACCTAGATTTACCTTAGTGTGCTTTCCATTCGGTACCCCATTCTTTCCTGCTTCAGGAGGAACAGAGTGATACACTGATCAGGGCAATCTTAAAAAGTTTAAAAGGAACATCTATAATTAATTTTTTTGTAATCACCTCGATGCTTAGCAGTCCACCACCAAAAAAGGCTCGCCACAATACCGATCATGATTGCCCCTGGAACAACTGCTCTCACAATCCAAGGTCTAATTGATTTCTTTTTACCTGCATTTAACACTGATAGCCATGGCATTTACTATTCAGTCCACATGCAGAATTCATTTATACTAAAAAATTGCTCTAATTGAAGTAGCAAAATTTTATTTTGATGAATCAAGCATGCAGAAGCGTCTTGCATTCGAGATGGAGATAGAAATACGACTTACCGATTTCTGAACTGGCGAGGCGTATAAAGAGATCCACCCCTCCTGAAGGAAATTGCTGGATATCTATTAGCTCTCTGGCCCACAGCGTGCAACCAAGACCGTTGACATACGCAAAGGCGACGCATGAACAGTCTCTCAAGCATGTTTGCTCACATTCGGAGGCAGTCGCATCAGTTCTCCTGTCAGCGCTAGCCGGTGGTTTCACTGCTCCAATCTTCAAAAATACATCATCGGCAGATCTAGAGCCGGAGCTGGTGGCATTCTCTGCATCTTGGTTGCACTGCAGTTGGGTTCTTCTCAGACAACCGCTGGACCAATCCCCTCTCCGCCACTCTTCTACCCTCTTGGGCTCGAAACCATGTAAGCAGCTACAGATGTGCGGCGCCTTTGATGGATCACAACTCCCAAATGCTCCACATGTGCCGTACACGTCGCACTGCTTCTCGGGTGCAACCCAATGCATCAACCATTCCTTTCGATCTTCATGCCACCTGGATACTAGCAACTTTCCAGTCCAATCAACCACAACTCTCTGGATGTACGATCTTTCTTCATATGATATATACATCCTTTGTTCCTCGTTATCTACACTCAACTTTAGGAAATTAGTGTAAGGATCCATGTCGTATATGCCAAGGAATGTCTGGCCATTCGAGTATCCGGATCTCCAAATTATACTAGACCCATTGTAGAGAAGCATCTGGACCAATCGCGTTGATCTGACTTCCACACCCACGGAGAAAACGCCTGGAGACGGATCCGATTCGTTCTTCCACGATATCAGATTTTCCATAGAGCCGTTGTTTAGATCGACACCGAGCTGCATGGTTGGAAGGAATGAATCAGAAGGATTTTCAAAGCTTTGCCATAAGATCTTTCTTGGACTTGCGTCTTCGTAGAGTACGAGATTACCAAAACGGTTCAGATCGGCGGTCGAATTCTTGAATACAGCAGAAGCGTTGCAAGACCATAGAACTGTTCTGTTCCCATCAAGAACCACAAGATTTCCATATCCATCCACCGACAAAATTCCAGAGGAATCCGTAACTGGGTTTTTCCTGTTAGCAACCCACACCACGGTCGGGACTGAAATATTCTTGTACCATATCCCAGCGTAGCGGTTTGTGGTGCTCCTGGGGCTGAAGAATCCTAATTCAAAGCGCTCGCCCGGAGAGACTATGGTTTGCCCATCCGCGAGAAATTGATTCCGAGAAATGAAATCAATTGCAGCAGTGGAAAATGGTAAGATAAACACGAAAAGGTACTGAAAAAGGTAGCGTGCAAGAGAATTACAGCTTCTCTCATTGTTATGCTGCATCCATGGCGATTTTAACTCCATGCCTTTGTGACTGCGACTGCGTCGACGGGAAAATAGAGGAGCGATTCTCAGCAGCCTTATCACCAAATTCTGTCGCCGTTACACCGTCTCTTCCACTAATTCCAAGTTGGTGGCTCAAATTACTTGACTGGGTTCTGATCTCCTGCACCTGGGTGCAGGCAGCGTTGCCTGCTCCCAGTTGCACACACTTTTTTTTTAAAAATTTTTTTTAAAATTTTTTTTATAAAAATGTTAATATAGGTGTATTTAATATGTGTATAAATTTTTACTATTTTTGAAATATTTTAGATATTTATTTTTTATTTTTGAAAATCAGTGGCATTTTAGGTAATTTTAAATTACTAAAATGCCACTGATTTTCAAAAATTAAAAATAAATATATAAAAATCTCCAAAAATGGTAAAAAATTTTACACATATTAAATACACTTGAGCTAACAAGTTTATGAAAAAATTTTAAAAAAAAAATAAAAATAAATAGGTGTGTTCACCCGCGAGCAGGCAACGCTGCCTTCACCCGGGTGCAGGAGATCAGAACCCGACCTGACTTGGGATATTAACGTGGCATATTGAATTTTTGACAGTAGATTTTTTATCATTGAATTTTGGACGGTTTGAAGTGTTGATAAGAATTGCTGATGTGATCAGGTTAACTTATTGACTGATGTATGTTATTATAATTTTAAGGAAAAACGAGCTTTCCAATATAATTTAATTAATTTATAATTTAAATTAACAAATTTCGAATGTATCCACAACTTTTGCCATTAATTTTAAATGTACCCAGTAAGTATAAAATATTTTATATATACCCTACCCATAAAGGTTGTGAAAGGCGGCGGCCCTGATTTCTTCCTCAACGTTGATTTCCATGGCTGCCGGGTTTATGACTCGTGATTTCTCCCTCAATGCTCCTGTCTAAAATCTCCTCCCTTACCACCCCTTGTTTATCTGCTTCAACGGATTGAGCAACGTTCAGATCTATGAGATCTGAAATTGATTTACGGCTCCGGATCTAATTGCAGCAGTTCATCTTCTTCAGCGACATCAACTTGGGGTGTCGGTTGACTGCCCTCTGCTATTTGCCATTGATTTCTCGTATGGTAGTAAGATCCGATTTCTCCACATCGAAGCCATTGATTTTCGCAAGCCACATCTTTTTATTCTTCGAGCCATCGAGATTTTTAGATTTGGGCGCCACGAATCAATTTCTAGCTGACCGACCTTGGTGGAGATTTACCGTAGCTAATAGATCTTGGAGGAGATGTGCAAATGACGATGAACCTATGAGATCTGAAATCGATTGATTGCCGTAGCGGCATTTGGAGGTTCCGTTTTTTAGCAATAGCAATTGGGAATCAACTGACGGCGCATGTGCCGCTGCCCTTTTTATTCCGCCATTAGTTTCTCTTTTGGCAAGCAAATCTTGCTTCTCCACATTGAAAGCTATCGATTTCTACAAGTGGTGCCCTGTTTGTCCAACCAAACCTTGTGAGAAGAAAATGACCACATTGAAAGCCTTCACCGCTTTATTTTATCAGACAACCCGGTATACCCAGTTTGTTTGCAGGCAAGGGCATGTCAATGGTCAGTTGGGGAAAATGGAGCGGTGAAGGTTGTGGTGCAGTATCGGTGATTTGAATTTGGAGTTGGACAGGCCATGAAATCAAACCCAAGCACTGCGTCAAAGTCCCATGAGATTCGAATCCATGATTTCTTCTCCAACAGCACCAAATCGGTGATTTTCTTTGTTTTCAGCTCGCTAGAAAATTTCATACCATCACGTCTTTGCCGACCAAAATGTGCAGTCCTGATCGTTACTACTTGCTCTCAAAAACCCATCTCCATTAAACCGACGCCCACATTTTTGAGATTTTAATGAAATCCAGCAACGTCAGTGTTCTACGAAGCAACAAATCTGGACTGACCGAGCAAAATCTTCTTGATCGGGCAAAGACTTATATGCACAATCCTGACCGAGCAAAGTCTTCTTGACAAATCCAAAAGCAATGTGCACTGTCGCTGGCGATAGATGCTTGAAAGCGTTGTGGTGGACGAAATATATGGCTAATGTAACACCTTACCCGGTGCCACAAATAGGGTCTACCATATATAGAGTCTACCGGATCAAAGCTAAGCTAAGAATACTGTGACGAATAAAATCTTCCAAAATAAAAATAAATATCAAGATACAAAATCATATAATTTTTAACTAATATATCTTAAGTTTACTTCTCATAGAGTCATTATACATATTTGGTATCCATTATTAATACAAGTGAGCATTATAAGAAAACTTCAATAATTCTAAAGTTCTTTGTCTTTTACTTTGCTAGTTTCACCTTTTTTTTCACGTTGACGATGGGTCTAATTTAGCATTATATTCCTGTTTTCCCACTGAAAACAAAACTAT
This sequence comes from Annona cherimola, assembly GCA_030490835.1. NCBI lineage: Eukaryota > Viridiplantae > Streptophyta > Magnoliopsida > Magnoliales > Annonaceae > Annona > Annona cherimola. The sequence continues at coordinate 2,450,649 of CM059973.1, read as the reverse complement.
GTAAGATAGAAGCTCAGTAAGTACATAATTTTTTTCAAATTTATTTTTTAAGTAAATAACATATATGTTGCCTTTTGTGCACAATTTGTTCATTATTTCATCCTAGTTTTCATACATATTATTTAAAATTTCATTTGTGTCTTTTCCAAATTTTATCATAATTTTAATTGGACAAAATTCTATTTTCTCTTATTTATTCTTATGTTATTCCACTTTTAAACAACTTTATTTCTCTTTTTATAAAAAAAAATAAATTTGGACTCATTTATATTTTTAAATATTTAATTTAATTTTCTACAATTTTTCATAATTTTTCATAATTTTTTCATAATTTTCTGCATTTTTCTGAAATTTCCAATTTTTAATATTATTTTATTGGCCAGGCCACAGGCTTGGTCGCCGGCATCGGTACCTGCTCGCCAGTGGGCTGCCATTGGTGGGCCAAACTAGTGGGCCGGCTGTGGGCTAGGATGTGGGCTAAGCTTGTTTATGTAATTTGGGCTTAATTTCTGTGAAGTTTGGAACAAATAAGCTTGGCTTCTGAGCTTCCCCGGTTAATGGGCTCTAGTTGGATGAGCTTAGTGCACTAGTCTACTAGGCTTTTTTTTTTTTAATTTCCACGGTCCACATTTTCTGGATAAAATCATTTGGATCTGTCAATATAAATGTCTATTTAATATCAAATTTTAGTAGAAAGCTTCTAAAATTTTAAATTTTATTTTTGCATCCATATGTATAAATAATTATATAATATAAATCATATTTCGGATTCATCATAAATTTTAAAGTCTATTATATCATGACCATTTATCAATTTAAATAAGTTAAATAGGGTAATTTAGCTATAATGAATTAATTTGAAGCCCTATTATATACTTTTCCATTAATCCATTAAATATTGACATTTTAATTAATCTCTAGTTATTTATTACTAAATTTATTACTCTTTTAAATATTAGACCATCAATAAATTTATATTTTTATTATTTAAAAATTCTCGACCCGAGAGTTAGTGGAGCCCAATTTTTCTCTCTTATATGCATATAATTTTTAATTTTTGCGTTCACTTTTTATTAATAATTGATATGTATATAATGATTTTATGTTTCGAGGTTTTATTAAATACAATTTTTAATATTGTTAAACCTTTTTATTGTCTCATATTACAATTCAAGCTAATTCAAATAGATATTTTCTAATTTCTTCTGCAAGGTTACTTCCGTATATATAATCAACAAATATATTTATAGGAAATGGAAAGCAAATTCTCAGTAACCGAGATTTGGGTATTGGACCCAGATATCCTTGCATCGAGGTACTTTTTGATATATTCCTACCTTTAATTTTTGTCATATTAGAAACTACTAGCACTCTTCTGTGCCATTTAGCTAGCACTGAAGTTAAGCAGTTATTGAGTTTCCAACCAGATAAGTTATTATTCAATCCATTGATTAGGTTCTAAAAAAACATTACGTAATTAAATAAATAATTTAAACATTATACAATTGCTAAATAAAATAATAACTAATATGACAATTTATTAGTTATTTAAATATATAAATAATAATAATATATAATTAATTGGTATAATTATAACAATGACATAAGTATTCTTAAATATTTTTCACAATCGTACAAAACAACAAAATCGCAAATATTAGCTCTTTCTATAAAAATAGTTAAAATATTAAATTTGAAATCAAAATCTCAAAAAATTATAAATTCTTTAATTATTGATGAACTAAGAACCATTTTTGGTGTTGTAGTTTGTGGCGTGCTAATAGGAACGAAGTGTTTTCTTGTTGTAATTGGTCAATATAATAGGAACAAACTCTCGTCTCATTGCAATTGTGCACATCAATTGCAACGAAAAAATTGTTCGTTGCAATTTTTGGTGTGTATATGGTGATTGGTCTGTAGAATAGGACCGAACTCTCGGCTCATTGCAATTGTGCTTATCAATTGCAACAAAAAAACTTTTGTTGTAAATTTTCATTGCAAGCGTAAACAACATGAATCATTTTTTGTAATGAAAAATGTTTTGTTGTAATGTATGGGCAATGTCTACCAATAGGAACGAACCTTTATTTCGTTGCAATTGATAGCACCAATGTGGTTGTAATTGCCCGGTCGTGCTATACTACTGGTAGTACTGCGTCGTCCATTTTTCTTTCGTCCAACGATGGCTCGATCATTTAAAATAGTGAAGCACATTTAAATCGTCTAAACAGATAGCATCAGAAATCGTAGCAACTTTTGTGGATGAGTCATGGGAACTCAAATATATATGTTGTGTTAGATGGCCAAGTGGTTAGCGTAAGTAAGCTGAGGTGTACAGGGTGAAAGGTCTAAGGGTGTAATTGTGATATTGTTCGCAATCTCAGTGCTAATACACGGATCGTAAATTATAGTATATAAATTATCAATCCACAAAGAATTCAATAATATAAACTTTGCTTTTTAAACACTTTCTTATTGAGTATAAAGAAGATATAGTCAATAAAATAGAATAGAAAGTAGAAAAGTGAGAAGAGGAAATAAAATTAAAAACTAGAATGGTTATTAGAAAATAAGAATGCGAATACCTAAGGTTTAGGGTTTCACATACATCCTTTGCAACGAGTAGTGGTATAATTATTTATTCTGGATATTGTTTTTTAAAGGAGAACAAATCGTAATTTATCTTTACACATTCTCAAGAAACTTATAAAGTATACCTAAATTTTCTTAACTATTTATTCTCATGGGATTAAGTTAATTAGAATTCATTAAGTTTTATGGCTTATTCATGAAATTCTTCAAGGTCATTATGCTTAATTTTATAGTCTTAGATTTTCAGGTTTAGAGTATTTGGGAATGGATAACTTTTGATGAAAAATTGTAAAGAATAGAAGTTGTCAAATTATGTGATATGTTATGGGAAATGATGAGGAATAAATAGGATAAAGTTGAAATAAATAGGTTAGTTGTGCTAACAGTTGTGTAGAAATGATTGAAAAATAGGGTAATTATATAGAAAAATTTGAAGAATTTATTAAAAAATAGGGTAATTGTGGAGAGTGAAAAGTTTTAGATTGAAAAGTTTTAACTTAACAACTTTTACTTATTACCAAATACACCCTTAATATCTTGATTGTCATATATTATATTTTCACTTCTCGGTTCCATCACCTAATATATATAATCATGCCAAAATACGGGCCCATGTACAAAGAAAATATTAAAATCACAAAATATTAAATTAACAATAATATCCATTATAGATAAATTAAAACCACACACCACACTACATTATATGCCACACTACATTATATGCATACAACATCCTAAACTCTAAATTTAAGGATTAGCTGAACACATTTAAGTCTAAAATAAAATTTATATTTAAATCCATCTTAAACAAGACAATTGAATATAAAAAGTAAAAGTGAGAAAAACTCATTGGTTGAAAACTCTGATAGTACATCGGCCGATTCGCGCAACTCACCATTACGCCTCTTGCCCGATGCTCTTCCCCCCACTGCTCCTTATCTCTGTCTAATCTCTCCTCTATTTTTTTTTTTTTTTTTTTTGCTCCAATTTTCTGTGTCCCTAAAGCATGCCTGGAGTCGGCCCTGGAGCCACCTATAGCCCCTAAAAAAAAAAAAAAAAAGGCCGACCATCTTACGCAGTCAAGTCGTCCTTGGATTTAATTGCATTAAGTGGGCTCCATTAAACGCAAATCAGAATTACGTTGTGCCTTCATGCTGCATGCTGCGCATATGCTGGTGGCCCCCACAGTTGCATTGTACGGTCTGGAACTTTAATAATGGCTTGGAGATTTGAACGACTGACTTGAATGGACGGCCTTGATTTCTCATTATGGGCGGTAGATAATTTCTAGATGGAAAGCTGATATGTTTGTGGGGCCCGTTGAATATTTCAATATGCGCTGCAGTAGATGGACGATTGGATGAAGGACGGCCTGGATCAAAGAGGCTGGGCAGCTGGATCTTGCAACATCGGTGGCTGAAAATTTTTGGCCGTTGAATTAAATGATTGGCCGATGGAGAATTGATTCAGGTGCATTTGATGTTTAAAGGGACGGCTACATGTATATTCGGTAGCTGAATTTTCTGATTGGGCTGGAGGACTAAGAGTCTTGGACGGATGGACGGCGGATTTAAAGTGGACAACCAGATTTATCAGTTAGTGGACTAAGCTTGGACGGCTTAGATTTTTTGTGAACAGCTGCATGGATTGGACGCTTGGACAGCTAGGATGCAAATAAAATGCAATATCAAGCAAAAAGATTACAAAATTTATGTAAATAAGCTGAAATTAATATTTAATGTCCAAATGTTGCAAATGCATATTTTAAAATAAATTTCACATTAAATTTAAATAATTACCGACCAAATTGATTTAAAATGCCTACAAAATATATTATTAATTACTAATTATCAAATGTATCCCTGTATATATAGACAAAGAGTTGTTGTGGCGCAGCGCCATTGCATTGGAATGGCTATACATTTTTGGAACCCACATATATTAAAATACAATGAAATTTTATATAATCATTTATCTATGTATAAATTTTATAGCAAATGACTTATACGTTGAAAAAATTACTTTAAAGTTATTATTTACATCAAACTATTTTATTATATTGAATTTACATCATTTTCAGATGGGGTCCATATATATATATATATACATACCTGATTGGGATAAAAATTAATATAATAATATAATATATTATTCTAAATACAATGAGTGAAATAGATTATAATTTTATATCGCTTATTTTGACGCCACTGTAGGCTCTTCACCTGAGAATCTCTCATCACCTGAATTGCCGTGTAGGTGCCGCTTCTGGTCATCCATTTCACTGGGTTGCATCTAGATCGTTGAACACAGCTGCGTGTGGAGTTGGCATAAGATGCATGTATGTACGGTGGAATCGAGCTTTTCAGATAGCATTGCCTCCCGCCCAAAAAGTTGGCCCCTAAAAATTCGACGGTATCCGAAAGAAATTAGGCAGCATTCATTGTAGCTCTCAAAAAAAGTTGTGATCTCGTGAAGCCAGTCGTAAACAATCGACGTTTGAAACCATGGCTGCGAGCCGTTGGATCAGGAGGAGCAAATCAGAACCATCGAGGGAGGCGCTGGTAGCTACGGACATCTGACGGGAGAATTTTGCAGGCAGGCCCCTCTGCCACTGGCTTAGAAAAATTGCCGGCAGGCCCTCGCACTCTCTCTCTTCCCCCCTCGCACTCTCGATCTCTGCTTCATCGACCCCCCTTCAGTGGCCTCTCATCCTCTCCTCGCACCCTCCTCTCGACCCGCGCTCGCGTCTCCTTCAACGGCGGCACCGGCAGCGGCACCTGTCTCCAGCGGCGGCGGCGGCAGCGGCAGCAGCGGCCCATCGCGCCTCGCCGTGTCTTCTCCGGTGTCGGGTGGCACCCTTCAGAGGCGGAGGCCTCCGCGTCTCCAGCGGTAGCCGCGCTTCCTCCTTGCCGATGGCAATTCCCCTCACCGCCTCCATCCCCATTAGCGACATCGGCAGCAGTAGGTGTATATGCGCGACATTTCTCAATTAACCGCGTTTTTCTTTCCATCTTTTGGAATTGTGGGATTAATTTGCTTGCATCTTTACGTGTACATACGCGGCTTTTCTCCATGGATGTAGGTTTTTGACCATTGACTTAGAAATGATGGTGTCTTGTTTTTTTGCCGGGGGAACTCGTTTTTTTGTTTTAGTGCATGCCCATTTTGAAATATTTCCATGCCTGTCTTCTTACCGAACAACGATTATTACCAAAAAAAAATGCAATCCTGAAATTAGGGGCGTGCAAGCATATCCACACACGCTGTGTGCGATGTTGATCGACTGGGGCCATTCTATCAATTGTATTTAGCACTATTTATTTTATTTAAATACCAAAAATCTTATCAATCATATCTAAAAATGATAAAAATTAATATACGTGTTAAATACACTTAGATTAACAGTTGTGTACAAAAAGTTTCAAAATAAAAATAAAAATTGAGTATTTGCACCCGGTGCACCTGACAGGAGCCCACACTTCTATATGCTCAGGTTATATGGAAGCAATTCCATGTAACCCCTTAATTTTGAAAATGCTAATAATTGATATAAAATTTAACTAGCTATGAGACTAAGTTTTATTCAAAGCGTGGTCTATTTAATGTTATAACTTATAAACGAGCAAGAGAATTGCCACTGATTGTATATTTATCTTCCTTCCAGCGATGTGCATGTGACATTATTTGGAGTGGAAATATGGGCGTTGGATGGTGTTGAATTCCTGCGAGTGGCGAAACTGAATGCAGGATGCCTTGGCTCGGGAAGGCCAGCAGCCTCACCCAACATCAGAATGACCGAGGAAAGCGTCGGACGCTCTGTTACCATTTCTTCCACACACAACAACCCCACTTGAATGCATCTCACCGCTTGTAATGTTGGAAATGAATCACCAAGCGATGGATCCACCAATTGTAGCACCTTATCCTCGTTCCACAGACTCCATGCCTAAATTAAAGAAAATTTTAATATCAGTAAAATCTGGGGGTTTAATTTTGGATATTAGCTATGGGGGGTATTGCACATATGTCCCCCTGGTTAGAAAGAGATTTATTGTTGTTCCCATTGAGTGTGATGTTCCTCCATCGTGAGGATTGTGAAATGATCTAATTTGTAAAATTAGATGTCGCTGTTTATATAATACTAATAAAAAAAGTTCGGATATTGAGTATTAAGAAAGTTTTACATTAACCCACAAAATTTATCCCCTAATTCTACTTATACATATGAATTTTCAAATATTCTAAATATATCCTTGTAAATATAATACCCACCGTGTTTATCCATATAAAATGACAAATTATTATGCTCAAGTGGTAATATAACTTGGGGTTGCTTTGCTTGAAGCTAAAAATTCAAGTTCAAATAATATATGATTCTACGGCAGCAAAAGTAATAAAAATTTACTAAAATATGAATTTTCAATTATAGAATTATAATTAGGGCTTGTGGATATTTTTCATTTCACTGGGGCCAATGGCCCTTCTAACAAATTACTACATCGTGGATATAATGAAATTTCAAACAAGATATATTGGTTTATTTAAAATATTTGGAAATTTATAAATATAAGTGGAATTAATGATAAAATTCATGTGCATATGTAGGTTTTTTTAAAAAAGTCTAACATCGATCAAGATATATAGTAAAGAAAAGGTAATGTTGCACAATTTATAAAAAGAAAAGTAATTGAAATGGCACACTTACATAGCTTATAAGATTCAAGTGGTTATCATTATAGTGACCCGTGCTTCGTCTCCCACTTACAATCTCCAACATCACCACCCCGAAACTAAAAACATCAGATTTCTCAGAAAATTGCCCTCCCATTGCATATTCTGGGGCCATATAGCCGCTGCAATTCGACAGTGTTTCATTTTAGTCCTTGAATATGTGAGAACTGCTAAAAGCACTAAGAATGGATAATAAGTGCAGAGCTGCTTAATGCACTATATCAGAATGGATAGAGATTGCACTTACTAAGTCCCCACAACCCTTGTAGTATTTGACGATGCACGATTTCCTGCAAAAATTCTTGCTAACCCGAAATCTGAAATCTTGGGGTTCATCTCATTATCCAATAGAATGTTACTAGTCTTGAGATCCCGATGAATAACTCTTAATCTAGAATCTCGATGAAGGTAAAGAAGACCTCGGGCAATCCCTTCAACAATGAGGAATCGTTTATCCCAATCTAGAAGTCCTCTTCTTTGGGGATCTGAAGGGAAAAAGATGTACAGTTCCAGAAAAAAAGTAAATTTTTGCAATGAAAATGGCAAGCATGAATGTTGAACTAGAGTTTCACTACTATTTATTATAAAAAAAAAAGGTATCATTACCATTTTCAAAAGAAATTTTTCTGAAATTAAAAGAGGAGCTTAACAGTAAACGAACCAAAGAGGAAGGTGTCCAGGCTTTTATTGAGCATGTACTCATAAACCAGCATCTTTTCATCTCCTTCAACGCAGCACCCAAGAAGCCTAACAAGATTCCTATGCTGAAGTTTGGATATCAGTATTACTTCATTCTTGAATTCCTCCAGTCCTTGTCCTGAACTCTTAGAAAGCCTTTTCACAGCAATTTCTTGGCCATCTTTCAATGTGCCCTAATTAAGACAATCAATTACATATCCAATCTTGACCTTTTTAAAAAATTATGTATCCAATCGAAGCAAGAATTCCCATCATCAATTCACAGAGTGAAGATTTCAAAGCCTAGGTCATTATTACCTTGTATACAGGGCCAAAGCCTCCCTGTCCAAGTTTATTGGCATCAGAAAGTCCATTGGTAGCAGTTCCTATTGCATAAGAATCAAACAGTGGCAATTCAAGGCCTCTCAGCTGCTCCACTGTGTCACCAACTGCACCTAGATTTACCTTAGTGTGCTTTCCATTCGGTACCCCATTCTTTCCTGCTTCAGGAGGAACAGAGTGATACACTGATCACGGCAATCTTAAAAAGTTTAAAAGGAGCATCTATAATTAATTTTTTTGTAATCACCTCGATGCTTAGCAGTCCACCACCAAAAAAGGCTCGCCACAATACCGATCATGATTGCCCCTGGAACAACTGCTCTCACAATCCAAGGTCTAATTGATTTATTTTTACCTGCATTTAACACTGATAGCCATGGCATTTACTATTCAGTCCACATGCAGAATTCATTTATACTAAAAAATTGCTCTAATTGAAGTAGAAAAATTTTATTTTGATGAATCAAGCATGCAGAAGCGTCTTGCATTCGAGATGGAGATAGAAATACGACTTACCGATTTCTGAACTGGCGAGGCGTATAGAGAGATTCATCCCTCCTGAAGGAAATTGCTGGATATCTATTAGCTCTCTAGCCCACTGCATACAACCAGGACCGTTGACATACGCAAAGGCGACGCATGAACAGTCTCTCAAGCATGTTTGCTCACATGTGGAGGCAGTCGCATTTCTCCTGTCAGCGCTAGCACAATCAGGTGGTTTCACTGCTCCAACCATCAAAAATACATCATCGGTATTCTCTGCATCTTGGTTGCACTGCAGTTGGGTTCTTCTCCGACAACCGCTGGACCAATCCCCTCTCTGCCACTCTTCTACCCTCTTGGGCTCGAAACCGTATAAGCAGCTACAGATGTGCGGCGCCTTTGATGGATCACAACTCCCAAATGCTCCACATGTGCCGTACACGTCGCACTGCTTCTCGGGTGCAACCCAATGCATCAACCATTCCTCTCGATCTTCATGCCACCTGGATACTAGTAACCTTCCCGTCCAATCAACCACAACTCTTAGGAAGAACGATCTTTCTTCATATGATATATAAATCCTTTGTTCCTCGTTATCTACACTCAACTTTATCAAAGAAGTGAAAGGATCCATGTCGTTTATGCCAAGGAATATCTGGCCATTCGAGTATCCGGATCTCCAAATTATACTGGAGCCATTGTAGAGAAGCATCTGGACCAATCGCGTTGATCTGACTTCCATACCCACGGAGAAAACGCCTGGAGATGGATCCGATTCGTTCTTCCAAGATGTCAGTTTTTCCATAGAGCCCTTGTTTAGATCGACACCGAGCTGCATGGTTGGAAGGAATGAGTCAGAAGGATTTTCAAAGCTTTGCCATAAGATCTTTGCTGGACTTGCGTCTTCTTGGAGTACGAGATTACCAAAACGGTTCAGAGCGGCGGTTGAATTCTTGAATACAGCAGAAGCGTTGCAAGACCATAGAACTGTTCTGTTCCCGTCAAGAACCACAAGATTTCCGTAGCCATCCAGCGACAAAATTCCAGAGGAATCTGTAACTGGGCTTTTCCTGTTAGCAACCCACACCACGGTCCGGACTGAAATACTCTTGTACCATATCCCAACGTAGCGGTTTGTGGTGCTCCTGGGGCTGAAGAATCCTAATTCAAAGCGCTCGCCCGGAGAGACTATGGTTTGTCCGTCCGCGAGAAATTGATTCCGAGAAATGAAATCAATTGCAGTAGTGGAAAATGGTAAGATAAACACGAAAAGGTACTGAAAAAGGTAGCGTGCAAGAGAATTAGAGCTTCTCTCATTGTTATGCTGCATCCATGGCGATTTCAACTCCATGCCTTTGTGACTGCGATTGCGTCGAAGGGAGAACAGAGGAGCGATTCTCAGCAGCCTTATCACCAAATTCTGTCACCGTTACACCGTCTCTTCCACTAATTCCAAGTTGGTGTTCTTGTAATAACGTGGCTCAAATATATTGACTTGACTTGGAATATTAACATGGCATATTGAATTTTTGACAGTACAATTTTTTATCATTGAATTTTTGACGGTTTGAAGTGTTGATAAGAATTGCTGATGTGATCAGGTTAACTTATTGACTGATGTAGGTTATTATAATTTTAAGGAAAAACGAGCTTTCCAATATAATTTAATTAATTTGTAATTTAAATTAACAAATTTCAAAAGTACCCACAACTTTTGCCATTAATTTTAAATGTACCCAGTAAGTATAAAATATTTTATATATACCCTACCCATAAAGGTTGTGAAAGGCGGCAGCCCTGATTTCTTCCTCAACGTTGATTTCCATGGCTGCCGGGTTTATGACTCGTGATTACTCCCTCAATGCTCCTTTCTAAAATCTCCTCCCTTACCACCCCTTGTTTGTCTGTTTCAACGGATTGAGCAACGTTCAGATCTATGAGATCTTAAATAGATGTGCGGCTCCGGATCTAATTGCAGCAGTTCATCTTCTTCAGCGACATCTAAGCGACATCTACTTGGGGTGTCGGTTGACTGCACAAGTGCTGCTGCCCTCTTCTATTTGCCATTGATTTCTCCTATGGTAGTAAGATCCGATTTCTCCACATCGAAGCCATTGATTTTCGCAAGTCACATCTTTTTATTCATCGTGCCATCGAGATTTTTAGATTTGGGCGCCACGAATCAATTTATAGCTGACCGACCTTGGTGGAGATTTACCGTAGCTAATTTAACACATGTTGTATGATCCTAGTAACGGTTATTTATACCTTAATTACTGAATTTAAAACATAAATAATATGATTTAATAGAATATATCTAAATCAAATTGAATCTAACCTGATCTAATTTTCGATAATAATGATTCAATATTAATTTAACACCTATAATATGATCCTAAGAATCTTATAGGCTCATTTATAACTTAAGTATAGAATTTAAAGCATATATAATATAATTTAATAGAATCCATCTAAATTTAACTGAATCTAATCAAATCTAACTTGATCTAATAGGTTCTAACTCAATCTCACTGGATCTATCCAAATCTAACCCAATCTAATTTTTCATAGTAATGATTTAATCATAATTTAATGTCTGTGATATGATCCTAGGAACCTTATAAGACCATTTATACCTTAATTACATAATTTAAAACATAAATAATATGATTTAATAGAATCCATCTAAATCTTACCGAATCTAACCATTTAACTTTACTTCCTCTTTCAACTTGGTGGCTCATGGAACTCAAACATCTGTTAAGGCTTGGCTAACGGAACTCATGCATCTGTCAAGCCTTTAATCGTAACTTTAAATTTAAGTCATCTTTCTCATGTCATTTTCATGCATTCAATCGTTATACTCATGACATGTTAAATCATATTTTCTCAAGTACAATTCAAAATTATAAACCGCTTTGCAAATAAATATCAAATAAACAATATAAAATCTGTTGAATTAAAATCCATCAAATTTGCATCAAAATATATTAGCATTTCCCATCACATACACATAAAGAGTAGAAAATCTTAAAATTCAATTAAAAAACTAGTGTTTATAAATAAAAAAGGATCTTACTTACCTCATACTTCACTCTAATCCACCATCTTGAAATCCAATAAATTTTTACTTCACTCATCTACTTAGATAATAGCAATCCCCTAAAGTTATTCATTAATTCCACTTACATCAACTTCGCAAGTTTGTCTCAATTCAATTAAGTGTTAAATGATAAGCTTAATACTTAAAAATCTCTATTATCGTCTTAATGGGTTGTAATTAAGCGAAATTTTTTCATTAAAATTCTGCCCATCAATAACTTTTAATAACGATCTTTTATGGATAATCCAACTCATCCAATGAATTTAGAACATTCAAAAATGTAGAAATCAATAGTTGGATCATCAAAATTTGACATCGATATCAAAATCTATGTCAAAAATATTTTAACGGCTCGCAAACAACCATATATCTCCAGAATGAGTTACTACCGGCATTATCCAGTACTCAAATAGGAATATTTTATATAAAATATTTTTCAGAAGTTATTTTATGAATTTTTAGCCAATATAAGGCATCTTTGTAAAATATTTTATTCTCGAGGGGCTTCCTACAATTTTTTTAAAAATTTTCTTATAAATCTCTCCACAATTCAAGAGGGTATTCTGTGATAATCTTTTTAGAAATATCTCCTGCAAATTTTGCAACAAGATTTGGGCTTTCATATAATTTCTTCAAAATAGGTACTTTTTTACAAAATCATAAATTCATGGGGGTTTCTATAAAATTTCCATCAAAAGTCAAAATCGCAATAATTCTCCTTCTTCCTCCACTCCGCTTAGTTTTTTTTTTTACTTTCTATTAGATTTTGGCAGTTGCCGAAACTGCCAAATGAGCTTCAATTTTTCATCTAAGCATATATGTGGGTTTCTTATTTAATATAGATTCGTCCAATACTTTTCTTTTCATAAATTTAGCGAATCTACAGGGTTTGAAAAAATAGATGAATTATAAAAACTTAAAATGTTAATTAAATCTTTAACAATAAAATATGAAAATCTCCACTTATTCAATTGGCGTGCCCGCGAAAGGATTTACTGGAATGAATCTGAGAATCTCACAAGTTTTCTATCAACTCTCAACTTGACAATCTCTATTTCTATCTTTATATCTTCGTGCGTTCTCGTTGTGCGGAACTTCCACACTTTTAAAAGCATGTTGATGCTTGCCAACACTTGCACACTAATGCTCTCCATTACTGCTTATTAATTTTATTTTTTTATTTTTATTTTTATTTTTTGCGGTTATTACATCCATACCATAGGTTGAGTAACTTTGTAAAACTTTAGTAAAAAAATTGGTTGTAAGAGCAATGCACAAACGAAATGTTGTGTTCCGAAACCTAATGGAAGCTATGTTATTATTGGATTTTATGTGTAATATATCTATAATTTTATATAATTTCATTTTTACACATTTAATTTGATTGCATTAAATTTAAATAAAAGATATCTAAATTTTTAATAGTAAAAATATATCGCTCATGCTTTTTTATTAAAAAAATTTTGCAAATCAAAATATAAACTAAAAATAATAAAAGGTAAATAAAAATAAATATTAATTTAAATTAAATAGAATAAAAATTTAGATAAAGTTTATATCAACATTAATTTTATTTATCTTTGATTATAATTCAAGTCAAAATAATAAATTTTAAACAAAAATAGGTATTAATTTAAACAAATTAAATCAATATTTTGAACGACATAGTTTGCTTGCAAAATGTTGAAATTTTCAAAAATATAACATGTATATAGTTTATAAAATTTTTAATACATGCGACATCTTGAATTGTAAATAATAAATATAATAAACGTTCTTGAATTATAAATAATAAATATAATAAACATATAAATGTTATATTATAAAATTTTTAAATTTAAAAAGGGTCGTTGTGTTAAACCAGTCCACATGTATCAATTCTTTATGAGTAATGATTTAATATAACTAGATTACATGAAAGTGTTCATGAAACCCATTTTTTTCTCTTAAATATTTTTTTAAATTTAAATCATTTACCTTGTTTAACAAAATTTGTCAAATAATATGTATATAGTGTGTAAAGATTTTCAATGCATATACTTTTATGATTATTTCTCTTTCGTATTAAGCTATTTTGCAAACTTAGTGGATTACATCTGCAAAAATTCATAAATTTAAATTATCTCTTTGGTTACCCTTTTCAACTTTTAAAAATTTTATTTTCGTAAAAATGTCTTATGAAACAATCAACCATACACCTTTCATAATAATTTTTTTTATTTTTTGCTAAAAATGATATATATATATATATATATTTAAGGGTAATTTGCATATATACCTATATAGTTTGACGCTAATTGCAGATATAATCCACGTAATTTCAAAAATTGCATATTACCTCTACATAGTTTCACCAAAATTGCTTATTACCCCCACACCGTTAACCGCCATTAATATCTGATGTAATATTTTAAAAAATGATGAAAATGCCTTTATTGGTATACATAGTTTCAAGAGATAATATGCAATTTTAGTGACATTATGTGGGGATGATACGCAATTCGTGAAACCACAAATGAGTGCATTTTCAACATTTTTCAAAATATAACGTCGAAAATTAATGGCTAATAACGGCATGAGGGTAATACGCAATTTTGATGAAACTGTGTAGGGGTAATATACAATTCGTGAAACTACGTAGGTATATCTACAGTTAGCGTCAAACTATATGTGTATATATGCAAATTATCCTATTTTTAATTGTCCACGAACCTTTCATAATTGTGTTATTTAAGATATTTTTTTAATGACATTAATAAAGTTCCCAATCAAGGTTCCATGAAATCTTTTAAAACTTGGACAGCCAAATTTATCGTAGCCTAACAGTAGAAAACTAATGGATAGTAGAATAGTATAAGAATTGGAAGATGAATTTTCCAAATGGGTAAAATCAAGTGAACCATGGCTCAAACGATTCGAATTGTTTTCCTCTTTTAAATTAGACTAATTATATCAAACCGGATGTAATTATAAAAAATAGGTAAACTAGTATTCTTATAATTTATATAAAAATTTAAAAAATATCAACTCCTGAATTTTAATTTAAAAATAAATTATAAATTTTATTCAAAAGTAAAATAAATATAAATATTAATTTAAATTAAATTTAAAATAAATCAATTAAATAGAAAAATGATAACAAAATGTTCAACAAAATTTTCATGATTTAAAGGTAAAATTCATATGCCAACCCCCCCCCCCCCCCCACCCGCAATGCTCTAGCATAAGAAGGTAAAAATTAGTGTTGCGGTTCACCCACTCACTTATTCGCGCATGCATTATTATATTAAAAATTATATCTAGAAAATAAATTATATCTTTAAAAAAGGGTAATTTGCATATATACCCACAAAGTTTGACGCTAATTGCAGATATACCCACTCAGTTTCACGATTTGCATATTACCCCCACATAGTATCACCAAATTTGTGTATTATTGTCACGCCATTACCTATCATTAATATCTGATGTGATATTTTGAAAAATGATGAAAATGTTCTCATTGGTAGTTTCATGAATTGCATATCAAGCCCATAATTTCACCAAAATTGCAGATTGCCCCCATGAAACTATGTATACCAATGAGAAATTTTCGTTATTTTTCAAAATGTCACGTCAGATATTAATGGCAAGTAACGACGTGATGGTAATACATAATTTTGGTGAAACTATGTGGAGGTAAAATGCAAATCATGAAACTAAGTGGGTATATCTGTAATTAGTGTCAAACTATGTGGGTATATATGCAAATTACCATTAAAAATAACGTTATCTAAAAAAAACTCTTATAGTTTATATGAAAACATTAAAACATATAGATTATTAAATTTTATTTTAAAAATAAATAATAAATGATTGTTTCAATTAAATGCATATTAAGTCTTTCTAACTTATACCAACATAACATTTATATATTAGTAAATAGTATTTTAAATTTTATATTAGATTTTTATATATGATAAATCTATAATTTTTTTATATTTGCATTTTTTCACACATCCAATTATGAAGGATATATTCAATAAATTGTGATATATAAAGAGTACATATGAGCTTTTATATTACAATGAAACTTAATCATCCATACAAAAGACAATAAGTTACGGGTTGGTATTATATATGTATATAATGAATTGAATATTATAAACTATAAATTATTTTTTATGAAAGTTATCAATTATTAGGTACTATAAAGTATATTTATTAATGAATAAAGACTAAGCATACATATTTAAAAATATATGAATAAAATATTTGAAAAATTATTTTTGTAATATTAAATTCCAAATCCATGTTATTGCTAATTAGACTAATTTTTCGTATATACACTTAAAACTCTCAACAATTGAAAATTAGCCTAGCTTTAGTAGTTAAATTTGTTTTGCAACATCTTATGATTTAAAGGGATTTTACAAGATATATCCATATTTTTATTTTTTTGCCGTCCAGATTTTACAAAACAAGCTGGAATTTTTTAGATTTTACAAAACAATTGCACGTGCATGATAGCATACACCATCAGAGCACTGTTCAACTGTGCTCCACCAACTCCATTCTTTACGGGAAGTCATTGCTGCTTCCCAAACCCATTAAACTAGTGGATGATTCTTATAGCCTAAGATGTGCAAACCAGCTGATGTAAGTCCATCTTCTTCAGCATCTATGTTGATGGCGATCATTCTTCTTCTAAGCTGGCGAATCGAGCCACCATTTGTAGTTCCATATTTTTCAAATCTGACCACAGTGGTCGTGGATTTAAGAATCTAACCCACTAACTTGATTGACAATATGAAAATAGCACCAAATCTGATTCCTCAGCACTAATCATCTTCACCTACAACAAAAAATTTTGCACCAAATCTGATTCCCATCTTTTCCTCCATAACTCGGTCATGAAATGCACCAATAATGATGGCTTCATCTAGATTTCTACCTATTGTCAGCCGTAATTGTTTGCTAGAGATGGAAGAAGAAAGATGGAATGGGAAGAAGGGTGCTAGTGAGATCCAGGTATTCCACTCGCACTGTTTCAATTTTCTATGCTTCCAAAAATGCCCAAATCAATCGTGACCATCCAGCTGAAATCAACGGTCGATAGGTAGCTTCGCCTAAGAAAACTCGAGGAAGCGCTTGCCATGGGTTGTCTCCTTCACGTATTACTTGCCTGCTTGGACCGGCTGGATGCAGTAAATTGGAGGGGGCGGCTGATTTTAGCTACTATATTGCTGCAATAGCTGGCTTGGCCTGATTAATGTCTGCCAATCTTCAGATGTGGCGTTTTGAAGTGGATTCCAAAGCTGCTGATTGCAGTTGAGAAGATGGTGAGAAGCTGTTTGGACGGTTTGCTATGAGCGAAGTAGAGAGGGCTGGTTAATGGCGGTCGTCGGTTTAAGAATCAAGATGGAAGGTGGTGCTGGGAAGGGCTTGGAATGGGAAAATCGACGGGTTATGGTCGGCTGTAAGAAGATGAGGAGACTGCTGAAGTTGCCAGCTGTTGGGAAGTTTGCCGCTGCCCTGTTCGATCGGTGATTGTTTGGGGATTTTGATTCCATCCCGCTAGTGCGATGTTCTGCTGCCGGCAATTGGAAAATGGTATGGGGGACGGCTGAAAAATGGCCGCTGGATGCTTGACTGATTGGGTTTAGGCGGCAAAGGGGCCTAGCCGATTTTTGGTTAGTGGACTGCATCAGTTGAATTTTAGAGGGGCATTTGCTGTGACGTGCGGCTGAAATTGCAGGTTGATGGGTTGGATGCAGATTTTTCACGGCTGAATGCTGCGATGCTGCTTCAATTTGGGCGGTTGATTTTTTCTCCGTCTTTGACGCTTGACCGGTGGTTGCTTGATGGCTGGCAACGGAGAGGAGATGGTGAGCAGAGGTAGATGCGGCTTGTTTTTGGTGGGTTTTTAGCGGCTTTGAGTGAGACAATGTTACGTGAAGATGGGTTTAATAGCTGCCTGAAAATCGAGCAAATGCAAGGGCGGATTGGGGCCGATTTCTGCTGCAAATTTGTAGTCTGCTGTCGAAAATCTGGATTTTGATTGTTGCTGCAAAGGATGTCGCCAGTTTGGGCGTTTTGCTGCTCGATTGAAAAAATCGGGGCTTGGATTTGCTGCGTTGGGCTGCTGCAGTTGGCTGCTGCCATGGCTGCCGAATTTGGGGAAGATGGATCACCGAACCGGTGCTCCGGCGATGTTCCTGTACTTGTGCACATGCGGCTTTAGTCACTCAATCCGAGCCATCATTTACAAATTATTTTAAACTGACTTATAATAGTAATAATAATATATTATTTTTCTACCCACCTTTTGAAACGATATCATGAAATGCATCATATGTTTCAACCTATAAAATTTAATTAATTTAAAATCTTTTAGATGTTTATAATTTTAGCTCCAAATCATTTTAGAAGATTAGTAAATATTTTATTTTATTATATTATTATTATTTATTTTTAAGATAATATGAGATTTCATTTTATCACAAAATATATTTTACCCTTGCAAAACCACTCATTTTGCACTTCTTAAACTCTTATATATGATTTACGTCATTAAAATTTTAGTAAATTTATCTCAAATAAGCACATAAATATTTTTAGTCAATTTTAGCCTAGTTAATTCATTTTAATATTTCTACTTTAACTAGATGACGCAAAATAACCTATTTTATAGCAAATATAGACATTTTACAAAGAACATAATTTTACTAAAATTTCATATAAAATTCATATTTAATTAGCTCTTTTTATAATTAAACGTGTGAATTTAACACGAAATTGTATAAAAATTTTTAGATTTATCAACCAAGAATTTCAATAATACTTCTGTTATCTTTTAACTATGTTAGAAATATCATGAATGACTTAGATCTAAGAAACGAGTTGCATGTATTGTAAAATCAACGAGATTAACTGTAGGGCCCGACCTATTCTAGAATAATAATAATAATAATAATAATAATATATGCTGCTGCATGTGCATATTTTTGGTGCACATGCAGAGCACCAAATTAATTAAGAGGGGTGTAAGAGAGGGTTCGAATGGGCATTCAAACAGGGAAGAGAAAAAAAAAATGGAAGAGAAAGAGATAAGAAGAAGAAAGAAAGAAAGATGAAGAGAAGGAAGAAGGAGAGGGAAAGAGGAGAAAAAGCTCGCCATCGCCACTACTCACACCGCCGTCCACGTAGTCGCCGCCAAGTCATCGGAGGTAATGAAGAAGTAAATTTTTTATTGGGTTTTTCCAATTTTCGCCCAAATCATGCAATAAACATAGAGATTTTGCTAAAATACTTAAGATAAATATGTATGGAAGTAAATTATATAGATTTGAGTAGTAGATTTAGTCATTTAGGAATTCAAGAATTGAAATAGATAGGATTTTGATTTTTAACCTCAAAAATAGATGAAAAATCATGGACTTTATTTGTGAATAAGCGAATCATGAAAATAAAAGGCTAAAATCAAACCAATGTGAAATCAAAAATCCAAGAGTGGTGTGTCCAAATTTTCTTATTTCAAATCAGGATATAATAGTTGCAAATGCTATTAGGATGTATTAGTTATAGATTAATATGCTCAATTTAAGATAAAAAAGAAAAAAAATTGAAATTTTTCATAACATGTGGAAATTGGGCAGCCCTAAAAATGTGGGTTAAACGTGGGGCTTTTGGAGTATTTGACTTAAACATTATCTATGGATAAATTTTAAGATCTTTGGACTATTGAAAATACAAAAGAAAATTATAGAGGTATTATGCTAAGTTGTAGATAGGGTACGGGTGTCGGGAATTTATGTAAAATTGGTAGGTAGTCAATTCACACAGTATAAGAATGATTACATTGATTTTAATATGCCTAATATATATCTTAAGTGGACATTTAATAGATAAAAAAAATACAAGGGGAGTAAATGTCCTTAAATGGTTTATGTACTTTTAGATGCAAAATAAATAGTAATATCATTAAAATGGAAGTTTAAATGAGAATATTTTCCTCATCAAAGGAGTCTCGGGGACTCTCTTTGAAAAGGGAAAGCTAAAAATTAGCTTTCAAATCAATGCATCCTTAAACATTAAAATTAGAATGCAATACATGGTGATTTAAGTGAATGCTTAACTACAATTGTTAATTTTGATAGAAAAAGGAAAAGAGAAAGTCCAAGACATACCTTGAAACTCTAAGATAAGCAAGCTTTTTAAATTCAATGAATTATTGCGATACAATTTCTATTTTGTTACTTATTTTGAGAAATGATATTTGAAAAAAATGTTCATATTATGCTTTTATGTGTTTCCTTAAAAATATGTGCAAATCAAGTTATTTTTCGTAGGTATTACATTAAAAAAATCTTTGAAAATAGCCATTACTCTATTTTTCTTTATTTATGTATATATATTTATGTCGTTAAGGCATGCTTTCAAACTTTATTTTTGGAAACGAATCTTTTCTTTATGATTGACCGAGCAAACTCCTTTTTATGACATAAATGCATGGAAATGAATGTAAGGTTTCGCTAAGGTTGTATGGACGAGTTGTCCGTTCTTGATGTTGCCTAGTCGGTGCATCCGACATATGAGTGTGGATGATCACTTGATAAGTGTCACCTGCCAAAGAGAAAATTATGTCATTGAATGATGCATGTTATGATTTCATTTCATCCTCATTTATATATGTTCTATGAAAGTTTTCATGATTTTTTCCTTTAAATAACGCTTGCTTACTAGGTTCTTTGAACTCACCGATTTTATGAAACAGTTGCAGAATATTCTGATTTCAAGAGCTATGGAGACTTCACTGGGTAGAAGGGCAGTGAGGTGAAAAGTCATATGAGACTCTTGTGTATATTTGAGTGTGTTTTGTAATAAGATAAACTTTAGAAGTGTTAGATTTTCTTTTGATTTGTAAGATGTATGTATGACCTATATATATTATGTGTATGGTGTAAAAGATATTTGTAGGATTAATTTTTTTGCATTGTGTGAATTGTATGGATACATGTATTGTGTATGATGAAAAATATTGGAGTATGGAAGTTATGGTGTGATTATGATAAATTTGTGAAGAAAAGGGGGTGTTTATGGTTATGATGAAGTAATACAAGTTATTTCTTAATATAAAGAATTATATGGTGAATGTTTATATTTAGGAAACATCCTAGTTACAGACGAGATGCTGCTAAAATTTTTATAGATATTAAAAAAAAATTAAACCACTTTTATTCTTATGTTGTGTATAAATGTAAGTTAGGTTATGGACTTCACTACTTTTTAAAAGATTATGGACATCAAATCTTATGATAAACTTGAAGTATAAATATGTCATAGGTCGGGGCGCTACAAAAGTGGTATCAGAGCATGAGTGGTAAAGTTGTAAAATTTTGAATTTGTTATTTTAGATTATGATTTAATTTGTAAGTTTAATATCAAAATTGCGAGCTAAAAAATATAATGTTACATTTCTTACTTTATATTTTGACATTTCTATAAATAGATATGGTGATGAGTTAAGGCCCAGAGCCAACACTCATGATACCAAGGCAAGTGAAACAAGAGGCGGCAAAAAGACGTCGATTACAAGATAAAAGGATAAGATGTTGGTTCCGTGGGCAAGAGGAACCGATGCAACTTGAACAACTTGCCCTGCCACTAAAAGTAGGACATGGTGAAAATCTAATGTTCTTAGCTCAAGATATAATGCCTGCTAGAAGGAATCCTCCTATAATACTTAATAGATTACAAGAAAGGAAAATCGCAGAATATTAGAAAAAAATTTCAGCTCTTAAGGATCTTGATTAGGGGCCTAAATATAAATTAGTGCACAGGCTCTACAAGTTTGGCCATGGAGCCACTGTTGTGAAAATTGCATATAAGGAAGGAAGATTGTTGCAACAATTAGCAGAAAGGCAGGCGAGAGGCGAAGAAGTAGAATTACAAGAGGATGATAGGGAGACAATAATCCTCATTTTGGTTAATGAATCGGATCAAGAGGTGAATGGCAATCAAAATGCCGTTGTGAATGGAAAGGAACAAGATGACCTTCTCCTAGAGGATGAAAATGACCCGATAGAGCCTAAGGATGAAAATGACCCTGAAGAGCCTGAAGAGGGGGACCTTGAAGAGCCCCAAGAGGAAGAGTTTGAAGAGCCTAAGTTTGATGTGGAGGGAGATTTTGATGGGTTTGAGGAGCATGAGTTGGATGATGAGGGAGATTTCAAAAAAAATGCAGAGAAAGAGGTAGAAGTGATTGATATAGGAGAGGAGGCTCCACTTGCTAATAATTTAGAAGAATCTTAGCATTGGCTAAAGGAAGAGGAGCTACAGGACAAAATGATCTATACAATTCTTTTTAGTGCAATAATAGGTGTTTTAAAAATATTATCGCACATTTTTTTACATTTTTTGAATGTTGTACATGTATGACTTTTTTTTTAAGAGACGGAATTACACATGTGTCATGCATGTATAGCACAGACGTAAATTATGTACATTGTTAAGATAATGAAATATATATATCTTTGTTGACTCAGTATATTGATATGAATTTTGCTATCTGTTTTGGATATCATAGTTGTGATATATATGTTTATAGTTTAAATCTTTTTATATAGCAAGTAAAGATGGCGAAATGACAAAAATCAGGGTGTCCTTGAAAACGAAAGGTGGTTGAAATTCAAATACATGAGCAAAACTAATAAGAGACTAGGCCATCGAAGAAGGAAGTGCTCAACTCACCTGCAAGAGTAGAATCGGAGTCATCGTCGTCAGAAGATCCTATGCTAATTGTGGATCAAAGAATATATGAGGTAATACACGAAGCTATAGCTTGAGTTATGGATGTTATGGATTAGCGATGGATTGCTTGACAAGCTGATATGATGGAGAACTTTATGCGCTATTAAAGGGATAAGAAAGAACAAATGTGCATAAACATAAATGCTAGTGGTGGATCTATGCAACCAAAGGGTCTAATGAATATGGGTTTGGAGGCAATAGGAAGAGAAAACTTCCAAAGTATTCCTGAACCAAGTCAAGGAAGGGTGAATCTAATAGATGTGGATTTCAATAGAGGTGGTGTGGGATCAGGCAGGGTAAGATTAGTCGAAGAGGAGCAAATGGAGGCTAATCTCAAAGTTATTTCAATATTTTTAGAATATCATCCCCCCAAATTTGTAGGTGCACCTAATTCGGAAGTAGCTGAGTGATCGTTGAAGGAGATAAAAAAAAAATTTAGGATATCACCATGCACGGATACACAGAAGGTAAATTGTGTTGTCCACTTATTAATTAACAAAGCTGAGGAATGGCAGGCTACCTTATCGAGTACGATGAAGAATCCTAATGAGGTAACATGGGCCTAATTTGTGGAGGAATTCGAGAAAGAATATTTTTCGAGCACCCTAATAGATAAAAAATATTTGAATTGAGAGATTATATCAAGAAAAGATTAGTGTAACGGAATATGCCACTAAATTTAACACCTTGGTAAGATGTGTTGTGGAATGCAAATTCTCCTATACAAAAAGCACGTCGCTTTTAGGATGGGTTGAGGACTCATTTAAGGGAGAGTTTGGCTCCCTTTCTGTTGGTCGATTATGCTACAATATTGGAAAGAGCAAGAGCCTTAGAAGCTATGGAGCAAAGAACTTATGAGATTCAACAAAGTTGAAAGTGAATCGATTCAAATTTAAAGGAGAAGGATAACCGGGGCAAAAAGTTAATAATTGAAAAGGGCAAGAAGGAGAAAAATGAGAGAAAGGAACTCTCAGTATGCCCTAAAATTTCAAAAGAAGCATAAAGAAGAGTGTTTAAAAGGGGATTTTTAATGTTATAAATGTGGACAAACTAGCTACCAAGCAAAGAATTGTGACACTATTCAAGAAGTCAGACGTCCCGTTCAAGAAGTCAGTCTCAGGTATTTCTGGTGCAACAACCTTGGTCATAGAATGGCCGAATGTCCAAACCTAAGTCAAGGTAACCAAAATATCTAAGGGAAGACTGCTCAGCAGAAATTGACATCAACCTCAAGTCGGCAAGGAATCCAAACTCAAGTGCATGCGTTGACTCAAAATGAATCAAAAGGACAGGAGGAAAAAGTGGTGACAAGTATAATTTTTAATTTTGGATTCTCTGCTGTGGAGTTGTTTGATTCAGGTGCAACACATTCATTTATATCATGTCAATTTGTCGCTACACACAACTTAATTATAAATGAAACTGATACCATTGTACATACAGAATCACCTATATATAGGCTAGTCAATGTTAATCAAGAATGTAAATCTTGTCCTATTAGGATAGGATCATGCATCTTGGAAGCAGACTTGATACTACTTCCTATGACTGAATTAGATGACATATTAGGAATGAACTAGTTAAGTCGATGGAGCGTCAATATAAATTACAAATAAAGAAAAGTTTCTTTTTTCACAATACCACAGGAAGGAATTTCTATTGAGAAATTGAAGAAACTAAAGGAGTCTGCAATATTGATTTCTGCAATGACGGCCGCTAAGCTAGTACGTCAACAATATACGACTTTCTTGATTTCAGTGCAATTAGTTGAAGGAAATCAGTCTAAATTGGAACAAATTCCTATCGTTTGCAAATTTTCAGATGTATTCCCAGGAGAGCTACCAAGTTTGCTTCCGAAAAAAAAAGTTGATATGACCATTGAAGTTTTACCGGGCACAACACCAATTTCTAAGGTACCTTATCGCTTGCAGAGATGACTGAGTTAAAAGCGTAATTGTAAGAATTGTTGGATAAAGGTTTTATATGTCCGAGTGTGTTTTCATGGGGTACGCCAGTATTATTTTTTACAGAAGAAAGATGAGAGTTTTTGGTTATGTATTGATTATCGGGAACTGAATAAAGTAACTATTAAGAATAAGTATCCATTGCCAAAAATAGATGATTTGTTTGATTAGCTTAATAGGGTCATAGCGTTTTCTAAGGTTGACTTGCAATTGGGTTATCATCAGCTTAGAGTGAGCTCGCAGGACATCTTAAAAACGACATTTATGACAAGATATGAACATTATGAATTTTTGGGGATGCCTTTTGGATCAATGACCTTGCAGAATTTATGGATATCATGAATAGAGTATTTTGAGAATATTTGGACAAATTTATAGTAGTGTTTATTGATGATATATTAATTTATTTTAAGCCAAAAGAAGAACACTGTGAGCATTTGTGGACCGTATTAAATCGATTAAGGGTAGAGAAGTTGTATGCTAAATTAAATAAATGAGATTTTTAGCTGACTCAAGTTACGTTTTTAGGGCATATTATCTCTGCTAAAGGAATCAAAGTGGACTCGCAGAAAATAGAAGGCATAATGAAATGGCCAAGGCCAACCACGGCAACTGAAGTTCAAAGTTTTTAGGGATTAGCTGGTTATTATCCGAGATTTGTTGAAAGATTTTCTAAATTATCTGCACCAGTCACTAAGTTAACTCGAAAATGAGTTAAACATGAATGGACTGATGATTGTAAGTCGAGTTTCTTAGGACTTAAACAAATGTTGATTCAAGTGCCAGTGAAAATTTTGTGATTTAAAATGATGCATCTCATCAAGGTTTGGGGTGTGTGTTAATGTAGAAAGGTAGGGTAATTGCATATGTTTCTAGGCAATTGAAATCCAATGAACTAAATTACCCAACCCACAATCTGAAATTGGCAGTTGTTGTATTTGCTCTCAAAATTTGGAGACATTACTTATATGATGAGAAATGTGAAATATATACAGACAGCAAGAGTCTTTACAAAATTTTTACATAGAATGAATTAAAAATGTGGTAGAGAAAGTGGTTGAAATTATTAAAGGATTATGATATAACCATTCATTTTCATCCTGGAAAGTCTAATGTGGCTGCCAATGCCTTAATTCGGAATGTAAGCCATGCTCATTTACTTACATAAGAAGAAGGAATACTCCGTGAATTAAGGCAAATAGATTTAATCGTTAGTATGCAAGGGTTGCCGGTGCGATTATCTCAATTGCAGTTGCAGTCAACTCTATTTGAATAAATTAGAAATGAACAACAAAAAAATACAAAATTGCAAGAACTGATAAATTGTATGAAAAATAAAAAAACTCGGATTATACTATTGATGAGCAAGAAATTTATAGGTATAAGGGTCATCTCTGCATTCTAAATTCAAGGGATGTGAAGGATTTATTGTTGAAAGAAGCTCATTTTTCTCATTTTTCGATGCATCCAGGCAGTACAAAATGTATAGAGATATAACATAAGGATATTGGTGGAATAACATGAAGAAAAAATTGCAACATATGTCTCAAAGTGTTTAACTTGCCAAAAAGTCAAGGCAAATTATTAGAAAATGTCTAAAAAATTGCAGTCCTTAGAAGTACCCGAGTGGAAGTAAGATGATATTACTATGGACTTTATAGAATGACTGCCAAGGACTTAAGGGGGGGGACATAATTCTATATGGGTGATTGTTGATCGATTATCAAAAGTGATATATTTTCTTCCAATTAAGTAAAGTTTTATGGCTGAAATTGGCTTGGATTTACTATAAAGAAGTTGTGTTATTGCATGATATAACTAAGACCATTATGTCAGATAGAAATTCCACATTTACTTTTAAATTTTGTAAGAGTTTACACAAGACGATGGGTACACAATTAAGGTTTAGCATTGCGTTTCATCCACAAACGGACAGGTAGACAGAAAGAGTCAATCAAATTTTAGAAAATATGTTGAGAATGTGTTTACTAGAATTTAGAGGATTATGGGATGAGAACCTATCTATTGCAGAGTTTTGCATATAATAATATGCTATCAAGCAAGTATTCAAATGACTCCGTTTCAAGCGTTGTATGGAGGAAAGTGTAGAATACCTCTAAATTAAGATGAAGTAGTTGTAAGAAGTTTAGCGCCTCATTATCTCAAAGGATGATAGAGAAAGTCTAAGTAATTCGTTAATGTATAAGGACGACACAAAGTAGGTAAAAAAGTTATGTAGATTACAAAAGAAAGGATCTGAATATTCAAGTGGGGGATCATGTATTCATCAAAGTTACTCCAATGAAAGAGATTACTAAATTTGGAAAGAAGGAAATTATTCTTGATTTAAGATCATTTGAATTATGAAGAGAGACCCTTGAAGATTATAAATTAAAAGCAGCAAAAGTTGAAAAACAGAACAATTGAATATGTTAAAGTTTAGTGGAATCGGTATTCAGACAAGGAAGCCACGTAGGAATTATAAGAAGAGGTGGAAAAGAAGTATCCTGTTAGGCCCGTATGAAACTGATAAAAGAAAGAAAAAATAGCACAAAGAGTGATCTAAGAAGGAACAGGATAAATTTTACACACCACAAAAATAATCCAAAGAAGACACTGCAAATTATAGTGGTTCGGTTAACACACCTACTCCACTCTCCAAGTCAACGCCTTGACTCAGGTTTCCACTAGTCAACTTAGAACTCAAGTTACAGTAGTACGATCTCAATCGTCCTCTGGATTACACAAACGGCTCCAGGTGGCACGTGAAGCTTTCCACAAATCACAATGAAAGCTTTCCTCTTGAATTAGACAACCTCTAATTCAAGGTAAAATAAATAAAAATGAAATAAAGCTTACAACCAATTTAATTACACAGAAGCACGGAGATGAAGCTTTTAGTAGGATGGTCACGACAATCTTCAATATGTTGCTTCTGACAGATGGACAGAGGATCACAGAGAATGCCTTGAGACAGATATGCACTTTTGAAAATGTTCTCTCTGAATTGAATTTCCAGTTGAAATTCATTGTCTATTTATAGCTTTTAACTTCCCATCGCCAAGAGAGATTTTCTCCACCAAATCCGCAAACAATCGGATTTTTCTCAACAACCTGTAATAACTTAACAAACAGAAACCGCCAAGAGAGATTTTCTCCACCAAATCCGCAACCAATCGGATTTTTCTCAACAACCTGTAACAACCCAGGACAACTCTTCAAACTAACAACGTCATCATCCAATCACTTATCCATTTATCTTGCTAAGCAAACTGTTAAAGTTTCAACCCAAAAAAACTGTTGAAATTTCAAACCAAAACAGTTGAAGTTTGAAACTAAATCAGTTGAAGTTTCAAACCAAAAACTGCTGAAGTTTTATAGCAAAACCTCAACAGATTCATACCACAATTCAATGCTAACTTGTTACAACCATTCATCATGAATCAAATACAAGCAACACATTTCAAGCATTAAATTCTTAACTTGTCTATCATCAAAACACTTTAACTCAACATATCCCAAATTATTTCTAAATGATGAAACATTTAAGGACGAAACATTTTTAAGGGGGGAAGAATGTAGGGCCCAACCCATTCTAAAAAAAATATAATATATGCTGCTTTTCGGTGCACATGCACCAAATTAATTAAGAGGGGTGTAAGAGAGGGTCCGAATGGGCGCTGAAACAGGGAAGAGAAAAAACGGAAGAGAAAGAGACAAGAAGAAGAAGAAAGAAAGAAAGAGGACGAGAAGAAAGAAGCAGGAGAGGGAAGAGAGGAGAGGAAGCTCGTTGTTGCCACTGCCCACGTCGTCGCCCACACAGCCGCCGCCGGGTCGCCGGAAGTAAGGAAGAAATAGTTTTTTTTGTTGGACTTTTCCAATTTTTGCCAAAATCATGCAATAAACATAAGGGTTTTGATAAAATACCGTAGATGAACATGTAAGGAAGTAAATTACACCGATTTGAGTAGTAGATTTGATTATTTAGGAATTCAAGAGTTGAAATGGATAAGATTTTGATTTTTACCCCCAAAAAATGAAAAATCATAGGACTTTTGATAAATTCGTGAATAAGAGGATATTTGGAACTTAAATCATGAAAATAGAAGGCTAAAATCATGCTAAGCGTGAAATCAAAAATTTAAGAGTGGTGTATCCAAATTTTTTTGTTTCAAATCATGATATAATAGTTGCAAATGCTATTAGGATGTATTAGTTATAGATTAATACGCCCAATTTAAGGTAAAAAGGAGAAAAATTAGAATTTTTCATAACCCGTGGAAATTGGGCAGCCCAAAAAACGTGGGTTAAACATGAGACTTTTGGAGTATTTGATTTAAACATTATTTATGGATAAATTTTAATATAGGCAGCCAATTCATGTAGTATAAGAATGATTAGATAGATTTTAATATCCCTAAGATATATCTTAAGTGGACATTTAATAGATGGAAAAAAATGCAAGTGGAGTAAATGCCCTCAAATGGTCTATGTACTTTTAGATGCAAAATAAATTGTAATATCATTAAAATGGAAGTTTAAATGAGAATTTTTTTCTCATCAAAGGAGTCTCGGGGACTCTCTTTGAAAAGGGAAAGCTAAAAATTAGCTTTCATATCAATGCATCCTTAAACATTAAAATTAGAATGCAATACATGGTGATTTAAGTAAATGCTTAGCCAAAATTGTTAATTTTGATAGGAAAAGAAAAAGAGAAAGTGCGAGGCACAACTCGAGACTCTAAAGTAAGTAAGCTTTTCAAATTCAATGAATTACTGTGATAATTTTTTTTTTACTTATTTTGATAAAAGATATTTGCAATAAATGTTCATGTTATGATTTTATTTGTTTCCTTAGAAATATGTGCAAATCAAGTATTTTTTGTAGGTATTCTAATTAAATTTTATACAAATATTAAAAAAAAATTGAGAATTGTCATTACCCTATTTTCCTTTATTTATTTATATATATATATTTATGTTGTTAATGTATGCTTTCAAACTTGATTTTTGGAAACGAACCTTTTCTTTATGATTAGCCGAACAAACTCTTTTTTATGACATAAATGGACTTGATCATTTGTGTGAATGTAATTCATGCATGGAAATGAATGTAAGGTTTCACCCAGGTTGTAATTGGACTGGTTGTCCATTCTTGACGTTACCTAGTCGATGCGTCTAACATATGAGTGTGGGTGATCACTTGATAAGTTTCATCTGCCAAAGAGGAAATTATGTCATTGAATGTTGCACGTTGTGATTGCATTTCATCCCCATGTATATATGATGTTTTATAGAGGTTTTCATGGTTTTTCCCTAATAACTCTTGCTTACTAGGTTCTTTGAACTCACTAATTTTATTAAACAATTGCAGAATATTCTGATTTCAAGAGCTATGGAGACTTTACTGGGTAAAAGGGCAGTGAGGTGAAAGTCATTTGAGGATCTTGTGTATGTTTGAGTGTGTTTTGATAATAAGATAAACTTTAGAAGTGCTAAATTTTCTTTTAATTTATGAGATGTGTGCATGACCTATATATAATTTATGTGTATGGTTTCTTGATATAAAGAATTATATGGTGAATGTTTGTATTTAGGAAATGTTTTAGTCACAGACAGGATGCTGCCGAAATTTTTATAGATATTTTAAAAAAATTTAGATCACTTTTATTCTTATTTGGTGTATAGATGTAAGTTAGGTTATGGACTTCACTACTTTTCAAAAGATTTCTAGCATGAAATCCTATGACAAACTCGAAGTATAAATATGTCATAGGTGGGGGCGTTGCATTAACGGAAGAAAAGTTTTGCACGATGTACCTTTAATTCTCATCCTTCTTCATCCATCTTTGTCTCCTCCCTCCGTTGTTTTCTCTAGTTTTTTTTAATGAAGGAAACCCATCTCTCCTCCTCTTTATATATTAAAGTACCGAAAAATGGTTACCTAGAATTGCCATCTGCCATCTCCCTAATAAGTTTCGCCGTGTTATTTTTTTCACTAAAAGGGGCTTAGCTTTACAACAGTTGTTACAAGCAATTTGGTCATTTGAAAATGTTTTTCCAGCCAAAATCATTTCATTACTTTTTTCTCTAACGAACAATTAAATTTGGGGAATATCTAATATTAAAGATATACATAGTAGGTATATGTGAAATATTTCATACTTAGTGGGTATATTTAAAATTAAGGGCAAAAGTTATGAGTATATTTGAAATAAATCCTTTTATTTAATTAAATATTTGAACGGATTAATGAATAATAACTTATTTATTGAAAAATCTAAATTTTAATCCATAAAATGGGTTGGATCCATGGGCACCCTGCATTCACATATTTACTCAATCCAGTAACACCCTAACATACATGTTACCTATTTTTCTGCAAGTGTACAGGTAGTACAAGTAACATAAGTAAATAAATAGAGTTATCGTTTGCACAGAGACTTAAATACTAAAAATATTCACTAATTACTAAATACTGAAAGTTAAAATTTAATTGAATGAATAAAAATTAAGATGTGTAAAGTGAAATAGAAAAGGTGAAAGAGAAAAATGAGAAAAGATAAGTTGGTAGAGTAAACTAAATGGAAAACTCTTACCAATGGATGAATCTAGGGTTACAACTTCAATTTTTTATCCACATGATTTTATTATAATTTTTTCATTTATTTATTAATATGGATTATTAGTCTAGGACAATATTATTTATACTCATCTTTCGATGGCCTCATAAATCTAACTTGTTAATTTAACTTCCAATGTAAATCTTGAGAATTCAAAATAACAAGCAACATTAATTATATTCCTAATATTAGCTACACGTGGCTAATAAACATTTGTATTCATATTAGCAAATCTCAAACATCACACAAGATAACATTATCTCAAGATTATGCATAGATCATGTATTATTTAACCTTTAGTCCAATTTTACGTTATCTCTTTCCAGTATCACATAAAATTCCCAAATCAGTCTATTAGTTGGCAAATCTCATAGAAGCATTAAGAAAAGGTTAAATAAATAATCTAATATTAATAATATAAAATTAAAGGAAAACTATAATTTAATAATATATAATTCTAGCTATTATATCTTAAACAAATTTTGCCCAACTAATAAAAATAAACCACCAGCTCAAATATTTTTAATTTCAAGCAAAATATCACAAAATTATTTAAATAACTTAGAATTAATATTTAATATCCAAATGTGGCCAAAACATATTTTAAAGTAATTTTTACTTTAAACTCAAATAATTACCCATTAATTTTGTACAAAATTTATGCCAAATATATCTTAAATTACCAACTATCAAATACTCCACACTTGAATTTTTGCTTGTCCTTGAGCAAAATGAATTGCAATTTAGGCAATAGATATGGTAAGTATACATTCTCTCAAAACCTTATGCTTGTAACAAATAGAAATTTTATCTCCACTTAGTCAACATATCATTTATTTCACTAATTACTCACTCATCAAGAAATCACCAGTAACTCCTCAATCAAAAGCTTGCACTTTATCAAAAAAAAGCTTGCACTTTAATAACATTTAACCTTTCAAGTTAGAGATTTTATAAATATAGAATTGGAATTACCTGACTGCACCTGTACTTAGATGCACAACTCCTATTTTCATCTCCACTAATCTAGTTTACAAGATTGAATGATCAAGAGGTCTTTTTGAGTTGTAATGGGGCTAGGGGTAATAGATTAAACAAAGGAAAGATTTTTAAAAAAAATAAATAAAAATTGAGAGAGAATTTTCAACATATTAAGTTCATTTAAAAAGTCTTGTAATTGCTAGTTTATTCATTAACTGATTGAACACTTTTCTCTTTTTTTTAACTACTTTTTCTCTTGGTAATTTTTAATTTTTTTACCAAGTTTGGCTCTCATTTCCCTCATCATATTTTAGGATATCTAGAGATTTTTTTTCTCTTTTTTAAAGCATTTATGTAATAGCAATTACATTTGAAATTTATTTTCTCAATTTATTTTCAAATTTCTCTCATGTGGGTGAAGGTAAAAGATTTTTATTTTTTGCCAAAGGGTTAAGGTTGAAAATTAGGATTTTGATAAAAATAAGGCTATTAAGGCTTCAAAGTGGTTGTGAACAAATGTAATGTTCTGAGATAGGTGGGCTAAGGCTAATGGCTCGTGAAACAAATGCCTCTATCATATCGATACTCACTCGTGCACTATGATTTTGTTTTGACAATTTTCAGAGTCATGTTCTAAGATAGGTGAAAGGTTACAATGTCACATCCATGCATATAAATTTTTCAAAATTGAAAAATCACTTGTGAATCATTTGATAAACACGTAATTTGCTAATAAACATTTAAACTTGTGGAGATAATTAAAATAATTTTCAAAACCAAAAATTATGAAAGAATATAACCTTTTTTCAACAACAACCTCGTCATGTTTTTGCCCAAATTGCACATTTAATCGCATCAAAGAGGACTCAGAAAAATTTAAAACTTCCACCAAATTCAGACAATTTTTTTAAAGAATATACTTGCATCCCCACACTTGAATTGGACATTGTCCTCAATGAAAAAAAATTACCAAAAAAAATGTGGTCATTAAATCCACATGCAAATCGATATAAAAATTCAAAATTCTCAAGTATGGTGAATGACTTCCCCATTTGTAAATTCTATCCTTTGAACTTGTAATCCCTTTGTGCCAACTTCACCTTGAAAAGCGGAAGCAAAGATCATATAAGCAAAATCCTAAAAAAAATCTTAGGAAAAATAGAAACTAAATCAAATAAATCATGTGTTGGGTTGCCTCCTAAGAAGAACTTGATATATAGTCTTTAGCCTGACTATACACAATGTCTTTTTATCCAATTCCATTTTTGCACAAATTTGATATTAATTTTTACTTTCAGCTCCATCTGTACTTCCTTTCTTCTGCAGTGGTTTATGATTTCCTCCTGCCAATAAATCACTGTAGTGAGTTTCAAAAATAGAATGAGAATTAAAAGGAGGGAAATACTTTCCCGTTTTATTTTCATGCAGCTCTAGTCCTTCAAATGTTGGCTTTTTTGATGATAACAATGAATTTCTTTCACTTGTTTGAGATTGGTTAATTACATCAAGCTACATATATCAATGATGAATCCTCACTTTTCATAGCTAGATACTGTCAAATTCCTCTATCTCTTCTTTAACAGAAATAGACACCTTTCGCTACTTTACATCGATGAGAGCACTTGTAGTTGCTAACAATGGCCGTCTAAAAAATTGGTATGTCTATATCTGCTTCATAATCCATCACTAAAAAATTTGTAAGAAAAATTAATTTTCCTACCTT
This sequence comes from Annona cherimola, assembly GCA_030490835.1. Lineage (NCBI taxonomy): Eukaryota > Viridiplantae > Streptophyta > Magnoliopsida > Magnoliales > Annonaceae > Annona > Annona cherimola. Next base: position 2,416,639 of record CM059973.1, on the reverse strand, counting down.
AACTAGCACATCCTCAATGATGCCTTTTGGATATGTGAGTGTTCTGTCTACCAGCTGAAGTGTGACATTGATAAGCTTGATTTTTCCAATTCTCAGTTTCTTAGTAATGGATAAAGGTATTAAATTTATACTAGCACCAAGATCACACAGTGTTCTTCCAAAATAATGATTACTAATAGTACATGGAATTGTAAAACTTCGTGGATCCTTCAATTTTCATGGAAATTTGTGTTGCATGACTGCATTGTATTCTTCAAATAATGCTACTTGTTCAAAATCACCAAATCTTCTTTTTGTGGACAACACTTCCTTCGGGAATTTTATATTTTAGTATTTTCTGCAGTGCCTCCACGAAAGGAATATTTATATGTAGTTATTTTAGCATCCCTAAAAATTTCCTAAAGTTTACATCCTCTTTCGCCTTCTGTAATCTCTGTGGAAAAAGGACGAGGTGGTTTATAAATAGATAAGTTAGAAGTTACCTCATTTGGTTGCTCATTATTCTTTGTAGAGTTCCTAGCTTGTTTGTTTACTTCTTTTGGGTCATCTTCTTCCTCTTGAGCTAGGGCTATGTCGGGCAATATTTTTCCACTTCGAAGCTCTATGGCTTTGCATCGCTCTTTTCCTCTTGAGTTGGGTTCTATGTCTCTTGGCAATGCACCTTGAGGTTGATTGTTCTGAGCTGCAGCTAATTGCCCAAGTTGTCTTCAAGGTTTCGAAGTGATGCTTGTTGACTTTGTAGCATGATTTGTTGATTTTGCATGAGTTGTACCACCATCTCTTCGAACGTTGGTTTCTTTGGTTCAAGCTTTGGGGTTGTGAGCTACAAATATTGTGGTTGTGGCAAGGCTCGTGGTAGCTCATAAGATTGATTTTGCTGTTGAACTCCTTGTCCACCTCATGAGACATTGGGATGATTTCTTCAACCGGAATTATAGGTATTAGAATAACAATTACCTTGGTTACGAGAGTAGTTTCCTACGTAGTTTGTCTATTCAGCATTGATGAACATTGCTCCGTAGTTTGACTAATATTACCACACCATTGGCAAGTAACATTACCAATATTGTTGACTTTGGCTTTGTCGACCTTGAATTGTCGAAATTCATGTGCTAGATCATTGATCTTTGCATGAATGAAAGTCATTGAATCAACTTCAAATACTCCACGTTTGCGATTTAGAACTTTATAAGAATTTGCTACCATATCTTCAAGAATATTGTGTGCCACATTATAAGTACACTTCAATAAAGCTCCATTTATTGCCGAATCTACCTGTCCTTTTATTTGATGAGAAAGTCCATTATAAAAAATTTAAATTTATTTATAAGGTGGAAAATCATGATTAGGACTCTTTCTCAGCAACTTTCGTATCAGGACCATGCCTCATAAAGTAATTCTCCATCTCTTTGTTGAAAATTAGCAATATCAGTTTGAAGTTGCAAAGATTTAGCAAGTGGAAAATATTGGTCCAAAAATTTTTGTGTAAGACTATTCCAATCAATAATAGAATGTTCAGAAGAGAGTCTGGCCAATCTCGTGCATCATCAAATAATGAGAAGGGAAATAACTTGAGCCTGATAGAATCTTGAGAAATGCCTTTTGCTTTAAAGATAATAGCTCTAGAAATAAGTGTATATGCCGATGTGGATCTTCAAATTTACAACCACTGAATGTCATGTGAGATTGAATAAGGTTAAACACACCTGACTTTAGTTCAAAATTTTCAACAATTATGTTTGGTCTTTGAATGTTTAAGTTGGTTACCGACAATCCAGGACATATCTCATCCCAAATTACACAATCTCCTTCTTCCTGAACAAGCAGTTGGTTATTACCTTGTTGATTACTACCTACAGCTTATGCCATCTTGTGGAGCAAATTTGGGACCCTAGAATCTAGGACATATCTCATCCCAATCTAGGACTATAATTTAATCGTAGTTTAATAATAAGATTCATTGCAACCCTAGAATGAGTTTTTTAGCCACACATAATTATGTTGGACACAAGGCTAAAATAAAAATTAAAAATAATATCCATATCAAATAAACAAAAAATCAAAAATAAAAGAGAGAAAAGATCTACTCCTTTAAGCTTAATCTCTGCTTCTACGCTTGAAGTCTCCACCCATTGCACCTCCCACCTTCTCTCCCTCTCTCGAATTCTGTCATGAATTGTCTGGAATTCTTTCCCTAATGCTGTTTGCCTGCCCTTTTATATATGCAATTTTCATAGTCTTCGTTGCTGCACAATGCTTGCTTGTCTTGCTATTTTGCATTGCTTGATTTTCATCCTAGTCGTTGATTTTTTTCAGAAAACAACAATTGCTAACTTGCCTAGACTGCATGCTAAAATCAACACACACCTAGCTTGGATTAGAAATTACGATGAAGATGGGTGGTGCTATTGAATTTGCATGCCATAAGAAATCTAGATGCATATACTTGGTAGATTTTCTTTTGATAGTGGAAAATTGGACGGCTCAATTGTAGCAATTGCTAAAATTGAGTATTGCTATAGGATTTCTATTTTGCACTATTTTGAATAGCTTTGGATGGATTTGTTGATTATATGTTTGCTTTAAGAAAGATTAATTTGATTTTGATGATTAACAAATAATTGAAATATCATTAAAAATAATCTAATGAATTTGTGTAAGTGTGTTCAAATATTTTGTCTTTAATTATATGTATGAAAATGAAAATGTAAAATAATTTAAGTTTCAAGAGCTCAAGCTCATATATAGCAAGTTTTGCAAAGTAAAGTCTCAGCCCAATTCGACTTCGCTTGCGACTTGGGTGAAATTTGACAGCCAAATTAACTTCGCTTGCAACTTTGGACAGATGCCAAAGTGAAGTCGCAACTCAAGTCAACTTGGGTTGCGACTTCAAAGGAAAAATTTTGGATAATAAGTTTTAACCAAAGTGAAGTCGTAACCCAAGTCGTCTTCACCCATCTCAAGTTGATTCCACTTGCGACTTTAAGTCATAATGGTCGAAAATTCGAACATTGGAACATTAAATGCACATCAGTCACCACTCTAACAACTAGATCTTCTTCTCCTATAAAAATATTATTGAAATATGAACGTGAAGGAAGAGAAAAGCACAAAATGAGATTACACCTTCTATTATTCATAAGCATTGAAATCATTTGAACAACTATTGAAGCTTCAAGTGCTACTACTTCAAGTGAGCTTATAAGATCATCTTTTTCACGTAACAAGGAGCTTATGAAGCTAATTGATTATATGTTGTAAAGTGTAAATTCTCTTTTATCTATTTTGTTTTGTGTTGTTGTCTTGGATTAGCGATGAACACCGAATTTAAGAAGAAATAAAACAGGGGATTGATTTGAGTTTGTCTCACCGACGGATCAGACTTGGTTAGTTGGAGTTGGCTTTACCAATAAGTGATTATTGTATATGCCCCCTAAAGCTAGAATCTAGAAGAGAGCGGGTGCTCTAAATCATATTGAATATATCATAGTAGAACCCAAGACATAACGTTTATATGCTTGGAATAGTGGAGTAGAGAAAGTTACCAAAATCAATTATATATTGTTGTCTCTTGTGTGATTTAATTGCTTGCCTTTTATATTCTATTTGCACTCTCTAATTCTATCTCTTAGTACATTTCATTAAGGGGATTAAACTCACAAGTGGTTAAGTTTTAAATTTACCAAAGAATTTTGAAAAACACAATTCACCCCTTCCCTCTTCTATTTTGCCATAACTGGAGACTAACTGGATGGTTGAAAATTCTGTTGGGCCGCACCCTTTATTTTTGCACTTTACATAAAAAATCTAGACCGTTGAATTTTCTGCTGCTGCGTGGCCATTAATTTTCTGAAGTTGGACGCTGATTTGGTGGGTGGAATCTCACGTTTAGAATTTGGATTTTTGCTCTGCATTTTCTTTGACCGTGATTTTGTTTGGTTGGCCGTGATTAATAACTACAAAATATATAATTCTAGCTATTATATATTAAACAAATTCTGCCCAACTAATAAAAATAAACCTCGAGCTCAAATACTTTTAATTTCAAGCAAAATATCACAAGATCATTTAAATAACTTAAAATTAATATTTAATATCCAAATGTGACCATAACATAATTTAAACAAATTCTCACTTAAAACTCAAATAATTACCCATCAATTTAATACAAAATTATGCCAAATATATCTTAAATTACCAACTATCAATACACCCCTAGGTCAATCCACGGGTACTGCTACTGGTTTCAGGGGAACAGGCATGAAGTTTCCTTAACACGTTTTGACGAAAGCCCAATGAGTTCTTGGTAGACACGAACCCGGAATCGTTGTCGCGACTCCGAAAACGAACGCGCGCGGAACTTTACATCCAGTCAAAAAAAAAAAAAAAAAAACCTCGTTGACCTTCGATTGTACTTTTAAAAAACTGTACTAATTTGAATTCATTGGCAAGGTACGGAAACAAGAGAAACTTAAATCAAAAGCATCAAATGTGCTTAAATGAGATGAGAGTATAATCATGTGCATTGTGAATAAGAAAATGAGTAATAAAAGTATAAAAAGGTATCTTGAAAAATAAGAATTTATATTGAAATTTGAAAAGTTTGATTTGAAAATGTTAAATCTTATCTTATTTACATCTCGCGAAGTTTCTCCAATGTTTTAGAACGGACATTTAAAGTTGTTTAAGAAATATAATGGGCTTGATTAATAAATATTTCAATTTTAAAATTGAATTTGATTTTTCAACTCAACTTTAGTTGTTAAAAAATTCTTTAGGATACCTAAATTTTGGTGGAATGGATTCGGATTAACCGTGTTCTATCTTCACCGGCAGTCCCCTTTTCTTAGCTTTAATTTGGAACATACATTATGATTTCTTCTCTTGATTGGAAAATCTATGCCATTAAAATTTTTCCAAAGCATGTTACTATAAAAACTCGCGATTTGCATTTAACAACCATTAGTTTTTTGTTACAAAAAATAATAATTATACACATAAATAAAAAAAAGTCCAAAAAAGTAACTTTTAGCATATATTAAGGAAAAAATTGCATCAAATTTGTATCCTAAATTTTACAGTTATTAAACATTACAATCCTTATGTTAACATGGAAGCAAGTTCCTTGCTAAAATTTAATTTTCAGCATAGAATTTCATATTTCATTATTAAAAAGAAAATTTTGGTTTATTTTGCAGTAAAAAGGAATTTTTTGTCCTTTATATAACCTTTCTTCAACGAAGTTATAGAAGCAATTCTTTACTTATGAATTTGTTAATAAAATTTTAGAGCAAAATATTTGTAATAAGTTATTAAAGTTTTTTGGTTGTTAAAGAGCTTGGTTTACATTAGCAAGGAAATGTGATTTCTTTGCTAATGCTGAACTTCTAGCCACGATCAAGTGGGAAGACAAATGAGGTATAGTGATGCTTTCTCTCATACATCATTTTTTTTTTTTTCAACGGTTCGTAGTGGAGTTTGGATGTTTTATATTAATAATTGGGGAGCCATTGCGTGTGAGCATCACATTTACAGCTGTGATGGGGTGGAGAAAACGTATTCACCCGCCACAATCCATTTCGACATTGCGCATCCATGCACTCGATTCCATGCAAATTGCAGAGAGAAAGAAAAGCTCTGTAGGCCGCCACAGCTCACCAAACATTATAATAGTAAGACTGCCACTGCGACGCGGTGGCTCAAATTTGACCAACTTAAGTTCTTCAATGTCTCCCCCCAATACTTGTGTGTGTATATATATCAACATCATGTCTCTTTAATTCTCCATCCTCAGCTTCCCTCCCTTCCACTTACCTAAGAACCACCCCACCATATCTCTTTAATTCCCCAACTTCTCCTTTCAGCATTGCCAACAGACCAGCCCCTCTTCTGCTCGACTTTAAACCAGTTCCTAGTGATAATTAAGCAGGGAATTGAAATGGGATCAAAATGCTTTTTGGGTATTCGGTTCGCTTGTTTTCTTGCTACCATCTTCTTCTTCTTCTCGATGTCAACAATGCCATGCCAAGCTCAGCTGTCTTCTTCCTTCTATAACAACACATGCCCAAATGCCCTTGCTACCATCCGGACCGCGGTGAGGGCCGCAATAGCGCGAGAACGCAGAATGGCTGCATCGCTCATTCGGCTACATTTCCATGATTGCTTTGTTCAGGTAAGAAACACTAATATCAATTGCGTGGTGTACGTAACCTTTTCATATATAAGAAGCAATATTAAATATTAATCTTGTTCTCTATTTAATTTTGTCTGTTATCATGCGATTACAGGGCTGCGATGCTTCTATCATGCTCGACGATTCTCCTTCAATTCAAAGCGAGAAGAATGCGCCTGCTAATTTCCAATCCGTCAGAGGTTTTGAAGTCATCGAGAATGCAAAGTCCCGAGTTGAAAGCATATGCCCCGGAGTTGTATCGTGCGCTGATATCCTAGCTGTTGCTGCACGAGATGCTTCTGAATATGTGAGCGAATTCCCGGGACTGTATCTAACAAACTAATTAGTTCAAATTGGTATTAAATAGATAATTAATCCATGCACATATTGACGGATGTTTGTCTTGCTTGAATGCTTGAATCATCAGGTGGGTGGCCCCAAGTGGACAATGAAGCTTGGAAGGAGAGACTCCACGACTACTAGCCCATCCCAAGCACTGACCGACCTTCCAAGTTTTGCAGCTAGCCTGGAAACCCTCATCTCGTCTTTCAGCAGCAAAGGCCTCAGCACTAGAGATATGGTAGCACTATCAGGTCTTTATAATAACTGACAGACTCAAATTCAACAGTTATACGTCTCTTCATTCCTCCATTGTTTCTAATTACTTGAAATTACACTCATACATAGCACAACTTGTATAAAAAACGCAGGGGCGCACACAATAGGCCAAGCAACATGTGTGACTTTCCGGGACAGAATCTACAACGGAACCAACATTGATGCTGGATTTGCAAGCACTCGTAGACGTGGCTGTCCTTCTGTTGATGGGAATGCCAATCTTGCTCCCCTTGATTTGGTCACGCCCAACTCCTTCGACAACAACTACTTCAAGAACCTCATCTCAAAGAAGGGCCTTCTCGCATCAGACCAGGTTCTTTTTAGTGGAGGATCGACCGACAGTATTGTCAGAGACTATAGCAAGAACCGAGCCATTTTCTATTCGGACTTTGCAGCTGCAATGGTGAAAATGGGAGATATCAGTCCTCTCACGGGCTCAAACGGACAGATAAGGAGGGTGTGCAATGTCGTCAACTAGTTGAAATCAAGAAATTCCTTTGCCCCAATTAAAAAAAAAAAAAAAAAACTTTCAAGTTCTTTCCTTGGAAGTATATGCAAAATGCATATGTAAGTAGAAATGCATATGCACGCTTCCAGTTCATGCATTCTTTTTATTTTAGCAAGCATCCTTTTAGTCTGCAGGGATTCCATTTAATTTACATATTATTTCATTTATTGTAAGTGCGATGTATTATTCGTCAATTATAAATGAAAGTTTGATGCATTGTTCGTCAATTTAATCAATATCCACAGCACCCATGTGGATCTACTCTTTATATATATATGTGTGTGTATATATACACATATAAGTCGATCTACTGTATTTAATTTACATATTATTCTATTTATTGTAAGTGCGATGGATTATTAGTCAATTATAAATGAAGACTGAAGTATTATTCATTAATTTAATCAATATCCATGGCACCCATGTCGATCTACTCTTTTGGTGGGAATTGGGTACACCCTTTGGAGAAATGTTTATGACTTTAGGTTAGGGGATGGGTTAAAATTTTTAACTGAAATTCAAAAAAAAAAAAAAAGTCAAGGAGGGTTGACCATATTTCAACCCAAAGAGTATCTACTCACCCCTCATATATTCAATTATTAAAATTTATAACCATATTTATGATTTATTATTATTTTCTTTTAAAATTTTCATATTATTTATAATTAATATATTCTAATTAAAATTACTTATGATTAGCCAACCATGCTAGTCCCACCTTATTACTTATTTCATATCTTTCATTTTTTGGCACAATGTCTCTATATCTATTCTATTAACAACATTTTTAAATTTACGACCATAGAGTTAAAAAATTGAAATACGTACTTGGTTTAATTTGTAAGTACAAAGAAATTTAAGAATTTTATTTATGATTAACTCTTTCTAATTTTATTTTTAAAATTATGTATTATAATTATTAACACATAAGTTTGATATAAGTAAGTCTTTAGAACAAATAAATATTTAAAAACTCAAAAATTTAAAATTAAACTTAATTATCAACCAAGATTATTAATTCAAGTTGCAAATCAAAACTTCAATGAGATATATTTTATTAACTTTTTTCAATAACTTTGAAAAACTTATTTCAACAAATTTGTTATCCTATCTATATTTAATACTTCTTTTGTTATGATTAATGGTGTTTTATGTTCATTAATTGGTAAAATACCGAAGTACTCACTTTTAAATTTAATATAAATGTAATTTTATATTCAATAGATATATAAATTTTTAAAATTATCATAGCAGACTGTATTTTATATTTGACTCAAGAACCTAAGATCAATTCAAAATTTAATTCAAAGTTTGTTCCAGGACTTTTATTGAAGTGCAGACTCACGTGTAGTTGAGTGGGCACAATTATCTCTACTGAAATGTTTGAAATGTGAATATATGCATTATTGTACCGCTATAGAGTCTCATACTTTTCTTTGGCTGGCCGCACTTCCCAGAATTTAATGGCCGCCCCACATTCCCACTCTCACTCACTCTCTCTCCTCTCCTCTCCTCTCCTCTCCTTCGTCTCTCTTCTTCTCCTCTTTTCTCTACTCCTCTGCTTCCGTTTTTCTCCTCTTCTTTTTTTTTTCCCGCGTTTTTTTCCAACGATATCTCTGGAATGTTTCTGTACGTTCTGACTTCTGAGGTTATATGCACTCTTGAAAATTTTCAAAATAATCCTCTACTATTGGTATTCTTAAATAAGTCATTGTAGGGTTTTATGTCTTACTCACCAAACAAAATTACAATCTTCCTCCTATAATTGAATCCATAAATGTATTATTATTATTATTATTATTAACAACTCATATTTCTTGTAAATTATTTTCTATTAATTCAACATATAAACAAATCCCCTGAAAAATCATTATTCACTAACATGGATTAATTCAAGCTAGTCATCTCTCCTCCTAAAGCCAATTTAATATGTATTTCAAGCCCACTACTGATTTATAAATACAAAACATCCAAATTTATATAGTTCTCAGATCTTGATTCATTCATTGATATTACATCAATTTAAAAAATCGTCTAGAAATTAGAGATTTTATATTCTACTCACCTTAAAAAATTTTTCCCTCGAAATTTAATCTAAACATGTTATAAACATCTTTCATTTTAATATTAATAAATATTAACAAATCTCATTAGAATTCCATATAAAATAGTATTGTTGAATTAATATGATTTCAACCACTAATCCTTTAACAAAAGTAAATAATCATCTCTTCATAAATATCAAACATAACCTCAATAACGTCTCCTTAAAAAATAAATGTTCTATCTTGAAATAGTAATAAATGACTTTCTATATGATATCATCCAACTTTCATATGTATATAACTAAGAGAACAATATATTAAATTTCATCGGTATGTATTATCATTCAACTAAGTTAATAATTAACCACAGACCTCGTGCCTGTTCGAAAAGTTTCATCCTTTGATTATTGAAACTTTACAAAAAATAAACTTCTTCATATATCATACCAAAAATTTTCCAATCAACTTCCATCTTACTAAATAAAATTTCACAATTAGAATATAAACTTCAATAAAAGAGTTTCCAAACCACACACCACAACACCCCACACCCCCACAAACAATCCACAAAAATAACTAAACCATACCATCGAATTTTATAAATCGTGTAACAGAGAAAAAATATATGATTCTCCCATACTCTATCATGGTTCCTTATTGAAATAATTCTAACAAATAATCTGTATGATTTACATTGTGACCCGATAATGTCAACCCACTACTAGATATTATCAAAATCGCTATTAATAGCATAACAAAGCTTCAAAATCTAAACTTACATTAAAGCGTTCAAATTTATAATTATGTCCGCTAAATAATTATCTTTCTCTATTTTGATAAACCAAGAATTGTCATTATCAATTTAAATAAACCGTAAACTTCTCCATCAATAGAAACAAAAAAAATTTCATTAGTGTATTTCATCATCCAACTAAAAACATAGATCTCTCCTCATTCATTTTTGTAATTTTTTTCTCTATTTATTGGAACATATTAAAAATAAACCACTTTTTCATCATACACCATATTTTAAAAAAATTTCAATCAATTTTTCTTTTTGCTAAAAAATTTCTAATCATATAAACTTAAATAAAAGGTATTCCAAAACCCCAACCGTATCAATTAGCAAAAATGACTCAGATATACATAATTTTATCATGATTTATAATAATTCTTGAAAGCATATCAACAATGTATATCACAAATTCTTAATTCATAGTTCAACTTGCTACTAGGAACCATCGAAAAAATATATATCAATATTAACACAACATGAAAACTTCAAAATCTAAGCATGAATCAAATATAAACTCCTATGTTATTAAATAAATATCTTTCTCTATCCAGCTAAACAAAGAATTATCTTTATAAATTTAAATTAACTATTAAATTCTCCATCTAGTAATATCTTACTAAACAAAATCCATCAACTAAAATATTTAACTCATCAACTTTAATAATGATTTTTTTAAAAATTTTATTTAAAATTTTTTTTGTAGCTTCCACTATTGTTCCAACACACAACAAAGTTTGTTGTGGCCCATTTCTCATTATTTTGTCTTTAAGATAAAAATAGCTAAAATTTTCACCTCAACTTATTCTCTATCATTTTGTAACGTGCCACGGGCAGTATCTCCGATGACTGACGATTGCTATGCAACAACTTCTAGGACCGGTCAAGCTAAAAGAAAATTACGAAATTAATAATTGCATCTCTAATATTAACAATGAAAATTTACATTAATCTTCTCTATGATATTAAAATTCTTTAACCATTTTTACCTTCTTACATAAACAAAATAAATCATTCCAAACCTCCTCCAAAACACCATCATCATCAACCACCTAGAACCTACATGAAAATTAGATTTTACAAAAATAATCCTCATTACATCACTCATGCATCAAATGAAATATTAAGTTTGATTTCTTTTCACTAACTAGGATAATAACTCATTGACAACCTGAGGGACTAGGATCTCTTTCTACTCTTTTCTAAGCGTCAACCCTAAGTTGGACTCCAATCTCAATGTTGCCATTTAAAAATATCAACATAAGAAAACGTAATTTCGGGCCAAATCAATAAGTAGGATAATAGTAAAACTTAAATATTAAACCAAACAATCATTATTTTCATAAAATAACTTAAATATCAGTCTGTTTCACTTCTACATAACTAGGTTATATAGGAGCAGGGCCATGTAACACCTTTAAAATTTAAGATTTTGATCTTTGATAGAAAATGAAATTCATTTATTATATTTAACAATAAGCTGAAGTTTCCCAATCTAAACCATCCATGTGATTCAGAGCACCTCAAAATGTAGAAAACTACTGTTGAATCACCCAAATCAGACACCGGATCACTAGATCGGAGCAAAACAAACTTTGCTATTTATAGTAAATAGCTTCTGTCCGTCGCAAGAGATGATGATCTGTACGTCGCATTCCACAGCAGGCAACCGTAGCTGCCTCCACACCCACTTGTGGCTGGACGCTGAACTGGAGATCAACGTCGGCGAGAGGAAAGCTTGCCGGATTCCGAGTCCGGCAGTGACACCGCCGCACTGGAAAATCTTTCAATCGCTGCGTCAAAAAACTGCTGCTCTTCTCTTCTTTATAACAAAAACTTTTCAAACTAAAATTTTTTAATCCAAAATTTTTACTTTTTGTAATCGCCTTATGTTTTAGTTATTTATTTACATCTTTCTATAAAATAATTTTATTTTAAAATCATTTTTACCCAACTACGGATACAATTAACTTATCTGTTTTAATTTTATTTTCTTTTCACTTTGTTGTTATCACAATCATATCATATCATTTTTTATCAATTCAAAAACTTTTATACTGAAAAATTTTTGTCTAAAAATTTTATCACTTCCCCAAATTTTATAAATTTTTAGATATTTGTAGATACTTTTTTATTTTCAAAAATCGCCATTTTGAATCTTTGTACGTTTGATAGAAAATGCATCCAGTCAAACTAAATTTTGTATGCAAAAGTGCAGAAAATTTTGTTGTAGTGAATTCAAAAACAAATTAATCTACACCTTCAAAATATTCCATACATGCATACACTTCGCTATTTTCTTTGATGCTGCCGATCTAATTAAAACAATTTTTTATAAAATAACTAAAAGATTCATGAAAGATTTTCTATATTAAACTTAAATTAAACTTAAATTAATTTAAAACCTAGCGTTTGTGCATCACATGCATGCATATTATTTTTATCGGTATGGATTGCATGCATACTGGAGTCAGCTGGACATACGTTTCAACGCGCGTGGTGGACACACGCCTCGAATCTTTGTCCCGAGTCCCAACACGCGCACGGAACTTGAATGAAATTGTCCGTTGACCGTAGATGGTATCAAAACGCGTTCACATCCACAACAACTATTGTACAGCATGCGGCGAAGCTTAACCCAACATTAACCTCACCAAATATGAATTAATTATTATATTAAAGTATTAAACTAATTATAAAGTAAATTTTGAAATAAAAATGTAATTATATTACAAAGTTACATGCATAATGAATTATAAAATTGAAATAATAATGAAATTACAATCAATAAATGTTATAAAAGAAAAGTTTAACAACTTTGAATTCTTCTTGACAAGATATGGAAATAATGGAATCTAGAAAACAAATTAAGCGCTAAATACTATTTATTTAATTTGTTTAAGAATGTCTTCTTAATTTAATTAATACAGTTTGTAAATACATTAATTAACTCAACTAATCTCCTTAAAATTGATTTGAAAGTTCTTTATATTAATTAGAAAGTACAAAACTATAAATAAAAACTAGTTACGTATCTAAAACATTGAGTTTATAATATATACATTTCTCTCTTTTTTCTAAGTTGCATCATCTTTGTTATTGCTTTTTGTAAACTTTTGAAAATCAACATCGAAATAATTGGAACTAATTGATACAGGCTACTGCACTAGAACTTTGCATTTTAAGTGATAATCAGAAAGCATCCAAAACGCGTCCTTTTTAACTTCTATTTTATCGATAATTCCTAATTAAGGAATAAAGCAGATTTTATCAATTATATCATTGATAATTTTGCTTAAGCAATGTAAATCTAACAGTGTATCTGCTGAAAATATTTCTCCTAAAAATGAAAAATAAAGGCTCCCTCAACTAGATCAAATTCCAGACACCCGACGGAAAGATATCATCAACCACAATAAATTTTATTTATATAATTAATTTTTTAGTCATGTATAACATATATTTAAATGTATTGACTATATTTTAGCTATATTGAATATTTAATTACAGATACTTGTTGCTTTCGAGTGGTGGTTTCTTTTACACGTATCCATTTTTTCCATCAGAGGTGGACAAAAGTAACATTCGATGAAGCTGTTAAAAGTTGGATGCCAATAGTAATTATAAAGCTTTGGCTAATGAAATAGTTACCTTCCTTCCTTCAAAAAAATGTAATAGTTACCGAATGCAGCCACAATAAAGTTTGGTTGAAAAGTGAACAAATTACAATCAAATTAAAATTTGGTTGCAAAATGATTCATGGCCAAATGTAATAAATTTTGTTGCAGTAAGAGTTGAAAATTAATATGAATAATTTTATAAATAGTTTAGATGTTAAAATCTTTTATGAGCAATGAAAAAGGTAACCATATGTAAAAATCGTATTCTATTTTTCTAAACAATCTTATAAATTTTCTTATTTCTCCTATTTTTTCATAAGGAGACACCAAAAACATGCTCTCATTAATCCTCATAGGGGGACACTCCAAATAAAAGGTAGACATAATACTCCCATGATTCAAACCCACGCCTTCTCAATAGTAGGTGAGCGGATTATTATCGATTTCAAAATTTCAATTCAACTCAACTTTGAATTAATAACTAATTTTCTCTTGTACGAAAAGGATAGCAAAATTCCTTATGTATTCGAAAAGATGAAGTAGTGTTGGAAGAATTGAAGGGGCTTGAATGGGAGGAAATTGAATGAGAATGTAGATGAGAATGTAGTTGTGCATATTAAAAATAAGAAAAGTTATACTATAACAGTAAAAAATTGTATTGAAAATTTAAAAATATCTTAAAACTGAGAAGTCTTATCTCATATATATCTTATTCAAGAATTTTGAATTCTTCGAAAAGCTTCTTAAAATTTTACTATTCTCATTTTCAATTAATTCTGCTTTCTTAAACTCTAATATAATTTTTATTTTTCTGCACCTACAAAAACATCTCCTAAAAGGAAATACTTAAATTCAACGAATTTCATTGATTCGCGTTGCTTCCGTGATCTCCTACTTACCTACAAAACACCTTTTTATGTATTGATTTCAATTTCGATATCCATATAGCTGCATTTATCAAATTAATGGGCAACTTTAATCAGGGTTACAAATCATTACTTCAAAATTTTTGATTCTCAGTAAAGAAAATTTTCTTATAAGAAATTTATATTTGATTATTAAAAAAAAACTTGAATGTTACTAATTAGCATCTTTTAGATAGCATCTTGTAAAAATAAATTTAGTTGTCAATAGTTGATTTTTGTATTTAGGCAAGGAAAAAAAAAGGAAATTTTGATTTGATTGCCAAAGCATTATTACAAGCTAAAAAACAATTTTTCCTATGAAAGCATCATCATAATTAAGAAATTTTTTCCTTATCTATAAAAGCATAATTATAAGAAAGAAAATTTTCCTTTCATGTAAATTTGAAAATTTTCTTAATTAATAAAGATTTTTCTTCCTAATAAGGGTTACAAAAAATATATTCTTTCGTAGTTTATGTAGGGCAAACTTCAATATGATTGACAACTCAAAACCCCATTTGAAAAAAAAATCCAAACTTAGTAATAATCTAACTTTTAAAAAAACTTAATGTTATTTCATTTCTATTTCTAGTATATTTTCTTACATGATCATACATACAGATACACTCTTACGCAATCGTACACATGTGATAAAATTGAGATAAAAAAACGCTGAGGATAACTGAACATATATGAATAAGATTTTGATACAATGCGCCCGACTGCAACTTATTTGCAGCCAACTGTTATGGGCCGTCTTCATTTTTTTTTGGGTTTTTCCTCATTTTTATTTGGCACTACAAGGAAAGGAATTATATACCTAATTTCATATATGAGTAAACATTATGATTGAGGTAATGAGAAAGAGTAAAAAGAATATAGTTAAAAGAGACAGATTAGATATATCGGTAGTTAAGTAGAAATGATTGAAAAATAGGATAATTATATAGGAAAAAGTAAAGAAATAATTTTAAAAATAGGACAATTATCGAGAGTGAAAAGTTTTAGACTGAAATATTTTAAGTTGAAAAGTTTTTGATGTAGACAAACACTCTCTTAATAACAAATTTTAATATATCGAAAGTTTACTTTCTTGTAGTAACATAAACTAAAAAGTAAACTAAGTGTTAAATAAGATTTGCGTAAATTTGCTTAAGAATGTGAACTAAGTTGGATTAAAAAATGTTGCAATTAATATATTAACTCCCAATTCAATTTTAAATTAATTTGAAAATTTCAAATCAATCCATCTTTAAGTGTTAAAAAGAAATCCTAATCCACCTAAAATTAGGTGAATACTGGATTTAGATTAACCCAGCTGAAGTTCCACCTCTCCCCTTTACCTTTAAAATGGAACATAATTTATGATTTCTTCTTTCCCTTGGAATATTTGTGAAGATAAAAGATTTTCCAATGCCTATTACTACATAAAATAATAGCAGTTTGGAAAACATATGGTTTAATGGCCATTAGCTTTTTATTTCAAAAATCCTAATTTTTATGGACAAAAATACTAGTTAAGCACATGAAAAAAATATGGTTCCTGTTATAGTCACATTACAACACAAATTTATACTGTCAAAATTATCATGGATAGTTGAAGGTATATTTTCTTTTAATTCATACATATGCTTTCAGTACTTCACGTAGCAAAGTTCTAGCTATAGGTACCATTATTCTATATTGACTTCAAATATTGTGGAATCCAATAGGTCTTTTTTATTTCAAAAAAAAAATTAATAGGTCTTTTTTAGTAGAGTAAAAGGATACACAAAGTCTCTGGTACTAATTACTACTAATAATAGGTACCATCGTTTACTTACTGATTTCAATGGTAGTATCCACGCGATTAATAGTTCGTCTTTTTTCTCATACATCATATTTCATTTATTTATTTTTCCAACTGGCGCCTGGTGGACAGTTCGGATGTTTTATATTAATAGTTGGTGGAAGCCATTACATGTTTTGTACAGCAGTGAATTTGGGGAGGAAATCACGGCATAATTGGGTTTGTGTGTTGCTAACAGGTTTATAATTTTGGTTGCTGAGGGGTTAAAATAAGTTGAATCATAAAAAATGATAAACTATTTAAAATTCAATCTTAAATAATCAGTAAAGATTTATAATGATACTAATTTACTTAAATTTAAACGATCCATTTTCGTATTATTTTTTTTTATTGAAATGTTGTTTCATTGTCAATAAATTTACAAACTTGTAAAAAAAATAATGAGAAAACATTAATTCTTTTTTATCATACGGGTTGTAACCAGGTTATGCAGGTGATGGATTCAATGCATTGGATTATCCATTTAATGAATTGGATAAGATAAATTCATAATCAACTTATTTATTTAAACAAGTAATTAACTGGGTCATGTAAACTATCTGGCGGGATAAAAAATTTTTACATGTGCCTTAAACTAAGTCGGTTTAGCCAATTACAATCCACTTTTACATTGAGGATCTCCAATGTTTAACCCCCATTACTACTATATATATCAACGTCAATCCCATGCCTATCTCTCATCCTTAGATTCCCTCCCCTTCAATCAGCTAAGAAACCCCTTCATATCTCTCTAATTCTCCACCTTCTCCTTTCAGCAGCACTAACAGACCACCCCCTCCTCTTCGATTTTAAAATACAATCTAATAAGTAAGCAGGGGAACTAAAATGGGATCGAAGTACTCTTTGGGTATTCAGATCGCATGCGTTCTTATTACGTAGTGTTTTCATATATCAGAAGCAATATAGATATGAGGAGTGATTCTATTAGCCCGGGCTAAGTAAATGGCCCATTTAGCCCACCTCAAAAAACCTATTTAAAACAACTTTTTTTTATTTTTTTCTTCATACACTTGTTTATCTAAGTGTATTTAACATATAGACCAAGTTTTACCATTTTTGAAAATGTGCATATATTTTTTTTAGATTTTTGAAAATAAGGGTATTTTAAATACATATATACATATATATGTTTGAAAATCTCAAAAAAATAGATAAACATATTCAAAAATGGTAAAACTTGGTCTATATATTAAATACACTTAGATAAACAAGTGTATGAAAAAAAAAACAAAAAAAAGTTATTTTAAATAGGTTTTTTGAGATGGGCTAAGTGGGCCATTTACTTAGCCCGGGCTAATAGAATCACTTCATATTTGTGATTAGGTTGTGCTACTATCATGCGATTACAGGGCTGTGATTCTTCTATCATGCTCGACGATTCTCCTCCGAATTTCCAATCCGTGGGAGGTTTTGAAGTCATCGAGAATGCAAAGTCCCGAGTTGAAAGCACATGCCCTGTAGTTGTATCATGCGCTGATACCCTTGCTGCTGCTGCACGAGATTCTTCTGGATATGGGAGTGAAAGGATTAAATCTAACGAACTTAATTAGTTCAATTGGTTAAAGAGATAACTAATCCATGCACATGTCGATTTTCGTTTGTAATGCTGGCATGCATGAATCATCAGGTGGGTGGCCCCAAATGGATTGTGAAGCTTGGAAGGAGAGACTCCACAACTGCTAACCCAACCCAAGCACTGACCTTCCAAGTTTTGAAGCTATCCTGGAAGAGCGCCAACCCATGGGAACACGTTCGGCACTAGAGATATGGTTGCACTATCAGGTCTTTATAATAACTGCCAGACTCATCTCCAACAGTTATACAACGTCTCTTCATTCCTTCATTGTTTGTTACCTGAAAGTACACTCACGTATAGCACAATTTGTATGAAAAACACAGGCGCCCATACAATAGGCCAAGCAAGATGTCTGACCTTCCGGGGCAGAATCTACAACGGGACTAACATTGATGCTGGATTTGCAAGCAATTGCAGATGTGGCTGTCCTTCTGTTGGTGGGAATGCCAATCTCGCTTCCCTTGATTTGGTCGCACCCAATTCTTTCGACAACAACCGCTTCAAGAACCTCATCTCAAAGAAGGGCCTCCTAGCATCAGACCAGGTTCTCTTTAGCGGAGGATCGACCGACAGTATTGTCAGAGACTATAGCAAGAACAAAGCCACTTTCTATTCAGACTTTGCAGCTGCAATGGTGAAAATGGGAGATATCACCCCTCTCATGGGCTCGAATGGACAGATAAGGAGGGTCTGCAATCTTTTCAACTAGTTTAAGTCCAAACATTCTTTATAATTCGTTTGTTGGAAGTATTTTTACTTATGTATTTGTATTAATACATGTGCTCTCTTCCGTCTTATGTACTCTTTTATTTCAGTATGCAACCTTTTTAATTTCCAGTGGTGATATTTTATGTAGTATTTCAGTCATTCCAGTATCTGCTTGCACTACTTTGCCTTCTTTTGTATTAACTAACACTTCCAAAATCCATTGGCGACCAATATTCGCATCCCCTTGATCAGGTCTTAATTAAGTCTATGTCAACAATTTGACTTAAATTAATTAATATCCAAGGAACTTAAGTGCAGCAAAATTTCATTACCAGAACTTTTGACAGAAGTGTTTCCTGTGACTATACTAAAGCCTCGTTTGGCATTGCATTTAGGACAGCAATCCTATGCTCCCGGGAGCGTGCAGTGCTGCATGCTCCCTGGAGTATACACCTATTTTTTTTTTTTTTCAAAATTTTTTCATGAAATTGTTAAAATAAATGTATTTAACGTATATATCAATTTTTACCATTTAAAGGGCGCTTATAGCTTATTAATTTCCAAAACATGATATATCAAATTCTCGTTTGCCAAATGTTATAGCTTATGGATATATTTATTGCTTTTTTAGATAAAAAACAGTTCAAAACTGCTTAATATAGAAGCTCCAAAATATCATTTCTATTAAAAGTATTTATCTTTTTTTCTTAAGAAAAAGCAAAACAACAATTGCAATGCCAAATAGAGCCTAACTGTTACTAAAATTAATTATTTTTAAGAATTACAATACTTTTTAGATAAAGATCAAACACTTTCAAACTTGTAAAAGTATCAGCGGCGGCATGCAAAAGCTTATAGCCAAACAGGCCCCTGTGAGTTTCATGTTCGACTGCTCAAGGCCGAGGATGCATAGGATGGGATTCAAGTCCCAGACGAGTGGGGAAATCAGCTCTGGTGTGAAGCCAACTACACTAGCAGGACTCACCTTTTAAACATGGGGTGTATTTGGGAATGGATAAAATTTTTAATGAAAAGTTATAGAGAATAAAAATTGTCAAATAATGTGATATGATAGGGGTAATGATGAGGAATAAATAGGATAAAGTTGAAATAGATAGACTAGTTGTGTTGGCAGTTATGTAGAAATAATTGAAAAGTAAGATAGTTGTATAAAAAAATGTGAAAAAATAATTAAAAAATAAGATAGTTGCGTAGAGTGAAAAGTTTTAACTTGAAAACTTTTACTTATTACCAAACACACCCTTGATCTTAAAGTGACTATTCGATGTATAATTTTTTCTTCATTCCTTTGTCAAGTTAATTCTTAAATATACCATGGTTACCTTTAACTAAGGTTTTACTTTAATTCCATTGATAATATGAGAACCGAGACTATCAATAAAAATAATTTTTTTTACCCATTTTAAATTCAAGATTATGTTCAACTATAACACATTCTCACTTTGTTGATTATTTTCAATAGTTAAGTTTTTATTTTATAGGTTCATTGAGATATTATTGATGGAGGTTTTCTTACTACTATACACGCTTGGTTATTTTGCATGAAACGTCTTTGATTATTCCAGTGTGAAGTTAAGTGAATCATGAATCATCATTTTCTACAGCTATTGAGGCGGTTCTAATTAACTCATTGCGCGAATATTTATAAGTTTTGTTGAAAAGTAATGGTTGGATCGCTTTGAGTTATTGACGTAGGATTGCTTTTTGTGCTAGGCTTTTGTGAAACTTCTATTCTATTCTATGTAACTTTTTTCATTTTTAATATTTTTATAGTTGATACAAAAATCACTTTATTTATCATATTAAGCATCATTTATATTATCATAGAAACTCTTTCATTTATTTATTATCATTATACACTAGTTTGTCTACAAAAGAATAAAATCAGCATAATAAAATAGTTTAATGATAAACATTAATTTTCAATTTTCAATTAGTATTTTAAACATCTAAAATATCACTATATTCTATAAAATATTATTATATTCTAATACATCTAAGAATGGATGCAAGCATGTTTTTAATTTGCACATGAATGTATCTATTTTGAGTAAATATGACTTTTCGACATAATTATTTTAGATGAAGTTTGGTTTTCTAGCTGAACAAGTGATTTTTTTATTGGTAGCTAAACAAGTGTTGTTAAATATAATGAATAAATTAAATCTTATTTCAATAATCAATAGCTTAAATTTGAAAGGTAATATAGAACTGCTTCTATATAACTTTGTTACATAAAAGTTGGGCTTATTTGTAATATCAATCATTGCATCTCTTTTCCTTCTCTTCAAAATGTAATAAGAGAGAAATTGCTTCACATTATAAATTTTTAATACCTTCAATGCATGACTATATAATATACTTATTTTTTACAATGGCAAGAAACAATAGTTTTAAAGACATCAAATCTAACAATATGTCTTGTATCTTTACCATATTTTAAAATAAAAAAACTCTTCTGCTATCTCATTACTTTCCTACTTTGAATTCCACGCAAAAGTATCCTGCACTTATTTTTTTAATATTTTATATAATTTAGAAGCATATATTTTTAGTTGCATATTTTAACATTTTCAAATAAATTGTCTTGTCTTATATCTATGGATTATAGATTCTTCATAGCATGGCACTAGAGGTGAAAATTGAGGCAAGTTAGGATATGCTTAATCCTAACTTGACTTTTAAAGATTCTTGCTTGACTCTTCTTTTTTATACCGTGTTGAGATAATGTCAGTTCAATCCATATATTTTTTAAATAGGTATCGAGACAAATTTCAAATTGATTTTGGATTGATAATGAGACAATAGGTTAGGCTAAAATGCAGGTCAAAGTGTGATAATTTAAGAATTTATATGCATATTAATATAAAATCATATTTATGATAAATTTAAAGGTTAAATATTTCATTATTTTACTATTTAGTAGAGAAAAATATAATTACGATAACAAAACATTTATAAAAATTTTAATAGTTTCAACTTAACCTTCTCAATAAAAATAATGTAAATGGTAAAATTTTGAATTGTAACTAAAAATGCTAAATCATAAAATAATAATATTCATTCTTGAAAGGTGCATGTAAACAACATTGATAATATGTTTTATTTTATTGAGAAATCACGTAGATGACATAACTTGAACAACATGTTTGCAATTATGAAATAAAAATTTATCCACATAAATAAGTCATAAAGTTAACGCACATCAACATAAACTATATTAAGATTAATAAATTGTAAAATGAAATATATGTAAGTAACAAAATCACGTTTACATAAGCAAAGTCATGTAATTTATAAAAGAATTGCATCTTGCGAGGTGGGGTGGGTCAAGGTGGGTTGAGACATGGTCCACTTGCCCCACCCTTAGAATTGAAGAGCAAGTTTTAAAATTTAACCCGCTCACCCCACTAGATCAAAATTTCTGCCATAGTCTTATATTAAAGTGGGGTAGTGCCAGGTCAATTCGACTCTATTTTTAACTCTACATCACTTAGCAAACACTCACTTTGCATGAAAAACACAATAGATTATACCTTGAAATCAAATATTTTAATATATTATTAGTATTTTCGCTTCGTTGTATATAAATATTAATGTGAAATGTATTTCTGACATAAACCAACACTCCAATTTTTCTTTAAATAAAGAATTTAACAATATTTTTTCAAATTACATATTTCGAGTATAATGATTTAAGCATTTTTATGGGTATTTATATTACAATCATCACAAACATTGTTTTACAATTAAGCTCTTGAGACATTCTAATAATTCTAACAGTTTTTCCTTATACAATTCTACAGTCATCTAACAATTTTTCCTATTTTTCGTCTAGCAAATAATACTCATGCTGTGTCTGTGGATGCTCCCATAAACTTTGAGGGAGAAAGACGTCACAACACTGCCACAAATGCCGTCGGACTCATTTTGAACCCACCACAGCACTATTGGCTGAATGGTAGGTTACCAATTGAGTTTCAATTTTTTTACATATTGAATAAATGACTGAGATGCCTACCAACATTTTAATATATATATATATATATATCTACACACACATACCAAATATAAAGATAATGATCCCACCAAGAGCGTGGCCTGATAATAACACTCGACAGCACAAAAGCCACTAGCAAAGTCATTAAGTTGGGTGTTTGAGTCCCTGCGGTGTGTGGGGTGTTTTTACCGATTTCCCTCTGATGCCGGAGTGTTTATAAGAAAATTTTCCTTTATAGTGTGAGGGTCAAATATGCTTGATTGCAATATCGAAGTGATGATATATAAATACCAATAAATATATATAAAGACAATGATGTATATTTTTTGTTATTGAGGTTATTGCATTTGCAATTGCATTATGATAAAAAAAAAAAGTTTTAAACAACCAGTTAAGGGATTCGGTTGTTTCGTCGTGTAATAACGCAATGTCAATTATTATAGTCTATTTATAATATTCATACCAGTAAATGGAGCAAATAATCTACATAGTTGTTTGTCTCATATGTGGTATCGAAACATAGGACGATTTTATGGAATGGATGCCCATACATAAAATTTTTAAAATAATTTATTTTTAATGTCATAACTAAACATATATGCATATATATAAAAATAGTTTGAGATGTTAAAAATTTTAATGAAAAATAAAAAACCACTTGTTCAAACCTTTAATTTTAATAATTTCCTTTTAATTAACTATATGAAACTGATTATTTCAATTTTTATTTATATAACTTTAGTTTTCAGAGTCAAGCCATGCGGGATCTCATGAGGAAGGAAAGTTCAAAAACTCAAACTAGAGACATTATTTACAGGGAATCAAGCTCCTTATCACTCGAATTAAATCATGAAGTGGAACTAATTAATCATTTGTGGTCCGGTTTCAATAATATTAAATTTTACAACTATTTTAACTATTAACCCAAATATATATATATATATATATATATATATATGGGAGCTGTTCCGGTGCAGCGTCACTGCACCGGAACAGCCGTGCAGTGTCCCCAAAACGGGACCCACACGATCATGAAATCATGATCTACTCCACCCATTGTATTTAAAATCATGTATTCTATAACCATACCAATTTTCATCCCAATCAGATACTTTAAAGTTGTTATTTACATTAAACTATTTTATTACTTTGGATTTGTACCATTTTCAGATGGGGCCCATATACATATCTGATTGGGATGAAAATTGGTATGATTATAGAATATATTATTCTAAATATAATGGGTGGAGTAGATCATGATTTCATGATCATGTGGACCTCGTTTTGGGGCCACTGCACGGCTGTTCCGGTGCAATGACGTATATATATATATAGCGTCATCGCACCGGAACAGCCGTGCAGTGGCCCCAAAACGGGCCCCACATGATCATGAAATCATGATCTACTCCACCCATGGTATTTAGAATAATGTATTCTATAACCATACCAATTTTCATCCCAATCAGATACTTTAAAGTTGTTATTTACATTAAACTATTTTATTACGTTGGATTTGTACCATTTTCAGATGGAGCCCATATACATATCTGATTGGGATGAAAATTGGTATGGTTATAGAATACATTATTCTAAATATAATGGGTGGAGTAGATCATGATTTTATGATCATGTAGGCCCCGTTTTGGGGCCACTGCACGGCTGTTCCGGTGCAATGACGTATATATATATAGGGAGCTGTTCCGGTGCAGCGTCACTGCACCGGAACAGCCGTGCAGTGGCCCCAAAACGGGGCCCACATGATCATGAAATCATGATCTACTCCACCCATTGTATTTAGAATAATGTATTCTATAACCATACTAATTTTCATCCCAATCAGATACTTTAAAGTTGTTATTTATATTAAACTATTTTATTACGTTGGATTTGTACCATTTTCAGATGGAGCCCATATACATATCTGATTGGGATGAAAATTGGTATGGTAATAGAATACATTATTCTAAATACAATGGGTGGAGTAGATCATGATTTCATGATCATGTGGGCCCCATTTTGGGGCCACTGCACGGCTGTTCCGGTGCAGTGACGCTGCACCGGAACAGCTCCCATATATATATGTGTGTGTGTGCGCGCGCGAGCAAGGCAATTACCCACAGGTACTTCTGTTGTTGTTAAGATTGGATTATGATTCAAAATTGTCTATTATTTTGAACCATAACCTAACCAAGTTTTGTAGCAAACTGCACTCAATCTATAATCAAAAGTTTTGTTAGTTATATTTGCTTAAGCCTCTGATCATGTTACCATCTATCTTATAATGTTGAATAGCATGAATAATGGATTTCTGATTTCATTCCGATACTGTGCCCCATGCGCGCATAACCGAAGTGGGAACCTCGTACATCGTCTGCAGCGATCGGACGGAATAGTTCCTACAAATGCGCGATAAATGCAAGCGACAAATCCAATCCTTGTCCCGACTTCCGATGGCACGCGGAAATTTGTCTCCGGTCAATTTAAATGGGTTGGTCAAAACGCGTCTGCAGCTCGCCATCTGTATATGCCAGCTGTCAAAGCAACTTGTGGAAATTTCCTTCGTGAGAGATGCTATTTGATTGAGCTTATTGGAGGGCTGTGTTGCATTGGTTATGATTCGGGGATCTTTCTCAATGGGGACCGCTTTTGAAAAAAGCCCCTCCCTTCTCGCAACTCACTTCATTTTTATTATTTTGGTTGTTTATAAAAAAATCATTGTATCTATATATATATTTGATAAAATTTGCATTCTATTATATTTAGTATTATTAATATTATTATGAAATTTTTATTTATTTATTTAGTATTAATGTATATGTGTTTCATTTGTAAATGTACAAAATTAATGTAATAAAATAATTTAATACTAAATATTAATTTTTAAGTATTATTTTCAACATTTAAACCATCTAAATAGTATTTCTAAATGGATAAACAATCCTATAAAATATTATTATATTGTAATAAATATATAAGAATGGTTCTAAGCATTTTTTAAATTTACTTATAACTGTACCTATTTTTCAGTAAATATGGCCTATACACATATTAGATTTAGATAAAACTTGTTTTACTTACTAAGCAAATAATGTTAAGTATAATGAATAGATTGAATTTTATATCAATTATCAATAGTTAAAAAATGGAAATGGCTACATGAAATTACTTCAATGTAGCTTTTTTTTTTTAAAGAAAAAAAAGATTACATAAAAGTGATGTAGTGTGATCGGTTAAATTTTATTTTCATTCCCAAGGTGGACTCCATCCGAGAGGTTTCTGCATAATTTTCTTGAGAACCGATATCAATTACAGCAAAGGGTCGCACCTCTTAATTATTTCTTATGCATCACGTCTTTAATTAATATATTGCAATTCCTGAACTTGTGAACACTTGTTGCACGCTAGCTAGTATATTGGAATGGCTTGTATTCACCTACCACGATCCACTACCCTTGCAAAGTTGCGCACTATTGTTCATGACAAGGAAAGACGTGTTGGGACCATTCACAGCTTCTCATGCAATGGCCCTCCTTATACGGCGAATCTCTCTCCCCATTCCCCTACATTCCTATATATATTAACATCAACCAGTCTATCTCTTACATGCATACTGCTTCAATTCTTATTCGGCTAAAATCATATATCTCTTCGCTTCTGCTGCCATGGGGCCGGGCTTTCGATATGCACGTTTTCTTGCTGCCATGTTCTTCTTCTCGACGTGGAGAACGCCGTGCCAAGCTCAGCTATCTTCTACAGTCTATGACAGCACGTGCCCCAATGCCCTTGCTACCATCCGGACTGCTGTGAGGACAGCAATCGCACAAGAGCGTCGAATGGCTGCATCGCTCATTCGGCTGCATTTCCACGACTGCTTTGTACAGGTACGTAATTACTTACGCACTTGCATGGTTACTCTAATTCTTGCTGCTATTCCTGGCTTCACATGCATAGATTGATAGATAAGGTTACAGGGCTGCGATGCTTCTATCTTGCTCGACAATTCTTCTTCTATTCAAAGCGAGAAGAATGCTCCCCAGAATTTCAAATCTGTAAGAGGTTTTGAAGTCATCGAGAATGCAAAGTCCCGTCTTGAAAGCATATGCCCTGGAGTTGTATCTTGCGCTGATATCGTAGCTGTCGCAGCAAGAGATGCTTCTGAATATGTACGTGGGTGGATTAATTCTAAAAACATATATAGTTCAAGTACTAATAGATTGAATTAAAGAGATAATCCATGCAGCTACATGCATTAATGGTTTGTTTTGTTTGCATGCATGAATCATCAGGTGGGTGGCCCCAAGTGGGCAGTGAAGCTTGGAAGGAGAGACTCCACAACTGCTAGCCCATCCCAAGCACTGACAGACCTTCCAAGTTTTGCAGCCAGCCTGGAAAGCCTCATCTCATCCTTCAGTAGCAAAGGCCTCAGCCCTAAAGAAATGGTTGCACTATCAGGTCTCTCTTTACAAATGATCACAGACTCAACTCAAACACATACGTACACAAATAACATCTTCTCCCAGTATTATTTTTTGTCACTTGAAACCTCATATTATCAACGTGTGCGGAAAATACAGGTGCCCACACACTAGGCCAAGCAAGATGTCTAACTTTCCGGGGCAGAGCCTACAATGGGACCAACATTGATGCTGGATTTGCAAGCACTCGAACGCGTGGGTGTCCTTCTGTGGGTGGGGATTCCAACCCTGCCCCTCTCGATTTGGTTACACCCAATTCCTTCGACAACAACTACTTCAAGAACCTCATGGCAAAGAAGGGCCTTCTAGCATCAGACCAAGTTCTCTTCAGTGGAGGATCAACTGACCATGTTGTCAGAGAGTATAGCAACAGCCAAGCAGCTTTCTTTTCGGACTTTGCAGCTGCAATGGTGAAAATGGGAGATATCAGCCCTCTCACGGGTTCCAGCGGACAGATAAGGAGGGTTTGCAATCTTGTCAACTAGTTTATGTCCAAAAACTCATGCTTCGAAGTTTGCCTGTTGGAAGTTTGCTTATTCAGTTCGTTTTTGTTTGATGTATTAACGTAGTTAGCTTCTTAATTTTACTGTGTTGGTATTTTATATGACTGGATAAGATGACGCCTGATCATTTGTGGTGGGACGCACGGCTGCCTTTGTGCATCCAAAAACATATTTTTTAAATTTTTAAAATTTTTTTTTCATGGGCAAGTAAATTTAGGTGACCAAAAAAATTAAGAAAATGTCACTGTGTTTAAAAATCCAAAAAAATACTTAAAAGTATCCAAAATGATAAAATTTGGTTTATAAATTTAATACACATAGATTTACTTGCCCATAAAAAATGAAACAAAAATATTTTTGGGCCGAACGCGTGGATAATATATAAGTAATGAATGGTGTATGACCAAAGTCTAAAAGATAATTTCAGCATTGCTTTTTGTTTGTAATAAAATTTTAATTATCTGAGATTCAAGCGGCCTATTTATTAGTAAGAGATGCATCATGGCATCCTTATTTACTCTTTCTGCTTATACATGGACTGATGGATGAGGAGGGTAAATGGATCACTGACCAAAAAGAGACGGAACCGATAGTTTTTAGCCACTTTAGGGTATGTTTGGGAATAAATAAAACTTTTGAAAAAAAATTTAAAGAGTAGAAGTTGTCAAATGATGTAATACAATAGGAGTAATGATGAGGAGTGAATAAGATAAAATTAAAATAAATAGGTTAGTTTTGTGGATAGTTGTGTAGAAATGATTGAAAAGTAAAGTAGTTGTACAGAAAAGTGTGAAAAATAATTAAAAAATATGGTAGTTATGACAAGTGAAAAATTTTAAATTGAAAAGTTTTAACTTGACCGTTTATACTCATTGTCAAACACACCCTTAATAAATTGTTTGCAAGTGACGCCCCTTGTAAATTGGGAACGATTATAGAGAATATCTAGAATCAAATTTCTAATATGGAGAATGTTCTCCTCGTAAGGCCGGTGACAATGGAAGAGAATGAGAGGATGGTAAAAGTGATGAACTCAAACAAGGTGCCGATGTCTAGATGGTATGTTCGTGGGGTTTTTTCAAAATCATTGGGAAATTGTGAGAGAAGGCATCTTCAATTTGTGTAAATCTTTCACGACAAACAGGAATGACCATCAACGGGAATTACAACTTAAATGGATAAACTCTACCACTATTGTGCTTATTCCAAAGAAGAAAGGGGCAAACAAGATTAATGAGTATAGATTGACTAGCCTCCACAATGTAGTGTATAAGATCATAGGAAAAATTCTAGCTAATTGGTTGATGGGATGTCATGGGATGTCTCAGAGATATTATTTCAAAAAAATAAAGTATCTTTGTCCTAGGAAGATTAATTATAGACAACACGCTCATTGCATATGAAACAATTCACTATCTTAAACGCAAAAGAGGGGGGAAAAGGAAGGAGGTAGCGATAAAGTTGGACATATTAAAAGTGTATGAAAATGTGGAATGAGATCTCCTATTTGCGGTCATGGAGAAGATGAACTTTAGTCATACTTGGATTGGATGGATAAAGAGCTATTTTGGTTCGGTAAGCTTCACAGTGAAGATCAATGGCAAGAAGACAAGTGTTTTCCACCTAGGCAGGAGATTAAGACAGGGAGATCCCCTATTATCTTATCTCTTCCTCATATGCACCCAAGGGTTATCCTCTCTCATCTGCAATGGAATCAACAACGAAAGGCTATCGAGGATATAGATCGCACACACGGGCCCAACCATAAACTCATCTTTTCTTTGCGGATGATGCTCTCTTGTGCCTAAAAGCAATGAGACAGGAATTCCATCACTTATTACACATCCTTGAGGTGTACAAAGAATGATCATACCAGATTGTAAACATCAATAAAACTCCGACATTCTTCAATGGAAATATGGGAAGTGAGGAAAGAAAGTAAGCTCAAGCATGGTTGGGATCAAACAAAAAAGACATTGATACTTATCTGGGTTTGCTGGCTTGGCTATGTAAATCAAAAAGGCAGTGCTTGGAGGGTTGAAGGAGCATATAAGGAAGAAAATCCAAAGATGAAAAGAACGACTACTCTCTATAGGTGGGAAAGAAATATTGATAAAATCAATGGCTCAAGCGATCCCGACTTATACGATGAGCCTGGTCCTCCTCTCTTTTGGCTTGGGTAAGGAAATTAATAGCCTCGTTAGCCAATTCTCATAGGGGGAGAATGATAAGAGGAGGAAAATGAGTTGGTTGCAATGGAGGAAAATGTGCACACCTAAAAAAAGGTCGAATGGGTTTTGAAGACCTAAGGGCTTTTAACTATGCAATGCTTGCAAAGCAAGTCTGCATATTGGAGCCAAACACAGACTCGTTATGTTACAAGGTGATGAAATCGAAATACGTGCACAATGAAAGCATGTGGGAGTGTGTAAATAGGGCCTCTAATTCTTTTAATTGGAGATGCATTCTTAAGGCTGGAGCGATTCTTGAGGAAGGGGGCCATTGGAGAGTAGGGGATGGCCAACATATCGGATTCTTTTCAAGATAGATGGTTGGACAAAAATCTTACAAAGGCTAGGCCCCTCCCACGTCAGTTATCAATGAGTGAGGCAAGGGTGGCTAATTTCATTGACCCCTTTAATAGATTTGGAAGAAGGATCTCATCCTTACAGCAGTTGGTGATATCAGTTGGTAGCACATAAGAATGATCCAAATCCCAGGGGAGGGAGACTTTTATGGATGGTTTTGGAGAATGGATGCAGAAGAGCTGTTTGGAGTTAGCTTAGCATATAGAGTGGCTATTTCTAACCCTTCTTTCATGCAGGGTTGAAAGCACGACCATCTGAGAAGAAGAAAGCAATTGCAAATGCCATATGGAAAAGTAAGCTGCCAAATAGGATTAAAATCTTTGGCTGGCGGCTGGTTCGGCAGACCCTTCCAATAAAGGCAAACTTAATGTGATATCCCACATCGGTTAGGATGAGGGGGGGAGCTTGGGTTATAAGTGGAGGCTGCCAGGTACCTTAGTGAGGCGCATTTTGGGGAAGGACGGGATGCGCGTGAACCTAGAGGGGCAAAACCGTGCGGGTCAAGGCCCAAAGCGGACAATACCTTACTGTTAGGCCTGGGGCGTTACAAATGGTATCAGAGCCGACTCCCGACCTCCGGCCGATGGTGTCCAGCGGGGACGCTGGAGCCCCAAGGGGGGGTGAATGTGATATCCCACATCGGTTAGGATGAGGGGGGGAGCCTGGGTTATAAGTGGAGGCTGCCAGGTACCTCAGTGAGGCGCTTTTTGGGGAAGGACGAGATGCGCGTGAACCCAGAGGGGCAAAACCGTGCGGGCCGAGGCCTAAAGCGGACAATACCTTACTGTTTGTTAGGCCTAGGGCGTTACACTTAAACAGCAGGTGCATATCTGTGGATCCATTGCATTCTTTATGCAGGACAAGAAGGGAGGATGGCTCTCATCTTTTCATTTATTGCGAAAAGATCATCTAGGAGAAGAGAACACTGGTGGCAGACAAGATGATATGGACCCCAAGAAGGGCAATCAAATGCATTCTAAGTAACCTATCAAAGGCCTCGGATGGAGAAAAATTGTCCCTGTTTGTGATTCTTTGCTGGAAGATCTGCTACAATCGCAACCAAACCAAGGTGGACGGAGAACAACCTGCTATGGATCATCTCCTGATTTGTGTTTGGACTACATGGATGGCTCCGAATCTGCAAACCTAGAGGCAGATGTGCTCAGACAGTGTCCAAACTTAATTCCGAGGTGGTGTTGGCCACCCATTGACACCCTCAAAAATGAATGTAGATGGACGCGGACCTGTTGGAAGGTATTGTATGGGGCTAGGGGCAATCATTCGAAATCACAGGGGGGAGTTTATTGGGGCAAAATGTTGACAAATTGAGGGAGTTGAAGATTCTCTTAACATGGAGGCGTTAGCATTGCTGCATGGTATCCAGTGGGGAGTTGAAATGCAAATTCAGAAGTTGATTTTGGAAACAGACTTAAATCTATTGGTGAGTTTGCTAACTGAGGAAAACCAACTTCTATCATATGTGGGCAGAAAATCTAGGCAATCAAATACGTTGCCTTTGTTTTTGAATATGTAGCTTTCATTCATGTTCTTAGGGTTGGAAACAAATGTACCCGTTGTATAGCTAATATAGTTGCCTATTCTTTTGTCACATGCCAAACGTGGTGGGAATGCCCACCTAGTTCAATTGTAAATTTTTTGACTTGAGATCGTTCCCAAAGGGTGTAAATATAAACTACTTTCACTTATCGAAAAAAAACAGTTTTGTGTGCGTGCGGGTGTTTAAGAGAGAAATTTAATTAGTTAGAAGGATAAATTGAAGACCATTGCTTTATGGCACGAAAGAATAAACAAGGAAATCAGACATTTGCATATAAATTTGGACATTTCACAATATGAACGAATGCAATTGATTCGACCTCCCACATTTACAACTTTATTCCAACAAACAGCATAAAATGAGCATATATATCCACACTTCGCCATATAAAATAAAATCAACTTATGAACGAATCCACACTTGCTTCTAGTAACTAGTTGACACGGTAGCACACGTTCCTGATCTGCCCCTTTGAGCCGGTGAGAGGCCTGATATCCCCCATCTTTACCATTGCTGCCGCAAAGTCCGAGTTGAAAGCAGCTCGATTGTTGCTGTATTCCCTAACAATACCATCCGTCGATCCTCCACTGAAAAGAACCTGGTCCGATTCCAGCAGACCCTTTCTTTGAATCAGGTTTTTGAAGTAGTTGTTGTCAAATGAATTGGGTGTCACCAAATCAAGAGGAGCCAATCTATCATCCCCACCAACAGCAGGACAACCACGTCTCCGCGTGCTTGCAAAGCCTGCATTGATATTGGATCCGTTGTAGACTCTAGTGCGAAATGTCGAACATTGTGCTTGGCCTATTGTGTGGGCACCTGCCAATTGATGTATATTTTTTCATCCATGTTAATACATACAAACTGAAAAGGAGAAATAAGATATGATGGTCGAATTATATTTTATATATTATATACCCGAGAGTGCAACCATATCTCTGGCACTGAGACCTTTGCTTCCGAAGTTTGAGATGAGAGTTCGTAGGCCATCGGTGAACCTTGGAAGGTCTCTCTGCGCTTCTGACAGACTTGCAGTTGTGGAGTCTCTCCTTCCAAGCTTCACACTCCATTTTGGTCCACCCACCTAAATATACCGAAAATCATAGTCTTTAAATGATATCTTTTAATTATCTAGATAGAAATTATAAATATATGCGCATGCACTTACATATTCAGAAGCATCTCGTGCAGCTACAGCGAGGATATCTGCGCAGGATACAACTCCAGGGCATATGCTTTCAACACGGGATTTTGCACTGTCGATGACTTCAAAGCCTCTGGCGGATTGGAAATTTTGAGGCGCATCCTTCTCGCTTTGAAACGAGGGAGATTCATCCAGCAACACAGAAGCATCACATCCCTGCAACACTAATATAATTAATTAGTATATGTTCATGCCCATTTACGAAATTGGGGAAATACCAGGATAATAAGATCAGTATGTATGCATGGCTTCTTATAAAGAAAACACACATATATCACACACTGCATATATACCTGAACGAAGCAGTCATGGAAATGCAGTCGAATGAGAGAGGCTGCCATTCTACGCTCTCTTGCTATCGCAGTCCTCACAGCCTTCCGGATCGTCGAAAGGGCATTTGGGCAGGTGTTATCGTAGAATGTTGGTGATAGCTGCGCTTGGCATGGAGTGCAACTAGTCCACAACAACAACATAGTAGCAAACAGAAAAATACTTGGGCTTAAAAGATGCAAACCCATTTCTCCCTTACGTTTCTAGACTCAGAAGATCAATTGAAATGCTGGTTAAGAACGCTATGCTAATTAAGTAGCAAAAAGAAATAAGGATGATTTTTCTCTACAAATGTGAAATATATGAAGATATAGATATCTTCATTACTGCCATTTTAACTCTATATATAGACAATGCGATTGACGTGGTAGTTGCAATTGCAATGGGGTTGAATACATCGCATCTGATGAGGTCAGAAAAAGGCTGAGAGATTATCAATTTTGAATAGTACGCGTAGGCTGCTAGCTAGCCGTGGTTGGTTGGCCAATTCCAATTATTTGCATAGTGAGAGCTTGAATGCACGTGCCATCTATATAAGTTTAAAATGTCATTTTCAAGTAACATTAGAAGGCTAATTGAAAACAAGCGTTATCCCTACATTTATTGTTTATCTATATTAGCGAACGTGATATTCAGGAAAATTTAAGTGATTGTGATATTACTATTATTATTTTTTCGTGTGGAAGTGGTCATGATATTACTGAGCAATGAGCTTTCCAAGCGATTCTGTATTACCCGGATTGCATAGAAGGTATTTTAGGTGACTTATTTTATTTTAAACAAAGTTTATTTTATTTAAAATATTTGGATATATAATAAAAATTTTGATCCGTATAATTTGTTTAACTAAGACACTAAGTTTTATGCAAATCAATACATGGGCTATATCTGTTGAAAAATATATATACATATATAAATTATAAAAAATAATTAAATTTGTATATATACATATTAAAATGTCAAAATATTTTATAAAATTATTTATTTATACTGCGATGACATCAAAATGCGGAAAGCTAGTTGCTTTTCTGGGAAATGATATTCGAAAGTCAAAAGGCACCCGCTTCCGCGCTGAGCGTGCACGAAAATTTCCACGGCTGAATGGTCATGGGTTTGAACAGGAGCAAATGCCATATGGTGTGGTGGCGGTAGCGTTTTCCTTGCAAAAGCAATGGGAGTGTTCATGATTAATATAGTAAGAAAAATAGGATGGAAAATAAATATATTGTTAGATAAGTGGTAGATTGTTGTAATTATACTGTAAGAAAGTCTCATAGGACTTGATTGCAATACACATTGAGATGAGTGTATATATATATAAAAAGCATTAAAAATATGCAAGGAGGTACTTTAATGACTCGACATCATTCGTGATTTCAGTGGTCTCACCCATTGTGGGCCCACTCCTAGATTAAAATAAAGTCATATACATTAAAGGGTTTTTCTTTTATGTAACTACATTACACATATAACTTCTTTCATTTTTAAGATATTGATGATTGATGCAAAGTCTAATCTATTCATTGTATCTAACATTATTTGTTTAACTAGGAGACCGAATTTTATCTAAATCAAAAATGTGTATGAGCTACATTTACTTAAAAATAAATATATTCATGTGTAAATTAGGAAAAATGTTTAGATCCATTTACACATGTATTATAATTTAATGATACTTTATAAAATTATTTATCCATATAGTAGTGATATTTTAGATGATTTAGATATTAAAAATACTACTTAAAAATTGATATTTAATATTAAATTATTTTACTACTTTAACTTTCTAAATTTAAGATTTAGCCATATATAGTAATATTAAACAAATGAAATGATTTCAAATAAAAATAAAGGAAAGAGTTTTCTTGATAATATAAATAATGCTAAACGCAATACATAGAGTGAATTTTTCATCAACCATCAAAATATTAAAAATGAATGGGTTACATAGAAAAAAAGTTTCATAG
This sequence comes from Annona cherimola, assembly GCA_030490835.1. Classification (NCBI taxonomy): domain Eukaryota; kingdom Viridiplantae; phylum Streptophyta; class Magnoliopsida; order Magnoliales; family Annonaceae; genus Annona; species Annona cherimola. The sequence goes on along the minus strand of CM059973.1, from coordinate 2,381,199 downwards.
AAACATAACTCTAAACGAAAATATTTTCATAGACTTATTTGGTAGAAGTAATAAAAGTGAAACATCAATGTAATAAGATTATTGGATTTCTATATTTATTTCAAAGTGGTTAATTAAATTTATATATTATTTAAAGTATTACTTGTAGGAATGTGCTAGGGTGTAGCCAATGTACAGCACCCTAACTAAGCCAACGTTGATGATCATATCAGAATATTATCGGTCATTTGGTCACTGTTTCTATTATGAAAATAATTTCAATCAAAATTTTAGTTAGGTCATGTCGGTCATACCTTTTTAAAAATGTATAATTATTTATACTTAAAAAATATTTAGATCTACTGACAGGTGCATTATGATGTAATAGTATTTTACAAATTATTTATCCATATAAAATGATGTTTTATACAATTTTTAATATGTAATTCAAATAATTAAATCAGATTAAATTTATCTTTTTTTAGATAAGGCACATGCATTTCCAAGTTAAATAAATTATTCTAAATACATTTTTGATGAGTTGAATTTTAATTCATCATCAATGTAGGGCAACATACAGTTGGTTGCATCCTAGCATATCCCTTATTTATATGTAAATAAATAATTTATAAATTATTATATGTGATTATAAATTTTAGTAGTATGATAAAACAAGTGTCATTATCCAATTGAGAAGATTGGACCTTGATTAGTCATCAAAGTCTGCACAAAATAGCGTGCAAACAATGAAATCTTCAAGACAATAGTGAAGCTTTTCCCTGTTGTAGTTATACGGTCAACCATAATAAGGAAACAGTTTATAGTCAAGAGCTTTTGCTATTTTGTAGCCAAATTAAAGAAGAGGACAATGGAAATTTTGCCTTATGCCACTAAGCATTAATCGTAACAAAAGGTTAGCAATCAAAATTTCTTACCTTTGCAATAAATTTTGGTTTAAAAAATAAAACTCTTCGGTGGCATTCCCACATTAGAAAGTAAGAAACTCACCTATGTTACAGCAAAAAATTTTACTATTAGGTACAATTTTGTCTAGAATATTTTTTGTCATTATAAACTTAAAAAATTACTAATAATTACTAGCAATAAGCCAACCGGGCATTGCCTGGTTAGTCCGGATCACGATACTTGCCTCTTGTTCAATCCTTCCTATATGGGAGTGAGAGCTTAGTCTCCTGTATATATTGGTGGGAGTTCAGGTCTCTTGTGTAAAAGAAGTGAGAACTTATTGTCGCCCGCACCCCCCCAACATCCTGTAAGCCCCCTATTTTAAATTTAGAAGAAAATTTATATTTTTGCAAATATATGTACATGATAAATATTTTTTTAAAATTTTTGTGTGCTAATACATGTTTCAAATATTTGAATTTTACTATTAATATGTAGAATACATTCAAGTATGTCATTATTATCAATTTGGGAAGGTTTTGAAGCAAAATAGGGGTATTTTGATATTTTACAATAAATCGGGTGTGAAATTGCAAATTTCAGCAACTTGAGAGTGCAAAATAAATAACAAGAAAAGGTGTACAACTGTAAAATAAAAAAATTGATCCAGCAATGCAGGCCATGTTGAGATAAAATAGCAAAAGTCAGAATTGATATTCTAGGAAGGGGGTAAATGACTTCTTAATAGCCAAAATAATTAAATAATTAATTTAAAACAAAAATTAGATAAACGAGGTGGTTGTAACGATCCCCTTTGCTGGAAAATTTCCAATACTATAACTAAGGGGAATAGTCTATCATAGATGAAGAATGGAGAGAGAGAAGAGGATATGGAGTCTTGATAAAATGATCTCAGCCATCAATTTTTATCATTCAGGTTAGTTTTATATATTTTATATCTTACTTTCTAAATTAAGCAAAGATCAAGGGTAGAGATCAATCTGGACCATTGGATTTGGGAGATAAACTTCTAAATTGAAGAAAGAAATTAATGTCCATAGAAACCAAATTTATTAAATCTGATGGAGGTATAATTGAATCTATGAATTAGGGGTTTATGATAGTTGAATATAGCCATGATTAAGGGGTGGTTATTTGGGGAAAATCCTACCCAAAATTGTGATCAAAGTGGGTCCAAATGGATTATATACCAAAGTTGATTGAATGATTAATTGATTTTAGAGGAATATTATTATTTTAGTAGTTGAATGAAGTGAAGATTTACCAGATCTCAAGTTGGAGAATTAGAGTGAAGTATGAGGTAAGTGGGATTTTTCTAGTCTGTAAGCAAAAGTTTTCGAATTGAGTTATAAAAATTTTTATGCTTTTTTATGATTTTGGTGGGCCTTGATAATATATTTTGATGTGAATTTGATGGATTTTAATTCAGCGGATTTTATATGGTTTATGTGGTATTTATTTACAAGGCAGTTTCAGTTCATAATTTCAAATATGAAATGAGAAAAATGACTTAAAGTTAAAGTTAAAGTTATGATTAAGGGTTTCACGGTTGCTTGAGTTCCACGAGCTACTAAGCTAAAAGAAGAAGTACAGCTAAATGGTTAAATGTGTGAGAAAGAGTAGTTGCATTAAAGTATAAGCATGATCATTGGCATGTTTAACATTCGTAAAAGTTTCAATTTTCTAATAAAATGTTCATGAGCTGATTTTCAGTATTTAACAATTTTCATTTGCTTTTCTATTCAATGAGTTTGCCCGGACTCACTCTATTTTATTATATTTTTAGATGATAGACATGCAAGTGAAGACCAACATGAGATTAGTGCATTGGATGAGGCTAGGACTTAGGGGTGTTATCGGATTGGGTTCGTGAATAAGAGGATATTTGGAACCCAAATCATGAAAATGGAAGGCTAAAATCAAGCCAAGTGTGAAATTAAAAATTCAAGAGTAGTATATCCAAATTTTCTTGTTCCAAATCATGATATAATAGTTGTAAATACTATTAGGATGTATTAGTTATAAATTAAGATGCCCAATTTTAGGTAAAAAGGAGAAAAATTGAAAATTTTCATAACCCGTGGAAATTGGGCAGCCCAAAAAATGTGGGTTAAACATGGGGCTTTTGGAATATTTGATTTAAACATTATTTATGGATAAATTTTAAGATATTTGGAGTGTTAAAAATATAAAAGAAAAATTTATAAAGATGTTATGCTAGGTTATAGATAGGGTACGGGTGTCAGAAATTTATGTAAAATTAGTGAATAGGAAATTCACACCGTATAAGAATGATTGATAGAGTTTAATATTCCTAACATATGCATCTTAAGTAGGCACTTAATGGATAAAAAAATTATTAGCTTTCAAATCAATGCATTCGTAGCCATTAAAATTAGAATGCAATACATGGTAATTTAAGTGAATGCTTAGCTAAAATTGCTAATTTTAATAGGAAAAGAAAAAGAGAAAATGCAAGACACAACCTGAGACTTTAAGGTAAGCAAGCTTTTCAAATTCAATGATTTATTATGATAAAATTTCTATTTTGTTACTTACTTTGAGAAAGGTTGTTGCAACAAATGTTCATGTTATGTTGTTATGTGTTTCCTTAGAAATATGCGCAAATCAAGTCAATTTTCAGGTATGCTAATTAAATTTTATACAAACATTAAGAAAATCTTTGGGAATGGCCATTACCTTATTTCTTTTATTTATATATATATATACATTCATGTTGTTAAGGTAATGCTTTCGAACTCTACTTTTTGGAAACGAACCTTTTCTTTACGATTAGCCGAATAAGCTCCTTTTGTGATATAAATGCACTCGATCATTAGTGTGTATGTAATTTATGCATGAAAATGAATGTAAGGTTTCGCCAAGGTTGTAATTGACCAGGTAGTCCATCCTTGACGTTGCCTAGTCGGTGCGTCCAACGTAAGAGAGTAGGTGATCACTTGATAAGTGTTACCTGCCATAGAGGAAACTATGTCATTGAATGATACATGTTGTAGTTGTATTTCATCCTTACACATATATGATGATCTATGAAAGTTTTCATGTTTTTCCCTGTTAACAAAGCTTGCTTACTGGGTTCTTTCAACTCACCGATTTTATTAAACAGTTGCAAAATATTCTGATTTTAGGAGCAATGAAGACTTCATTGGGTAGAAGGGTAGGAAGGTGAAGAGTCATATGAGGCTCTTGTGTATGTTAAGTATGATTTATAATAAAAGAAACTTTAGAAGTGCTAGATTTTCTTTCGATTTTGAGATGTGTGCAAAATATATATATATAATTTGTGTGTATGGCATGAAAGATATTTACAGCATTAATTCGGGTATATTGTATGAATTGTATGGATGTATGGATGATGTAAGATGAAGAATATTGGAGTACGGGTGTTTGGTGTGACTATAATGAATTTGTGAAGAAAAGGAGGTGTTTGTGATTATAACGAAGTGTTACAGGTTATTTTTTGATGTAAAGAATTATATTGTGAATGTTTATATTTAGGAAACGTCCTAGTTACAAACGGGATGCTGCCGAAATTTTTATAGATATGTATAAGAAAAAAAATTAGATCACTTTATTTTTTCTTAGTGTATAGATGTAAGTTAAATTATAAACTTCACCACTTTTCAAAAGATTCCTGACATGAAATTCTATGACAAACTTTTGTATAAATATGTCGTAGGTTGGGGCGTTACACTAATCCTGATCCTGACCATTAAAATATCCCAACCTTATTCCATTCATTAACCCATTTTAAAAACCTCTACCCTAACACATTTATAACCTATTTAATAAATGAGTTGATGGATTATTAATGAGTTGTATGGAAAACAACATTAAGACCTAGACTCTGGCAGATGATGATCTCGTAGGGAGAGACGAGAGTGTGTCGTCAGTGCAGGAGAAATCAAAATAGGACTATAACGAAGAAAATAGAATTAGAGTAACAGTGAAAAAATAAAATTTAGGTGGTGATAGGAAGACTTAGCGGGAAAAATAACCAAGGAATTTACACATATATATATATATAACTTTAATGAGTTAAATGAGTTAAATGGGTTGATAGGTAATAAAATCTTAACCACAATCTGTCTATTTAATTAAATTATTGAACGAGTTGGTAGATCATAACTTATTAAAAAATTTCAACCCAAATTCATTTATAAATGGGTTGGATGAGCAGGTTAATGAGTTGATCATGAACATTAACACCCCTACTAGGACTTGATGAATCTAGATTTGAAATTATTTATTTTGATATGGATATAGAAAGACACAATGCATTTATATTTTATGGATTTGAGCAATTGAATATAGCTTGGCTTAGATTTGATTAAATATTTTACTTTATTGCACTTGCCTGTTCTCCCCATTATTAATGATCCTATAGTGCAAGCCGCTGACTTGTTCGGCAGGGCTTTGCATTAATACTCTTATAATTTCTTTCTATAGTGGTTTTTCTCTCTCTCTCTCTCTCCCTCTATCTAATTTCTGTGTAAATTTCTCTCTCCATTTTTTTCCAATTTTCTACTCTGACTTTTTCTGTCCTCCGTTGTGCAGAACCATCCTAATTATAAGTGAAGAAATCACTTCGTAATGCCTCTTACGTATTGCGTATGATGAATTTCTGCGTGCTTAGCTGCGCATCCTCTTTGCTCCCGTTGCTTGTACTTTTTTCGTTGAATGGCTAAGATTATTTTTAAGAGATGGTGCATTATCTTGACGGCTGGATGATTTTAATTGCTGAAATTTTAATGTTGCAAGAAGTATTGGATCCCTGCTTTTCTGGATAGTGGCTGCTTCCTTTATGCAAATTAAATTTCGCCATGATTGGACGACTAGGAGGGGATACAGAATTCTGGTTTTGGACGTCAATTGCGTGAAGTGGATAGTTAGATATTTGGATGGAGAAGATTAGTCTGCTGGACGGCTAGATTTAATTGATCTTGCTTCAGATTGGACGGTCTAGATCGATGCAATATATATATATATGGGAAATGATCGAGTGCATGCGACTGCACCGTGCAGTCCATGCACTGTGGGCCCCACCTGATCATTTCCCATAAATCCACCCCACCCATTATATTTAAAATTGTTCACTTTATTACCATACCAATTTTCATCCAAATCCAACATGTGTGTAGTCTCCATCTTAAAATGGTGCAAAATCAACGTAATAAAATAGTTTAATGTAAATATCAAGTTTAAAGTGATTTTTTCAACATCTAAACCGTCTAAAGTATGATTTATATATGGATAAATGAGTGTATAAAGTTTCATTACAATATAATATGTGTGGGGTCCATTTTACAGCGGACTGCACAGGATCGGTTCCTTATTATATATATATATATGGGAGCTGTTCCGGTGCAGCGTCACTGCACCGGAACAGCCGTGCAGTGGCCCCAAAACGGGGCCCACATGATCATGAAATCATGATCTACTTCACCCATTGTATTTAGAATAATGTATTCTATTACTATACCAATTTTCATCCCAATCAGATATGTATATGGGCCCCATCTGAAAATGGTACAAATCCAATGTAATAAAATAGTTTAATGTAAATAACAACTTTAAAGTATCTGATTGGGATGAAAATTAGTATGGTTATAGAATACATTATTCTAAATACAATGGGTGGAGTAGATCATGATTTCATGATCATATGGGGCCCATTTTAGGCCCACTGCACTGCTGTTCCGGTGCAGTGACGCTGCACCGGAACAGAATCCTATATATATATATATATATATATATATATATATATATATATGGATAGTTTGATTTATATAGCTTGGGCGGAGGAATGCTTGGAGATATATGGACGGCTGGTAATTTTTGGCGTGGAAATGGGTGGACGGCTGATAATTTTCAGATGCTTTGGAAGATTTATGTCGTGCTGATTGTTCTGGTGGGACCCACTGGATTTTCTCAACGGTTAAGATTTAAATGCTGGTCACGTGATTTAGCTGCTGGATGCATCGGTAATTTGCTGACGTGGACAAGATCTTTGCTGCTTGGACGACTAAGATTTCTGTTTTAGTGGACAGCATCATGATTTTGAATATATGGACGACTAAGCTCACCGCAATTAAAAAATGATGGACAGCTTGATTAAATCTTGGATGGCTGGAATTAAAAACGGACGGCCTGGATTTTAAATTTGCATGGACAGCTGGATAAACCGGCGGCTGAGATCATTTTCTGGCCTTGTTAATTTCTTGTGGGTCCCACTGCTTGAATATGTAAATCTGCAAAGAAAATAGTAAATTATAAACTCATCAAATTTATTAATGGGTTACCAATATAAAAACTATTTCAAACCCATTTGACTTTATAGCGACAAATAAAATAAAATTTTGAGCCAACAAATTACAAAAATTATTTAACTTAAAATTAATATTTAAGACACAATTGTTGCAAATACACATTTCAAAACAATTTTCACATTAAGCTCGAGTAAATACTCACTAAATTAGTATAAAATATCCATAAGATATATTATTATTTACCAATTATCAATCTCCATATGCTCTTCATACATATTTAACATTAGTACAACCATAGACCATCAAACGATGTAGAATATCTCTAGCTTCATTGCTCTAACTCAATCTGAGCTATCTTCGAACAACATCAACCACATGATCATGTCATATCTACTCACAACTTGTTACTTCAAACCAGATCAAAATTGATTCCTCTTGATTAGCGTTGATCTTCGTGATCCAACTTAACCAGGCCTAATGATGTAGTATCGTTGTTAATTAGATCATTCACAGGAAGCACAACACTATCTCAACTAGGTTTACATATCAGAATCTCTCCAATCATCATCATAGATCTTTTGATTTGCAACATTATTAAATCCACGTTACCAAATCAAAATCTGTCTAAACAAATCCAGGCATTGTGTTTAGGGTACTGCAAATGTGGAAAACCATACCTGGAACACTTCAATCAGATGCCGGGATCACTCAATATGCACCACATGTGCATGACAGATGCACTAAGCCTAAATACGTCTCCTTCTTCTTACTAAATAGGAAAGAAATTTCAAATGTTACCCTAGTCATCGTATCCTTCACAGCAGCCTCCTCCATGCAACCACCTTCAGGCCATATGCCATCACCACCTGCGGCCTCCGTCGTCGTCTATGCTGCTCGCCAGCAACCGTCAATCATCCATTTGGTGTTTTCCACGCTACCGCTGCCTCTTCTTCATATTCTCCAATTGGAGAAAACCCATCTCTTGCATTGCCATGGTCGTCTCTTCCATCGTTGGTGAAAACCCGAGCATCGCCACCCGCATTCGTGCCACTGCCGAGGTTCATGTTGTCGCCACCTTCGTGTTGGAGTTCAGTAGAAACCCTGTTGCCGTTCTTCTCTAGCTGCTGCCATGGCCGCCACCTTGGCCTGGAAAAAACCCATATTGCACACGCCCTCCATCTAAGAGAATCATCCTCACCAATGGAAAAATCAACAAATCATTGTTGTCCACACGGTCTAACACTGCTAGGCCACTATGTCCGCCTCCACCATACGTAGCCATTTCATTACTTCTTCTCGCCACCTCACATCACTTTTGGATGATAATCCAGCAATTACAGAATCTGCCATTGAGAAACCCACTAGACGCCTCTTCCTCAATTCCATAGCGCCGCCACGGTCCCATGACCTCTATGAAGCTACATAGATTTGCACATCCTATGTGATATCCCACATCGGTTATGATGAGGAGGGGAACCTGAGTTATAAGTGGAGGCCGCCAGGTACTTCAGTGAGGCGCCTTTTGGGGAAGGACGGGATACGCGTGAACCCAGAAGGGCAAAACCGTGCGGGCCGAGGCCCAAAGCGGACAATACCTTATTGTTAGGCCTGGGGCGTTATAAATGGTATCAGAGCCGACTCCCAACCTCCGGCCGATGGTGTCCAGTGAGGACGCTGGAGCCCCAAGGGGGGTGAATGTGATATCCCACATCGGTTAAGATGGGGGGAGTCTGAGCTATAAGTGGAGGCCGTCAGGTACCTCAGTGAAGCGCCTTTTGGGGAAGGACGGGATGCGCGTGAACCCAGAGGGGCAAAACTGTGCGGGCCAAGGCCCAAAGCGGATAATACTTTACTGTTAGGCCTGGGGCGTATACACACAAGAATGACTATTACTTATTCGCTAAATGTCTAACACAAATCTCTACCTCCATGGGACATCTTTCAAGGCTCTATTGAATTCTTAATTGATACTTATAAAAATAGGACTCCTTTGGGTACATATATAAAACCAATATGCACTATCTTGCGTATCCACGGCACACTCCTACATGCGAACAATTGCCCAAATAACCTCTATGCAGACTATATGATACAATCCAACATAAATAGAGGGCTTCTCCACCCATTCTACCCGGACAATCCTACCCCAAAAATCCATCATCATTTACGTCTCACTTCCTCTGATTTTTTCATTTTTATTTTATCATACCTTATTGGATTTCATGAGGAGAAGGGATATGTGATGTGTATAAAGGCATCTTGATGCTTTGATGATGACCGAGCTCCTTGAATCCCGTGTTTCTATTGTTAAATTTCATAGCTCGCTTTCTTGCGTGAATTTTCTTTGAAGCATCATTTGGTTACTGCCTCTCTGGCCAATTTACAAAGTCTATTTTCATACATCATTTCATTTTGAATCATCATCCAATGATGATGTCACCCATGACCAGTGAAACGATGCAATGGGTGTTCGGCTTGAGGCATTGAAAATCATCACCTAGAAACCTCCCAACTCCCATTTCCATTCCAATCCGTCGAGTGCATGGTCATGCATGCTCCTCATAATACATGATGTCCGTTCTCTTTGGCCTGTAACTGACTCCCATACACTCCATCTCAATGCCCCTTCACAATAGTCATTCAAGTGCAGCAGCCAATATCGAAATCATTATCCAGAATATGACTTCAGTGATGCTCAGTTTACGTCATATGTCATGTTGATGTCTAACCATTTTCGTATGCTTTGCTTCTTTCTTTCCTTTTTTTTTTTTTTTTTTTCTGACATCTCATATGCTTTGTTTCATTGTCCATTGATGAAAGCCATTGAATCCATTTCTAAGCCCACGGCTTACCTCATCACCACCCCTTCTTGCTACTTTGCATCATAGTCAAAGAATGTAGCCCCCTATGAAAAAAAAATGTAGGCCCCATTCAATTCGTGAGATCTTAATCCTCCACTATTATATTACCCAGTTCATAAAAAAAAAAAATATTTCATGGGTGTTCAACTACTACATCTCATTATGATGCATGATTGATGATCACTTGGAGCCATTCATCACTTCATACAACTTCATACTCTTAGCTGGTACTGTGAAACCTTTGGTCGCACGCCCTACTCTTCTTTACCATTACATCTCATTGAGTATTGAGTTTACGGGTTGTGATAATGTTTGGCTAGCTAGTGAACCCGGTACAGGTTCATGAGTACATCTCGGTTGTTTACTCAAGCTAGTTATACTCTCTTCCATAAAAATAAAAAATAATAAAAACTAATTATACTCTTTCCCCATATGGACTAACTTCAAATCTTGCCTCAAATAACATTCTAACTCTTCTGAGCTTTTGGTAATGTCATTGTGCCCATCATTAGCCATGACATTTCAATTCATCACAGCAGTAAAAAAAATTCAAAGTATTTGGTGGTAGGTTTTGTCTCACCAAAATTTGTGTGGGAGCGTCCACTACATAGTTGGGATATTGGGAAATATTGTGAGGAAAATTAAAATACTGAGAAGATATTTGTAGAACGGTGTTTAGATATTGTAAAAATATCTCTGGAACTTATTGTAAGATGTTATAATATATGAATACTCATATAAAAACTCTTCGGAGCTTTCGTTTAAGACATACTTTCAATACTCTTAATATTTTTTTATTAGGAGAAAATAAAGTATACGACATGTATTCATTTGTTTTTTCTTAGTCATAAATCCACTTGGACTCTTTGTTTATTACACACAAACTAAACACTATTATTTGAATGGTAGCAACTTCTATTAATATTATTATCTATGAATTTTATTTTTCTTTTTGCATCCTTGCATTTTCATGGCATAGCAATAATTGCTAATTTTTCATGCCTGATTATTGATTCACTAACTCACTAACACACATTATGCTGACTTGTTAATCCACTATCCAGCATATGTAAATGTACTAAATTACGGACTCACATTCCATATTTAATTTTTATTCTTGAACATACATGAATCATGTTTATTTCTATCACGGTTATCATTTGATTTCTGCCATTGCATTTGCATTCATTGCGAGTTTATCTTTGTAATTTGCATTCTTTTACCTTTTATTTTATCTTGCTATAACCTTTTATTTTATCTTCCTATAGCAGATATAAACCCACTGAAAGTATTCCTTTTAGTCTCATGAATTCGCCTTAAATAGAATTAAGCACGAATATCATATTGAATATATATGACACAAATATAATATCTGGAACGAATTTCATTGTATCATTTTAGTAGGCCTCATATCTAAGAGTGTTCGTAGATTTAGTCAATCTATAAACCCACTTGTTTAACCTATTTATAAATGGATTAGAGTTGAGTTTTTTAAATAAATAAATTATGATCGATCTATCAATTCATCTGCTGATTTAATTAAATAAATAGTAATAGATTGAATGTTTATAACCGTAAACTTACTTAATTATTTGTTAAACCCAAAGAACTTGTTAAAGCCAACAAATGTGTGACGGTGTATGATATTACAAAATAATTGCTTGAGTGTTTTTATAATGGGAAGTCTTGCTTAGTATATAATATAATATTATAAGCATGTTTTTGACTTCTAGGTGTGTATACTTATGTTGAATTGAGTTTTTAGATGAAAACATATAAATATTTTCTGCCTCTTGAAATGGCATGTTTACAATACATACAAATAATTTGTTAACTTATTTATTAAATGAGTTGTAAATGAATTAAGGTTAAGTTTTTTGAATAGGTTAATAATTGAATTAAGATTAAAAAGTTTTAGATGAATTAAGGTTATGGTTAGCCTCTAGACCGTCTAACCTAATCCGTTAACACCTCTACTTACATCAAGCACTTCCTCTTCCACATTTGGACTTTACGAGACAGGCTCTATTAGAACATAATCACTTCTAACATGTTTACGACACTGAACATTCATTTAATTAACAAAGTGAGTAAGGGATATTACATTTCAAGGAACGAACAGAAATGTTCGCAATATATATTACACAAAAAGAATAAATGAAATCAGACATCTAAATGGGAATAAACATCCTAATTAAAATCGAAGCAAACAATAAATGAAATAAAAATATGCACACTTAACAAGGATGATTGATCACAGCTAGCCATAGAAGCTTCAATGAATTTTGATCTGATCTGATGACTAGTTGACACGATAGCAAACGTTCCTGATCTGTCCATTTGAGCCAGTGAGAGGACTGATATCCCCCATCCTTACCATGGCAGCTGCAAAATCCGAGTTGAAAGTAGCTCGGTTGTTGCTGTACTCCCTAACAATACTATCCGTCGATCCTCCACTGAAAAGAACCTGGTCCGACTCCAGCAGACCCTTTCTTTGAATCAGGTTTTTGAAGTAGTTGTTGTCAAATGAATTGGGTGTCACCAGATCAAGAGGGGCCAATCTCTCATCCCCACCAACAGCGGGACAACCACGTCTCCGTGTGCTTGCAAAACCCGCATCGATGTTAGATCCATTATTATAGACTCTGGTGCGAAATGTCGAACATCTGGCTTGGCCTATTGTGTGGGCACCTGCACGATCGCAGCCAAATGATCGATCCATATATGTTGCATTTTAATATATACAAATTAGAAGGGAGAAAAATGCTATACATGTATATGTGCTGGACGTTGAATAATATAGATTATATACCTGAGAGTGCAACCATATCTCTTTCACTGAGGCCTTTGTTTCCGAAGTTTGAGATGAGAGTTTGTAAGCTGTCTGTAAACCTTGGAAGGTCGCGAGTTGCTTCGGACAGGCTTGCTGTTGTGGAGTCTCTCCTTCCAAGCTTCACACTCCATGTTGGTCCACCCACCTAATTATTATAGATGATCGATCGAGGTGTGACCGCACCCATTTAGTAAATCCAAAAGATATGTATATATAACGAAAATCATAACTAATTAATTTTTAAAAATCTTTTTTGTCGGATAGAAATTGTAAATATATATGGGCACTACTCACATATTCAGAAGCATCTCGTGCGGCTACGGCGAGGATATCAGCGCAGGATACAGCTCCAGGGCATATGTTTTCAACCCGGGATTTTGCACTGTCGATGACTTCGAAACCTCTGGCGGATTGGCTGTTCTGAGGCGCATCCTTCTCGCTTTGAAATAAGGGAGAGCCATCCAGCAACACAGAACCATCGCATCCCTGCAATATTTATTTATTAATTCACATGCATGGATATGAATTACGCCCATTCATTAGGGAAAGATATATGCATTTCTTCTTTAATTAACTATAAAGAAAAGATATATATATATATAATATTTGACACTGGATATATACCTGAACGAAGCAGTCATGAAAATGCAGTCGAACGAGAGAGGCTGCCATTCTGCGCTCTCGCGCGATTGCAGTCCTCACAGCCGTCCGGATCGCCGCAAGGCCATTTGGGCAGGTTTTATCGTAGAATGTTGTTGATAGCTGGGCTTGGCATGGACTACTACTGCTCCATAGCAACAACAAGGTGGCAAACAGAAATACATGAGTTGCACTGCTATGATATTGGATTCTTTGGGGCAAAACAAGCAAACCCATTTTTCCTTCCTGTTCTAGTTTAATTTGTAGACCCACGAAGTGAAAAATTGTGTTGAAGCAAGCAAGGAAGCTTACAAAAGAAAAGAAAGCTTAGAAGGAAGGCAATACTAATTAAAAGAAAAAAAAGGAGATTCTCCGTTTTTTTTTTTTTTTTTTTTTCCTGGATGAAGAAGATGAAATTGAAGATATATGCGAGCTGGGGTTATAAGTTTATATATACACGACATAGAGTTGCAATGATTTCGATGTAGTCAGAAAACGCGCAGTGAAGAATTCAATTCTGGACCAATTCTCATGTTTCCCTATTACTTCTCATTTGAAGGGAAGGCAGTGTTCAATTGGATACATACCTAGTCAGAGGTTGAATTTAAATGTAGCAAGTTAAAATGACATAGTCAGATAACTAATTTAAGGGTCTCTTTGATAAGGGATAAAACTTTTAGATTAAAAAAAATTTTGTGTAAAAGTTTTTTAAATTGGTAGAAAATAATGTGATATGATAAAAGTAACGATGATGAGTAAAGATAATAAAATTATAGATAAGTTTATTATATGAATAATTATGTAAAAATAATTGTAAAGTAGAATAGTTATATAAAAAGGTGTGAAAAATAATTATAGATAATGAAGAGTTTTATATTAAAAAATTTTAGTCTAAATTTTTTTTATTTTAAACAAAGATATCCTGAATGAATTCGGTGGTTGAAAAGTTTTAGATTACAAGATGTAATAGGTAGTTAATTAATCATTATATAGGTTTAATATTAATGGGACCACCAAATATGATATTTTTAGCAGTCTCATTTCAGCCCATTAACGAATGTTGACCTTGATCAATCATTAATTTATTCGGCTTGGATTCATTAAATGTTTTTCAAATATTCATGTGTTGCTGCTTTTTATGGAATAAATCAAAAGTCAAAATACTTAATCCGCGTCTTTCTCTGTGAGGTCTTTTGAGCGACTCGGTCTGGTTGAGAAAAACAACTGGGCCACTAACAAACACGAGGCCCATTACACTCCTACTGTGTTTTTTTTAGTTAAGTTTGGTAAAAAAAAAAAAATTTGTAGCAAAAAATTATAAAATACGTACAATCATGTTGTAATACGATAAAGATAATCATTAAGAGTAAATAGAATAAAGTTGAAATAGATAGAATAATTGTACGAAAAGATTTGAAGAAATGATTAAAAAGTAGTACAATTGATGCATAAAAAATAGTAATTTTTTCTTTTCCAGCTTGCCAAACATGGTTGACCAATTTTTTTATTTTTATATATTTCTGGATCTACTTATATTTTTCTTCCCATGAATGCCAATATTTTTTGATTTCATATAATGATGTAATGTCAATATTTTTTGATTTCATATGTGTTACATCATCTCAACTATTATGATAATTGGGCTCTGAGATATTCTTATAATTTTTCTACAAAACAATAATCTCTGTATACCCACCTAGTGGATGCTCCCACAGAAACTCACCTCCATATGTTAACCGTAGACTTTGAACTAGAGATGCCCAGGCAAGCCTTCAACCATTGAGACAACACCTCAATGGTAGTTTCTTCTAATCAGTATTAACTACACCGTTTGATACAAAAGGCTATGTGGGTATTTATAAATTTTATTGTTATTCGCCACATTTTTAACAATTATATATATGGGGAAATAATCCAGTGCATGTGACTGCACCATGCAGTCCATGCACTGTGGGCCCCACTTGATCATAAATAGAAAATTCACCCCACTCATTGTATTTAGAATTGTTCACTTTATTAGCATACCAATTTTCATCCAAATCCAACATGTGTGTAGTCCCCATCTTAAAATGGTGTAAAATCAACGTAATAAAATAGTTTAATGTAAATATTAAGTTTAAAGTGGTTTTTTCAACATATAAACTGTTAAAGTATGATTTATATATGGATAAATGATTGTATAAAGTTTCATTACAATCTAATATGTGTGGGGTCCATTTTACAGCAGACTGGTCCAACTGCACATATATATATATATATATATATTAAAATTTTCCATTCATGCAAAGTACACGGGAGAGAGAGAGCTGCATACACATCCAACCATTAGATAATTAATCAAGATTTTCCAATTAAGCAGCTTGTGTTTGCACTTATATAAATGAATGCTCGATCGTTTGCCCAGTTCAAATGCGAGTTATGACTTGAGCACCAACCATGGCTGCTGGAGGAGCTGTCGATTTTTGAAGTCAACCGATATGCACAAAACCCTAACCACCTGTTGTAAAATGTAGCTAAAGGTTTCAAAAGAAACTTTTCTTGGTGTTGGTAGCCGGGCAATGTCGAAAGTATGAAAAAAAGATTATTGATAAAAATGGAACCCAATTCAGTGCACCCGGGTGCATTCAGCCTCAATGCACCCGGGTGCACTGCACCTATTTCTTTTATTTTTTTTTGAAAATTTTTTCATGAAGCTGTTAATATAGGTTTATTTAACATATGTATCAATTTTTACTATTTTTGGAGATTTTTAGATATTTTTTTTAGATTTTTTAAAATCAGTGGCATTTTTCGTAATTTTAAATTACCGAAAATGCCACTGATTTTAAAAAATCTAAAAAAAATATCTAAAAGTCTCCAAAAATAGTAAAAATTGATACATATGTTAAATAAACCTAGATTAACCATTGTATAAAAAAAATTTCAAAAAAAATTAGGTGCAGTGCACCCGGGTGCATTGAGGCTGAATGCACCCGGGTGCACTGGATTGGGTTCCATAAAAATGAAACTTCCTGCAGAGAGATGGGCATTTTCGCAAGGTTTGTAAAAAATATTATTTATAAAATTATTTTTTAAGATCCGGACTGTCTATGTTGTAGACCCTTTTATTCAAAAGTGAGATTGTTGATAAGTTTTGTAATTAACAAAGAAACTTTTTTAAAACGTTAAAAGCGGTCGAGTTTTTAATGTGTCAAAGGTGCAACTTGGCCCATGATGAGCATGACCCAGCCAACTGGAACCTGAGGCATGTCAGTGTCATGAACTTGCTTTTCCGCGAAGCCTGAATCCCATAAATGGGAACCCAAACAATCTTCTTCTTTTTTTTTTTTTTTTACAATATACATATAATTAGAGTTAAAGTTCAAGCAAATCCAAGCTCATTTTGTAAATATAAATAAACTTAGAGTACAACTAAGTCCAAATTTACTTTTGTTATTTATATTTATATAAAACATAATATACACATAAAATACAAATAATATTTCATCATATTTGTGATTTTTCTAAAGTTAGGGAGTTCTACTTAATTTGACTAAGTAATTTGCAAATTACTTAAAAGCAAAAGTAATTTGCAAATAAACCTACATGATTTAACTATAATTGTATATATAACCATTTAGTTTCATAAATTACAAATAACCATAGGATATAATTTGACTATAACTGCAAAAATACATACACCATCACAACCCTTTCACAACATAAATATATTTATAAATGATAAGTGATCCCGTTAGCCCAGACTAAGCAAACGCCTCGCTTAACCCACATCAAAAATCCATTTATAACACTTATTTTTTGTTTTCTTTATACACTTGTTTATTTAAGCGTATTTAACATATAAACTAAGTTTTACTATTTTTGAGTATGTATACATATTTGTTTTTGATATTTTTAAAGAAAAGGATATTTTAAATACATATATACATAGATATTTAAAAATCTTTAAAATATATATATACATACCCAAAAATGATAAAACTTTGTTTATATGTTAAATACACTTAGATAAACAAGTGTATGAAGAAAAAGTTAAAAATTAGTGTTGTAAATGAATTTTTTGAGATGGGCTAAGTAAGACATTTGTTTTACCGGGGTCAATAGGATTATTCTTCTTTATAAATATATAAACAATATGAGGATATACTTCAAAATTTATAAAAAGATCAAATTGGAAATAGATCTACCTAAGTTTCATATATTTGCAAGTCGAGAAGTGATTCTGTTATCATCAATGGAATTGAGTATAATTGCAATTATAAATCAAATCAAATTATGGGAAATGTATTCAGAAAATGCCCTCGGATCAGCGCAGGTATTCCCAAATCAGCAATCGTGGCAGTCAGAAATGGCGTCAATGCAAGCGCCGGACCACAGCTGGGCGCTGCTTCTGATTTGCCAAAAGCCTGCAGGCCTTGTTTTGTTCGAAGGAGCTGTAACTTGGAGGGCAGGCCTGACAGTGGGAAGGAAAATTCCGTGATGGATCTCCGGTTTCAGGGCTCCGGTGAATGGTTTTGCGGCTCGAGGTTTTGAGCTCACAGATATTTGACTCTTTCCTCCGATATTATGTTGGAAAAATAGTAGAAAAGAATCCAGAAGACATTGGAATTTACGTGGTTCGGTTACTCTACTCTTAAGTAGCTCATTCAATAATACTTTGGATTACCTTCTCTTTACTAATTTTGGTTGTGTTTAAATATTTTTAATTTTGAAATATAGTGGCATTTTCGTCATTTTCATGGGTAGAAAATAACAAAAATGTTGTTGTGTTTAAAAATAAAAAATATTTACACATTCGAAATTAGTAAAACTTAGTTTATAAATTAAGCATAACTAACTTTATATTTTTATAAAAAAATAAAAAAAATTTATGAAGTCCCGTAGGGCTGGATGCATGGGATCATCCTTCCAACTTATGAATGCATCCACTCTGCGTTCTGATGACTAGTGATTATATTTGAAATTGACTATTTAATTAACTAGAAAACCAAATTTAATTTGAATGAAAGATTCGCATGGTTCTGATCTCATTACAATGTTTCTAATTTTTTGGCTATATATAATATCGATTAGATATTGTGATTGTAGTTAATTAGTTGGCGACAAATGATTGATTGCTTTTGAATAGGTGATATTTTGTTAAACATAGTATTTTTTTGCATCAAATGCAACAAAAAATACATTTAAAATGACCATTAAAAGTTGACTGCCAACGCCACTGAGGCTTTGCCTTAGTGGTAACACCCTTTGTCACCAAAAACGAAGATGGGTGTTCAAATGTTGGTGGGGGCATTTGTCTTCTAATATATTATATTGGAGCTTTGTCTCTAATTGGTAGGTGGGAGCTTGGGTCTCCCAAGTTGATAGATGGGAGCATGTGTCTTCTTCTTGTAAATTATAAGAATGTCTTAAGGACTTAATTGTAATAGAAATTTGAGGTGAATGTAAATATATACTAATAAAAAAAATTGACGACAAACTGTAATAAAAGTTTCAGCCACAGCTAAGGTAGGATTTGACTCCATTTACTCAAATATAACTAAATTAAAATTTTGACTCCAAAAAGTTGACAACAGATACTACATTGTCTTGTAGCGTCTTAAAAATATGTAAAATCAATAGAATGAAATGATTTAATATATGTTAATGTTAAAGCTATATATTCAGCATGTAAGTCATCTAAAATAACATTCTTCTAAGATAAATGATTTCATAAATTATTCTTTTTATAGTAATTTTCATAAGTTCTTATTACATTTTATTAATCTGAGCATCATTCATAATTTATACATATACACATTTTAAAACAATGATAGCCCACCCAAGAATTTAATTAAAATGATTTTAATATCATCTTTTCAAAATGTTGCTAAACAAATAAATAAATAAATAAATAGTTTAATTTTAGTAATTAATACGTGGGACAATAAGCTGTAGACATATACTACCTGTGGGAACAAGAATTGTATATTCTCTGTCATCCGCGTCAGAGAACAATCACCTTCCAATGAAGACTTCATGATTGTGCTTAGTCACACAAGCATTTCTCGGTATCTGACTCACAAGATCATGATCATAGCCATTTACTTATTTTTTTATTTTTTTTTATTGGTTTTATTGTGACAACTAATATTGTAATTAGACATGTTTACAATCCTCACACAATAGAGAAAATCTTTCTATAATTCCTCCATCTCAGGTGGAAACTATAAAACCCCTGTCATTTCTTGGGAGAACAATGCAAAAACTGTCACTTACTAAAGGAAGACAATGCATATTGAGTCGATCTCGAGTCTGCCAAATAAGAGGAAGTAGCTGGGCACCGCCCTGGTAGCATTTTTTTTATAGGATGCTATTATACAAAATGGGAACCGATCCCCTTAGAATGGTTACTGGAAATTTGCGAAGAATCCCTTGATTTACAGTTTAATGGTTCAATTTACAAATCTAATTCGTTGATTGTGTTTGAAATTGTTTTCTAGGTCCCTTGATCTTTTCAACCGGTCCAAATACATATTTTTTTATTTTTTGAAATTTTTTATAAACATGTTAATCTAATTGTATTTAAAATGATTTAAATACTCTTATTTTTTAAAAATCCAAAATAAATGTATACACATATCCAAACAAGGGTATATAAGTCATTTTAAATACAACTAAATTAACATATTCATAAAAAATTTTCAAAAAAATAAAAAGAAGTATTTGGACCTATCTAAAATTGTTGAATTTCAGACCTGTTTGAAAAGTTCCGGACTCGTTTTTCAACTAGAAATGTGTTCATTGTCCTGACAAACAAAATTAGTGGCTCATAGGACATAATCACATAAAATAAATGTTTTATAGGGTGACATTGTTCTAATAACAAAAGTTAATGTATGTGGCTACCTATTTCCTAATTTAAATTAGATGTATGATCTTGTTGGCTTACTTAGTTCATGCTAAACAAATTATTTAAATTTTTTTTTCATAAATTTATGGGAAAATTCCATATATACCCACGGATTTTATCCCTAATTCCATTTATACCTATGAATTTTTAAAAACTTCTCTCATGTCCACGAATTTTTATCCTAATTCCACTTATAACAAAACCGTTAAGGATCCGTTAAATGGATCATTAGCTCCCTTGTAAAATGACGAATATGTCCAAACTCTAATGTAATTTAAGGTTGTTGTGCTTAAAGTTAAAGATTTATTTTCAAATAATATATGATTTTATAATTGTAGAATTACTAAGAATTCGTTATAATATGAATTTTTAGCTATAGAATTATAACTAGAGATGGGCATATTCATCAATCTTTAACAGTGTGGGTATAAGTGGAATTAAGATGAGAATTTATTAGTACGAGAATTTTTTTTGAAAATTCATGGGTATAAGTGGAATTAAGGGTAAAATTTGTGGGCATATAAGAAATTTTCTCTAGATTTATTAATCTAAATGTATTTATTATATAGAAGAATATTTCCATTTTTAGAAATATGTATATATTTTTTAGATTTTTAAACCCAGTTATTTTAGTAATTTTTTAATCATTAAAAATCAATAAAATATTTTTTGTTTAAAAATCCAAAATAATATATATCTTCAAAATAGTAAACCTTGATTTATACGTTAAATACATCTAGATTAATAAATTTATAAAAAAACTGCAAAAATTAATTACAAAGAAATTTATTAGTATGAGCTTAGTAATCTTAGTCCGCGCTAACATATCATACATTTTTAAATTTCAGTATATCTATAGGTTATTTGACAAAATTTTGTGAAAATTTCAAATATGCCCGTGAATTTTCACTACAGTTTGGCGTCTATCAAGTATCTACGAATTTTTGAAAATTTCTGTTGTCCACGCGAATTTTCAGCAACGGTGCTCCCTCTGGCGAGTTGCAACGGCTATTTAATATGCATGTGGAATGACCAGCGTGACCCTGGTGATCTTAGGTATTCGCATCTCTGCGGCCACTGCTGCCGATCTGCACAAATTTCTAAATCCATCCAACCATCGCAGCCAGAGAGGTGCAGTTGCAAGGTTGGGTTTGAAGAGCGTTGAAACAGGGGGAGAGTTGCTGTCGTTCGTGGTTGGGAAGCCGCCGATTGAAACATGGAGGTGCCAGAGAAGACGAACCATGCTGCCATCTACGTTGTTGATCGATTCCGAATTCTGGAATTGATGGAGTGGATTTCTCCGTTGCCAACCTTGGATGGCCGGAGAAGATGGGATGGGACGCCTGTGCTTGAAGAAATAGAAGCCAATAAGGATTCCTAAATGGCAGCCACAGCCATCGCCGAATCGGGAAAGATGAAGCACCATATGGGTGCTCCGGTGGTGCACCGTAATTTGTGGCCATACCATCAAGTTGATTTGTATATGGATGGGTAATGGAGCTATTTACAAAATATTGAAAATCAAAAAAATCAAAAATAAGAACTCATACTTGGGATTTCCATATGTTGGTTGTATTAAGTATGAATTTTTAACTGCATTTGTAAGGCAAAAATTGGTTGTATGTGAGTGAATGTCACCACTTGTAAGCTTGCGGCTAGTGGGTTGACCCGTTGAGTATCCTAAAATGGGCAGGATAAGTTTCTATTCTTATACTCACAAGCTAGAATAGGTTCCAAGTAAAAAAAAAAAAATACTCCATTCAATTATGGTAAAGTAGGTTTTAAAGTCCGAGTACCCGAAACCGACTCGAATTATTAATATATGTTTAATATAAAATATATATCTTTTATAGTAAATGATATTAATGTATTATTTAAATATACAAAAACTTATTTAATTTATCAATTATTTAGTAAATTTATTTCAAAAATTATGCTACTATCATCTTATTTTAGGTTTTTAAGTAACATTTGTAATAAAATTATAATTTTAAAATACAGTATAAAGATGTAACACGTTGGTGGCTAACTTTCACGCTTAGCCAACGATCATTATATTATCAGAAAATCTAGAAACATCTTTCCAGAATCATGAAATTGAGGGGTTAGATGGAATCACCCTATATAAGTATTCTCACATTATATTATCTACTATAATACATAACATAATTATAAAAGCTAAACTAAATAAATTTGTTCAAATCTCATTCAATTCATCCATATAAACAATTACTTATTAACTCTATAATAAAATAATCTTTACAAGAAGTCCTCACTACATCACTTATTTACCCACAAAAAGGTTAATTTGATCTTTCCTACATATTAAGATCATAATTCATATATGCCGATCCAGATTTTTTCTCATTCTTGTTGAGCATCAACCCTGTGTCTGGCTCCTATATCAGTTTTTCATCTAAAAACATCAATATAAGAAATCATGAGTCCGAGCCAACTCAGTAAGTAGGATAATGGTAAAACTCAAATATTAAACCAAACAAATATCATTTCCATAAAATAACTCAAACATAAAAAAAATCTCTAAAATTTATATGTTTATCTATACTATACGCATGCAAGCACTCAAACTTCAAATGCTTTTGGAATGCAAAGGTTCATCCTTATCTTCATCCTTATCATCATCCATGTTACCTGGTGTACCAGGTAGACTCATCGTCATCAAATATCTTATACAACTATATCACAGTATACAACCACTCTTCTTATTCTTTAGGTCGCCCAAAAAATCATCATATGTCATGTCAACATGCAACAATGCACTAATACATTATGCTCATGCTCATGTGATCATTCTAAAATATATCCATCAAATTTAGATAATTTATATAATTCAAATATCATCATTAAATCATCATTATCTCAAAATAATTTATCGAACTCTTTAACTCAAGTTAATAATTAAAGTCATCAAAATATACATCTTAAGAAAGAAATTTGCATAAAAATCTCAAATAAAACATACAAATCATCAGAAAACATTCATGCCCAAAAAAATAAACATTCATCAACATCCATAAGCATCCAAATAAGAGCGAAAAAATCCTACTTACATTTTATGCGAATTTTCAAATCTCTAACTTAGGGCTTTATAAGATTCTAACATCTTTTCACTTTAATCTACATCAAAATAAGAATAATATTCTTAAATAGTATTTCAAAATAATTTTCTTTAATTTCTTCCTTATTCTTAAATAGCTTATTTTTCTCATTCTCAAATTCCGAACTCCTATCTAGAGACACTCATCTCCTACATCACCTCAAATTTTCTAAAATAACTATTGTCTTTCATAATAAAATATTATTTTAAAATTATTCATCTAGGTTTCATGCTTATATTTCATCTCCATGAAAAAATTTCATTCCTCTATCCTATTAGGGTTTAGAATTTCTAACCCTAACATCTCAATTTCATACTTAATTTCTTTCATATCATCACAATATATTGAATAAATGCAATAAACAAGAAGAACAAAGAAGAATGGAAAAGAAATTGTTTACCTCAATTTCTACCAACTTTTTCCAAATCCTCCAACTTTAAACCCAACTCACGAAATCCAAATCCACCAACCTTAAGGTTTTCTCTCACTCCTCCCCTCTTCCTCCTCTCTCTCTCTCTCTCTCACTCGCTATCTCTCCTCTCTCCTTCTCCTTCTCCTTCTTCTTCTCTTCCCTTCCATTTTCTTCCTTTCTGTCTGCGTGTCTTTTTACCCCACTGGAAGATGGTCAAGCGGTTTAGGTTATTAGATGATTTTTGTGATATTTTCAAAATAGTCACTAGCTTTTATGATTTTTTAAAATAGTCACTCCATTCAAAAGATCTATAAATAAGTATGTTTTGGGGTTTTACAAAAGACTATTTTAAAGAACCGATTTAGAACCAAAATTGGAATCGACTCGACCTTAAAAAATAAGATAGGGTTTGCTTAGAACTAATCCGACCTAAAATAGGGTAAGGTAAGAGTTATTAGGAATAAGATAAGGATATGATCGACTCCAAACTGGACCCAAGTTGTACCCTTACATGCAATTATTTATATGTTGCTAAATATTATATCCAGCCAACTTAATGTATAAGTAGTTAGATAAGCGTTACATATAACCAAAAAATAGCTTCTTTTGTTACAGCATTTATTTTAGGTTATTTATTTTTTAGTCATAAAAATTTATTAAGTTAATAATTACATATCTAGTTAAATAAATAATTTTAATATAACGAATTAGTTGGAAAATCAAATAATTAAGGCTTTAATTTCCAAGAAGTTGATTAATCATTGCCTACATGAATATTAGATGCAGCAATTCAGACGTCATCATACAGATGTGTCGTGAGTGGAAAAGGAACCTATCAATTATGTATTCGAATATCCATCCAATAACCATTCTCAATATTTCCCATACCCACTTACTACTATAATAACAGGCAAAATTTCTTTTATACTTATAACATTTGCACAAAATTTCTATTATACTTATAATGTTTCATAAATTCCTCTTATACTTATAACATTTCACTCAAAATTCCTATTATACTCACAACTATTGTCTACGTTATTGAAAAAATGAATTTACCCCTCTAAAAATTTTCAAATTAAAATGATTCAATCTTAATATGACTCTTGAATTATTTAATGCCACATATCAATGATTTACTATCATCAATTGAGTCATATTAGGGTTGAATTATCTTAACTAGGAAATTTTGAAGGGAAAAATTATCTTTTTAATAGAGTAGATAACAAGTGTGTTAACCACATGGGCATGAGAAAAATTTAGGGTGAAAAATTATGGTTACAAGAGAAATTTATAAAATATTATGGATATAAAAGGAATTAAGGACAAGCATTATGAGCATGAAAGGAATTTTTTCGTAATTGTATATATACGTGCACAGTGTGCCCACTTTTATGTGACCAAGTTACATAGAAGCAATTTTATATAACCACTTCAAATTTATGATTTTGTTACCTAATGAAAAATCTAATCCATCTATTGAATTTAACATCATTTGTTTAGATAGGAGAACAAGTTTCATCCAAATCAAGTATGTGCATGACCACGTTTATTCAAAAGAGATATAACCATGTATAAAGTAGAAAAAATACTTAGATCCACTCACAAATGTATTAAAATATAATAATACTTCATAGAAACATATATCTACATAGTAGTGCTATTTTAGATGATTTACATGTTGAAAATACTACTTAATTGATATTTAGTATTAAATCATTTTATTACGTTAATTTTACACATTTATAGATGAAGCCTATATACAGTGATATTAAACAAACGAAAGAATTTTCGTAATAATATAAATGACGCTGAATAAAATAGAGGGAGCAAGTTTTCATTAACCATTAAGATATTAAAAGGAGATTACATAAAAGAAATTTTTATAGAAGTATCCCGGTATATGTATATATCTATCCCACTTCTATGTAACTTAGTTACATAGAAGCGGACCCATATATAACCCCTTTAAAATCTAATATTTTGATCTTTAATGAAAAATCCAATCTAGTCATTGTATTTATCATTATTTATTTATCTAAGAGACCAAGTTTCATCCAAATCGAGTATGTTTATGAGTCATATTTGTTCAAAAACTCATATTCATGTGTAAATTATGAAAAATATTTAGATCTGTTTACACATGTATTAGAATATAATAATAATTTATAAAATTATTTATTCATATAGAAATGATATTTTGAACAGTTTAGAAGTCAACAATAATACTTTAAATTTGATATTTTAGTATTTTTCATAATTTACACATGAATATATATATATTTTCGAACACATGTGACCCATCAACATACTTGATTGGGATAAAACATGATCTCTTAGATAAATAAATAATGTTAAATACAATGAATGAATTATATTTTTTTTATCAATGATCAAAATCTTAGATTCTGAATGGGTTATATAGCTCCGCTTCTATGTGACCTGGTTATATAGAATCAGACCTATATAATCTCTTCAAATTTTAAGATTTTGATCCTTAATAGAAAATTTAATTCATTCATTATATTTAACACTATTTGTTTATTTAGGAGACTAAATTTCATCCCAATCAAATATGTTTATAGGCCTCATTTGTGCAAATATATATATATATATATATTCATGCGTAAATTATGAAAAATACTTTGATTTATTTACACATGTATTAGAATGTAATAATACTTTATAGATCATTCGTTCATTTAAAAATAATATTTTGGGCGGTCTAGATGTCGAAAATACTACTTTAAAATTGATATTTTAACATGTTTCATAATTTATACATGAATATATATTTTCTAACAAATGTGGTGCGGCCCATAAACATACTTGATTGAGATGAAATTTGATCCCCTAAATAAACAAACGATATTAGATACAATAAATGGATTAAATTTTTCATCAAAATCTAAAATCTTAGATTTTGAAGGGGTTATATGAGTCCACTTCTATGTAACTTGATTACATAGAAGTGGAGCCATGTATGTAGACTACACTTATTGCTTGAACCTCCAACGTAGGGC
Organism: Annona cherimola; assembly: GCA_030490835.1. Taxonomy (NCBI): domain Eukaryota; kingdom Viridiplantae; phylum Streptophyta; class Magnoliopsida; order Magnoliales; family Annonaceae; genus Annona; species Annona cherimola. The sequence continues at coordinate 2,354,224 of CM059973.1, read as the reverse complement.
TATAACTATGTTAATTTCTACTCTAGCTACCAACGTACTCCGCTTCAAATGTAGTTATCCAATAAATATCCAAAGTATTTCTTACACATGATTAATGGAATTGCAAATAAGTCAAGTTCAATTGTAATTTCCATCTTTTTTATATTAAGAACATCATACATTCATATCAAATATTATAAGTTGCTCGGGTCTTTGCAAAGCGAATCTTGAATGCAATTAGGTGGTCTTCCCCACCAAATGTGATTGCCCTCATTATCTGACGCAACTAAACCCGGAAGTGAATGCTCAACAACGTTTCCACTCCTAAGCACATGATAAAATGAGACTTTTTCGAATTTTGAAGTACAATGATTTATCTCTTATATCACAATACCTAATGTGGATGAAAGCATACATGATTTATCTTTTGATGACTTTGATAATGACAAAAAATTTGATTAATCTTCATTTAAAGTGATCTTATTTTAATTGGACAAGTTTATATATGGTCATGATTATCTCTGTGATTGAGATATCGTTGTGTGATATCTTGATGAGATAAGGAAATATATTTGTCACAGAGAATCTCGATTGCAAATTTAATTTATTGATAAGGTTGTTTTTAATAGTGATTGGTTGTATGATTAATGTGATTGGTTGTCACTAATTGTAAAGTTAGTTTTGGATAGATATATCCTCAAGTTATTTATTTGATTGGATTGAATTACTTCGTGGACATTATGGTTGATTGAAATAAGGAAGTATAAGTTGTTATGAGTTGTATTTACATAAACATTGAAGTTGGGAGAGAAATCTATTTTTTTAAAGAACAAGAGAAAGGCAATTGTTGGAGATAGAAAGGTCATCTAGAATTTCAGCGATACCTCTTTGACTTTTTTTTTTGTTAAAAAGTAAAAAAAGTCAACTATTTTGTGACAAAATGTCAGCTGTTTTTGACAATACAGAAATGTGTGGAAACTGCGTGACTAAGTTCTTTTGGGCTATTATTATAATCTTTTAAGCCAATTTTCAAGAGAGGACTGATGACTATAAAAAGGAGCTCAATGCCAAAGCAATACACACATTTTTACAGGAGGAAAACTTGTAGAAGAATGTGAAGATTGAAGAAGATTTTTTGAGGCAGTTGCTGCGGGAGAGCTATAAACTTGAACTTTAAAATTTTCATTCGACTGGAGTTCTTTAAAAAGTCAACTTTGTTGTTTTTTAAAAAGTCAACTTTTTTTTTGTTAAAAAGTCAACTATTTTGTGACAAAATGTCAGCTGTTTTTGACAGTGCAAAAATGTGTGGAAACTGCGTGACTAAGTTCTTTTGGGCTATTATTATAATCTTTTAAGCCAATTTTCAAGAAAGGACTTATGACTATAAAAAAGGACTTCAATGCTAAAACAATACACACATTTTTACAGGAGGAAAACTTGGAGAAGAATATGAAGATTAAAGAAGATTTTTTGAGGCAGTTGCTAACTTGAACTTTAAAATTTTCATCCTAGTGGAGTTGCTCGTGCAGATATTCTAAACTAGTTTTTTTTAGTTTGGTTTTATATTACTTTAGTGTTGATGATAATCAAACTAAGAAGAAATGAATTAGGATTTTGATTACTTTACTAGCTACCTAAAGCTGAGTTTTAAAAATCTATAAAATAGTTCTTTTAACATTATCATTGTAGCTACTCTAATGAAAATTGACTAGTGGAACATAAGCTTTGTGTGCTTGAAGTGGAGTAGGTCTGGATGGTCAAAATCACTATAATTGTTCTGTCTTTATAGTTTGGATTCGTATTATGGCTGTAATTATTATTAATTCCTTCTTTATCCAAGTTTATTTGAATAACCATTACACAACGCCAACGGTGGATATAGTCTTGTGATTTTTTGTTAGGAAACTGATCCACTCTCCACTTTCCAATTAAGGTCAACCAACCAAATGATCTCTGATTGCATGAAATTACCAAAATTTAATCAACTGTTAATTAACCAAAAACACATAGCTTGTGTAACCAAAATTATGTTGTCAGGTGATCTTTTAGCTCATGGCAAATAAATTATCTTTTAATTTTTAAAATTTTTATAAAACTATTAATCTAGGTGAATTATTTTACTATTTTTGAAGATTTATATATTTTTTAAAATTTTATATACAAGGGTATTTTAGTCATTTTAAGCTGTTAAAAATGAGTAACAAAGCATAATGTTTAAAAATTTTAAAAATATTCCCATGCCCAAAACGGTTAAACTTGGTTTACAAATGAAGATTAGCAGTTTTACAATAAACTTAAAAAATAAAAAAAAATGTTATTTTGCTCGGATTTGTTAGCCCGGGTTGATAAGATGGCCAATCAATTATGTTACCAAAAAAGTTTTAATGACCAAACAATCCCCTCCCCATCAACCATCTTCAACATCTTCGATTCTATCTTGATAGATTTGGGCCTTCATCCTATTAGCTTGACAGACAATTTAATTTATTAGCTCAAACCATTTACCATATTTTTAAATTTTTTTACTTTTATAAAAGTGTTATGTTAAGTATACCTAACTTATATACCAAGTTTTACCTTTTTCAAATGTGTCTCTGTGTGTGTATATATCTTGGAATTTCAAACATAAGAGTGTTACAGTCATTTTAATAAGTAAAATGGTATGTACATATTTTCGAAAATAGAAATTTTTTGACGAATAAAAATGGTATTTTTAGTTTTTAGATTAAATGCACATAGAATAAAAATTTTATAAAAATATTAAAAATAAAAATTAGGGAGACATTGCCTAGGTTAACAGGATCATAGCTCAATAAAGTTTTATTTTGCAAATTGCCACTAGAACAAACTAGGGCATCAGCAACCAAAAAATTGCAAGTGGTGCATTCAACCATTAAAATTTTAGGTAACACAAGTTTTTATTGCCAAAAAACAAATTTTTATGATGTTAACCTGATCAAGTAAACTAATAAGGCTGGAAATAAATCGATACGAAGAGAATATGTTGGGATCGTAGATCAGAGAAATATAAAATATAATTTCATATGATCATTAAGAAAAAATCATTTTAAATGTAAAAGTGGAATGGATTTCAAATGATCATTAAGGTCGGCCTATATGTGGAGATTCCATCATTCAAATTTATGGAACCTGGGATCCATACGACTGGAACCCAAAAAACTCGACAATTTTTTGTTATAACATCTAACTACAGGACAACTTGACATAGTATAAACTTGAAGTTAATGGGACATACTGTTATGGTCACATGACTATTGACGTTTTCCGTGGTCAATTCTTTCTTTGGGTTTCCCTTAATAATTTTAAAAAATCTAACATCTCTTATATGTTTAATATAGTCTATTTAATGAAGATCAAAAAAATAAATCTTTATTGTAATTTTACGTGCGCCACAACTTTTAAAATAACATAAACACTTATGTAATTTTAACTTAATTCGCTTGAATTAATTCTATTTGATATTCAAATGTTATGAAAACTTGTATAGCCATTGTTTTACATATAAAGGACATTTTAGAAGGTTGGATTACTAAAATACAAGTACATAAGTTGGTGGTCTCTAGCGATGAAATAATTCTTAATGTATTCATATTCACTCTTGAATTATTCAATGCTTGTCATTCACATGAATCTTTGATTAAAATGATTTTTACTGTTTTAGCTAATAAGGTAATAGCATGATTGGTGGATGGCTTTGAAGTTTATAAAATCATGGGCTCCCACTATGGGAACCGATCGCCTTCACCCGGGAGCAGGCAGCGTTGCCTGCTCCCGGGCGCATACCCCCATTTTTTTTATTTTTTTTAAAAATGTTTTTATAAACTTGTTAAGACAAGTGTATTTAACATGTGTATAAATTTTTATCATTTTTGAATATTTTTAGATATTTATTTTTTATTTTTGAAAATTAGTGGCATTTTAGGTAATTTTAAATTACTAAAATGCCATTGATTTTAAAAAATAAAAAATAAATATCTAAAAATCTCCAAAAATGGTAAAAATTTATATACATGTTAAATACACCTATATTAACATTTCTTAAAAAAAATTTCAAAAAACAATAAAAAAATGGGTGTGTGCACCCGGGAGCAGGCAACACTGCCTGCTCCCGGGTGCAGGCCATCGGTTCCCTCCCACTATACCTAACCGTAGGGGACTTATATGGTCAGGTGACCATATATAGAAAATGTTTTAAATTTAGGCTGTGCTAGATGTGATGCGAAAGTGGTAGAAATTTTGATGGGAAAAAATTTTGAAAAATAAGAAAGCAATGTGCATACTATGATAAGGTAATGATTGAGAGTAAAGAAATTAAGATGAAAACAGCTAGGCTAATTGCAGGAAAAAATGTGAAGAATATTCAAAATATAAATTTAATAATTTAAAATGGTATAAGTGGGCAGTTAAGAAATCGAATTCAACCGGATGGTTCAACTAGTTCAACAGAGAACAGGTAACCAGCTTGAGCACGACTTCAATGGGAACCCTATTTCCCATTGGCCTAAATAGGAACTATCTTCAAAATTTTACATTTATATTTTATTTGAAAAATCTCACCGCACATATTATTTAAAATGTAATTTTAATCATTCCAAGTGAAAATCATAAAAATCAAGTGGTGTTAATTAAAAAATTACAATGTAAGTATATTAATGGTATATATATATATTAGACTACAAACGATATATATCGAGGTTTCTTTAATCTTAAACGTTATTCACATGTATTTTATATAGATCAGTCTAAAAAAAAATCTTTTATGTTGCTAAGAGTAAATGATTATCATTTTTACATGTTAAATATATATATATTTTTTTAATTATTTAAGATTACACTAATATCTGGTTTATCTAATTTCTACTATGAACAGTATAAATTATATTTTAAGTAACATGTAGAGCAGGATTTTAGAACTACGGCAAAAATATCAAGTTTTTAGATGGTTTCCATCGATCCGTTCTCAACCATCTCGGTCCAATAGTCATCGGTGGTGGTCTATCACTTAAAAAGTTACTTGGTAGGTTGTTATGTAATAAATAATATTGTGTATACTCATAAATAGTCACAACATTCAGAAAAGAAATAATAATAATAAATAGTCTCAGCATATTTCCATTCAAATCAAAGATTTTTTTATGTAAAATAAAAAAGAACTTCGATTTTAATTGAAATAGTTAATCTATATATGAAGCTTAGAATTATTTTAAGAGGCCAAAATATAAATTAAAATGACTAAAAATATCTAAAATATAAATAAATATACTTTATAAAATAGTAAATTAATGATTCAAAGTGGTTTGATCAAACGATTAAACCAACCAAATCAGCGAATCCACTTTTGATGACATTGACATTTGACAAGGATTGGGGATTTTTTTTTTTTACCTCGAATTCTCTCAACTTTACATTAAAATATCACTTTCGATGGGTAGCGTGATTAAAAGAAAAAGCATCCAAAAATTTTAAGTTTCCCTAAGCAATCGATCATCAACATCTACCCATCGATCCATCATATATAATTCCCTCATCTTGCAAATTAATTGAAATGCATGTCGCTGTTCAATAGTCTACTTCTCCACTAGATATCAATGCCGAGAGCCGTGAACAAATCAAAGTAAGAGAAAGTGGGGGATATATAGGTACACGAGCTAAACATCACACGTCTCTGCGCACAATTAATTCAATCAGAGCTCTGTATGATCAGGTGGGAACTACTGCTTTGAGTAATATGATAATACGATTATATAGGGTAATTTGCAAATACACCAATTTAGTTTTACCATAATTGCAAATATACCCATTTAATGTCAAAAATCGTAAATAATTCTCATATAGTTTGACCATAATTGTAAATATTCACACGCCGTTACTACACCTTCACAACATAGGCATATTTGCAAAGATATACAAATGCCATGAATATATTTGTAAAAACTAAATATATCAGCTTAATTTTAAAATTACAAATATACACACATAGTTTGCGTATTTTTGTAAGTATATGTACACCGTGTCGGTGCAATAACAGTGTCATAACGGCATGAGTATATTTATGATTAAAGTCAAACTATATTGCGTTATTTGTAATTTTTGAACTTATATAAATATATGCAATTATAATCAAACTAGGTATATATATATATATATATATATATATATATATATATATATCACCCAATTATATATCAAGAATGTAGGGACTTGATTATTTTAGTCTAAATTGAGCCCATCTTCCTGTACAGACCGGTCTAAAAAAATATTTTTTAAAATTTTTTATAAAATTGTTAACCTAGATACATTTAATCTATAAATCATATTTCACTATTTTTGAATATGGATATATATTTATTTTCAATTTTTAAATACAAAAATATTTTAGTCATTTAAATTATTGAAACATGACTAAAATAACTGGTTAAACCCGGCTCGCTGAATCCCAATTGAGCAATGTTGAAACACCTCGTAGAACTATGCATGGTTAGGTGGGAACTACTGCTTTGAGTAATGTAATAATATTATTATACAAAGAAAATGTTGTTGGGTAGAGTTCTAATGTATAAAATTTGTAATGTATGTAAATTATTTGCAAATAGGCCAGCAGAGACCTCACCTCATTCACCAAATTTGGTTATTTCCAACAGCTGAAGGCAAAATGATTAAAATGACCCGTTCCTTTTTAAAATAATGATTAAGAAAATTTCTTTCTCTTAATTGCTATCCCTTTACGTGATATTGCATTCCTAGATTTTTTTGCAATTTTACATTTTTAATAACAAATTTATCTTTTGAAAAATCAGAGCAAAAAAGCTGATAAGATTTTGCTTGGCCAGTGTTTTCCAAATTTTAGGTGCTCATTTGTTCGAAAATGGAAATCCTATCAAGCTGGCACGCGTATATTAATGAATGCACTTTTTGACGATCAAATGCCAATATTAAATAAACAAAATAAATGAATTATTTTTTAAATTGCAAAAAGCCACATATGCTAAGTTTGGCCAAACATGCCCTAGAGGTAGACAAATGATAGCTACTTGTTCTTTTCTTTCTATGATATTTAATAATCTATAATTAAGTTATATATTCAAAACATATTTCTTTTATTTTTAATTATTTTATGAGTATAATCATGCAAAAAAATGGGTTCCAAACTTCCATTATTAGAGAACCGCTCTAATGAAAATGAATTGGCAAAACTTTTCATTTGAGGCCTATTGCGGTATGCAGTGAACTTGAAATTCAATCAGCTACGAAATCTGATATTATAAATCAACCCTCACACCATGAAAGAAATTTTTGTAAATACCTCATCATAAGAGGAATTAATATAACAATCCCTATTACCTGGGGAATTGAATTTTTGCGCCCATCAGGGATTGAACCCACAACCTCACCATCACCGACCACTAGTCATGACCAACTGAGATATAACCCAGTTGGCTAAAAAATAATTAATTAGTTCCATTTAAAAGGCCTAATTAGGATGTTAATTATAATAATTCATAAAATAATTCTTCAACATAAAAGAAATTTTTGGGTATTTTGAAAATATATATTCCTATAATACTTGATCGAGATTGTATCCATGTCCATTCATTTGACATATTTACAAATCTGCTTATAAGTTTTACATAGAATTGCATGAATATATGCCTGTTGCATAAGGGCTTCATCTATTTGCTAGGATTTTTTTTTAAAAAATGATGAAAATATCCTTTAAGCCAAGAAAAACTGTTGAAATTTTTACAAATATTGTGTAACCATGTTCCTAAAAACAATTCTAGAATAAATGAAGTCTAGCTTGTTAATTTCAAGCTCCGGTTTAAGAAACTAGGGCTAAGAATCGGGTTGGACCATATCAGTTCAAAGTTCGCCTAAATATAACCTTACTTTTTAAAAATTTAGTTGACCCTATTTTTATACTAGGTCGAAACAAGGTCAACTTGAACCTCATTTTTTTAATAGTTCTTATGAAAAATTTCGGGTTGGTATTAGATTGCTTTCAAGACAAAAAGTCAAGTACAAAATACTAGTCAAATAAGATAATTTTAAAAATTTATATATCCATCAAATATAGTGATATATCTATTCCAAAATTCCATGTTACCTACTTCAATATTTTACTAATTATTAAAAATATGTCATTACTAAAACAAAACATGAGAAAATATAGTGTAAATTCATTAAAATAGGTTAATTTACAATTATATGTATATATGCAAATTTCTCTTATTGATTGTATTCTAGATAAATTGATTCTTCTACTTTCGATATAATTAATTATAAAAAATGTGAAAATTTCGAAAGAAAATAATAATAAGATTTAAATATATGCTTATAATTTTTAATAAATTAATATATGCTGGGCGGGGTTGGGACTTTAAGGTCAGGTCATGGTTAACCCACCTCAATCCTATTTTTGAATTTGGACTAAAATTTCTGACTCATTCTTATACCGGATAAAAAAAATATTCATTTTATTCAGTCAAAAACAGGTCGAATTAAAGTCGGGTCACGGGTCAACCGGTACTAATTTCCTCCCCTACCAGGAGACTCACTGCATCAAATTCTATATATATATATATATATAATGAGGCCGCCTTGAAAGTTGAATCCATTTTATCAAACTTCACAACTCCACTGGAAATTCCATATACAATCAGAGCGCACTAAGGCCACAAGCTGAAAGGAAAAAAAAAAAAAAAAAAAAAAAAAATCTTTTTCAAACAAAATTGAAAGCAGGAAACCCCACTGGAAATGACGATGACCATAAAAGCATCTGGAAATCCAATTGCCAGCATTGTAGCATTGTCGGCAACGCTGGAAAAAAACAAACACAAGCATCGACGTTGTCAACGTCCATCACTTTTCGAAAAAGCTACTTCAATGCGTCAACAGAGTAGTCCTAATGGTCTAAAAATCATTCCTAGCATATTATCATCTAGACATCAACAATTACACTTGCAATATAAACACTAAACAGCGGATTTTGCAAATATATCTTTACAATATGATCTGACTAATGTTGTCATTATATTCTGATGTTTTAAAAAGTAACAAACATCTAAGGTTGGGGCCATTTTGAAAACTTAAAAACTTTTCATTAAGTATGAGATAGAACTTAAATATGGTAAGTTTGGTTTCAACAAAAACTTTTGAATGAAAAGAGAACCCTGCATAGCGCAGTTGGTTTCTCATCGGTGACAATAGTGCCCTACATCCATGACTCAAATCCCCATTAAAAAAAAAAATTTTGATGAAAAAAGTTTTTGAGATGGGAGATGTGATATGATATAATAAAAGTAATGACGAGGAATAAAGAAAAATAAAATTAAAATAGATAGGGTAGTTGTTTGAAAAGATATGAAAAAATGATTAAAAATATAATACTATATAAGAAAATGTAAAGAAACTATTAAAACTACGGTATTTGCAAGGAGGAAGTTTTAAATGGAATGTTTTAAATAAAAAAAAGTTTTAATAAAAACCAAATGTACCCATAAGGTCTTTGGTGCTTGGCTGTAGCAACTGCTTCACCAACCAAGAGTTTTCTCCGGAATTGCAGTTTAGTCAATAAGATGGACAATTTGAGGATATATCCAATGAATTTTGCCAATCATATTGGAAATTATGTTGTATATTATTATATATTCTATTATTAGCATATCGTTTCTTTTATGATTAGCAGTTATAAATATAGTTAATAACATTAAATAGGCTATAATTATGCTAACTTGCTAGCTTTATGGTATTATACTAATTTAGGCTTCATATTATTCTAGACTGACTTACCACCTAAGTTATTATAAAGATAAATATGCGAAAGCTTAATAAAAGAATCACATTGAATTCTTCCAAATTCTTATGTGGTATTAGAGCAGGTAAGGAAGTTCTCCAAGTAATTTCTCTTCTTCTTTGTGATTGCTCATTATTCCTCTAGTATAGCAACATTGTCTTTGATTAGACACGGAAGGTGTTTTTCTTCTTAATTAACATCCTCTACAATCTATTACTCATCAAATGCATAAGGCATTATTTTCTTCTTGGTTCTCACTTTCACTACTTCATCTTTAAACAAGTCAATTGAACCCATTATTTCATATTATTTGCATCTATCAGATAGTCCTGGAGCTATGATACTTCTTGCATATTTAATAATGAAAACTATGACGTATGGATCAAAACTGTGCAAAATGGTCTAAGCGCTAAAAATAAATTGGCTTTTATTGACAAGACCCTCACTAAACCATAAATCAAATTAGATCACAAGCCTCCAATAGAAGTGCAAATTTAGAAACGGTGCAATTATATGTTGACATCCTAGTTGTTCAAGATTATAATATAACTCTTACATCCTAGTGCGACATATGTTGAAACTACTAAGGTCATGTGGAAAGACCTAAAGGAACATTTTTTATCTTAGAAAATGCACCTTACATTCATCAATTGAAAAACGAGACCAAATCCCTAAAATAGAGAGGTATAACTGTAATTGCCTATTACTCAAAATTGAAAGGACATAGGATGAATTGAACAACTACTCTAGTTTTCCTGAATGTACTTATGGTGCTACTAAAGAATTTATTTGTGAAAAGGATGATAAAAAATTTATCAGTTTCTTTTCTTTTGGACCTTGATGATGATATTTTTGAGACTGTAAGTCCTCGAATTCCTAGCACAAATTTGGTATCCACTCTAAGTCGAATCTACTACATGATTACAAAAGAAGAACAACATAAAGCTTGTGCCTATGGAACAGAAGTTCCACCTGAAAAATATGGCATTTGTAGTCTAATCATCACGTAAAGCACCACAAATTGAGGGAGAAAGGCCTACATACAAATATTATGGTAAACTTAGTCATGAAGCTGCAAACTATTATGAGCTTTTTGTTATTTTACAAATTGAAATACTCATGGGAAAAATCATAGAAAAGGTCATGGAAGGCAACAAAATATGGAAGGATGTAGGCACAGCAAGCTGTGATAACAATGTTGGGAGTTCTACTGGCATTGCAGCACTAACTGCTACTCACATCGCTACGACATATAGACTTGATGCTATATCTATAACTCAAGGACAAGGTATTATTATTGGCCCCAATACAATTCCTAGTTCTACTACAGATCAGATTCAAAGACTATTGTCTTTCATTGAACATTTGAAGTCTAGTTCAAAAAACCTATTAGGTAAAATTCTATTAAGACAACAGGCACTTATGTCACATGCTTCGAGATTTGGGATTCTTATCTAATATGCAAGGACTAATGCTAGAAGTATTTGGTCTTCCTGATGGGCTTTAAATAATTGCAACAAAGCATGGTCGCATTGTTTAGGGCCTAAGATTGATATTAAAGGATGTTTTATATATTCTGCAATTTATTTGCAACTTAATTTCTGTTGGTCGACTGATTAAAAAGTTAATTATTTAATAATATTTATTAATCAACTTTGTGATATAAGATCATACTTCGAGGCACCTGATTGGAGTGGATCGCTTACAAGATGGTGTGCACTCTTATGACCAGTGATATTATAAATAACATTCAGACTGATGGCAAATAAGATTATCAGCTATAACAAGGACAACTCTCTCTTCAAAAATTACCTTTATTTTCTGAGTTAGCAATCTATGATTTATTAAGAAAACATAAAGAGGATATATATGATATCTATTACTAGGCTAAACGGACTCATAATCAATTCTCAATTAGTAACAAAGAGAAAAACCATGTGTTGATCTTATTCACTGTGATGTATGGCGTTTGTATCATATTGGTCCATATTTAAGTGCTCATTATTTATTGAATGTTGTTGATGATCACAATAGAGCAATTTGGGTTTATCTAATGAAATAGAAAAGTGAAATTAAAAAATTCCCCAAAGATTGTTATGCTTTATGAGAACTTAATTTGGAAAACATGTTAAATACATCTTTCCAAAAATTTATTTATTTTATTTTTTTTTGAAAAATAATTTTATAAACTTGTTAATCTAGTTATATTTAATTTATAAACCAATTTTTATCATTTTTAGATATGTATATATATTTATTTTGGATTTTTAAAAACAGGGGTATTTAAGTCATTTTAAATATTCTTAAAATGACTTAAATACCCCTGTTTTTAAAAATCTAAAATAAATATATAGATATATCCAAAAATGATAAAACTTGGTTTATAAAATAAATATAACTAGATTAACAAGTTTATAACATTATTTTTCAAAAAAAAAATAAAAAAAAAAAATTTTTGGACCGGTCGGAAATCACCGGATTTCCGACCGGTCTGAAAAGATCATGCGTCGGCATTCTATGACAAAAACAAAATTTTGCATCAAATAAGTCACAATAGAACTCCTTAACAAAAATGGAAGAGTAGAAAGTACAAATATATCTTTAATGTATTTAATGCCTTAAGAATATAAGCTCACATGCCGACTAATTTTGAGGTGAGCGTTTCCTTAAAATTATATTTTTAATTAATTAAACACTCACACCTCTCCTAAAAAAAATAAACTCCCTATAAGATTCTCTTTGATCATGAGTCAGATTTCTTTCATCTCTGAGTCTTTAGGTTACTTTGTTATACCATAATAATCCAAAAGATAAAGATAAATTTGGAGATCGAAGTCGATATTGTATTTTTGTTAGGTATTTATTTAGAAAGAAGCAATGGAAGTTTCATAACTTAGAGAATAGTCAGATTTTTATTTTTAGAGATATAGTTTTTTGTAAAATAATTTATCCCTTTCAAGGTAACACTCATTTTTCAATTTTTGAAAGAGTGGTTGACTTGTGATCCAGTTCAATACATATATGTAATTGGGGGGGGGGGGGGGGGGGGGGGGGGGGGGAGGGATAATTTTCAAAGTGAACGAAGGAAGGGGGATTGATGATGGGGATGAGGCTAATATTAAGAATCAACATGGGGCCAGCAATGAATAATGTACCACTACTAAGTAAAGAACTATACTACAAGTAATATAGTATCCACAACAAGCACACATGAAAGGAAATAGCTATGAAGGAATGATTAAAGCATCAAGACACTAATCCACATTATCAACAATCTTTGATATTGATTTTGGGACAAGGTTGAAAGTCTAAAAATTCTCTTATACAATTGAAAGGTTACATATGACTCAACTTGATCTATTCACCCTACCTTATAACCATCACTTCAAAAAAAAACCCAACATTACGCCCTATATAGCATAACTAGTTTAAACGCTATTTTATAAAGTTTTACTTTTAATTTATTTTATTTTTTGTCGCATAAAATTTCAAAGCACTTCATTTATTCTATACTATTTGGATTATATTTATGATGCCTTTCTTATTTTTTTATTCTCTTCAACTATCGATCCTAAATACCAAAAGTAATCAGTTCTTAGTACTGCTTAGTCTGAAAAATTAATGAGTTTATCATCTAGATTCTTACTATTAGTAAATTTATATTTTTTATATTCAATTTTTGTATAGTTAATCATTAGTTTCTAGAACATCTTTTCAATTACTCAATTTCAAGTTTACTCTTTCTCTAGTTTCAGCTGTTAAGACTATAACCTCTACAAATAATATGTGCTTAGGTACTTTTTTCATATAAATATTTAGTAAGTTCATCTATAATTAAATTGAAAAGATGAGGACTTAAGACTGGCCATTAATGCAAATCTATTGCAATTAGAAAATTGGTCATATCTCCACTTATGACCTTTGCATTTGTTAGAGCTCCTTCATGCATATCTTTAATAACATCAATGTGTATATATTATAGATTCTCTTTTCTATCACGTATCATATTAATTTTCTTGGAATTCAATCATATGTTCTTTCTAAATCAATAAGAAAGTCATGTGTAGGTTTATTTTTTCTCTCTACACTTTTTAAATAATTATTTAAGAAAAAATAACTTCAATGGTCAATCTTCTTAGCACAAAACCAAATTGAATTTTGAAGATAATTCATTCTCATTTTTATTCTTTTATTTTTTTATATTAGTTATTTCTTTTCCATTCATTTGATATTACCTTTGTTCTTATAATTTTATTTTAAAAGTTTGTTAACCAATTTACACCTATATTTACCATGCCCTTTCATACCTCAGTTGATATATTATTTAAACTGAATGTTTTTTAGTCCCATTTTTAAGGGTATTCTTTAATTCAGATACTTGAATTTTTAAAAAATTATTGGTATTTATATCTTCTTTTACATTCAAATTGTCATCTAGTCTTCAATGTTCTAACGAAACAGCACTTGATAAATTATAGAACTAAGGTTTTTATCTTTCTCTAATTTCTTCATCTTTAACTGAAATTTTTTGGTTCACGCTTCTAATACATCTATTATTTTAAATTAATTTTACTACCATTATTTATTATTTAATATATTTATTTACGCGTATTATGTGGGTAGAATATTTTGCAAATGTGCCTAAAATATTTACGAAGGTTAAAAGTATATATTTTGGCTAAAACGACATTCCATTCTTTTACAAACAATTCGAATGGATGAAGATAAAACCTTAATGGTGGACAAGCTTACACTGTTATGAAAAAGTTGTAAGTACATATGTACATACGTCAAACTAATAAACATGGATGCAATTTTATTTAAATTAGCATGTAAATTCCATCAAAAAATAGTATGTAAATAAAAAATTATTATTTTAAGGAAAAAAAGAGGGGAAAGCGTTGTGAAATTTTTTAAAATGTGCAATAATTATGTAATTTGGTAGAGTTAGTGACTAGACTAAAAGAAAATAAAATTAAAATAGACGAGGCAATTATAAAAGAATGTGAAAATGATTGAAAAGTAAATGTAATGATTGGATAACAATATAATTAGAGGTCAAAATCACATAGATGTAGAAAGTGGAGGAAATTTTTTTCCAATGCATCGTCGTCAAATGGATCCTTAGGGTTACACTCGGGAAGATATGAAAATAAAAGTGAGAAAGTGAAAATGAAATATATATATATATATATATATATATATATATATATATATATATAGACACACACACAAGACTGAGAGAAGACATGATATTATAGCGGATTACGAGTTAAGGGAATGCAGTTAAAATAGAAATAGCAGTTGCATAGGAAAATGTAAAAAGTTTATTAAAGTGTAGAGGTAATAATAAAAAAGTAAGATAAATAATTAAGATATCAAATCATATAATATCAAAAGATATGTGTAGGAGAGCTTTTCCCTTTAACATTTTCCTATATGAACCCTTAATATACACTTTTATTAAATTTGGGCGAAGCACATCTTTGATTGGATAACTTGGTTTCCTAATTGAAAAATAATTTTAAATGAAATAAATCTCATATAATCATTCAGTTAGAGAGAGATGAAGAGGTTCAATGAATTGAATATTATGAACAGGTTCCATGTGATCGGAACGCAGGAATAATTAACTTCCTTTTACTTGCCACGAAGCAAGCACTAATTAATTCAAAGCACTCCTTTTGAGGGTAGTTTTCAACACTGAAAAGGAAGCATTCATTGAGTATGGTGAGTTGAGTGAGACATTGACTCAGCCAACCGCCCATAAAGCATATATATCCATACTTGTCGCCGGTGCAACGAATTAGTAAGCATCAATAACAGACCTTATCTCACCATGACTGGGATATATAATACATGATGCAATGTGGGCCACACCATATACTCATTGCACCCCATTCTCTAAAATGCTGACCCTCTCCACTAGCAATTTATGTAACAACCCAATACAAATCCAATTCCCCAGTGTTTTCTTGTATGTGCTTTAGGCTCGTTAGCATATAGAAATTTATTGGTCGAATAATATTATTGATCATGTCATTGTAGGGATACCAAATTTTGATAACATATACAAGCCCAAACCATTTTAACTTTTTAAACCATGTTGTACAATAATTGAGCTAGGGTTGGGATTTGGTTGTAACAACTTTCTAACCTTTTTCATAGTATTTATAGGCTGAGAAAATTAATATTACACTCAAGCACTTACACAACTCTTATACAATGAAGAAAATTTTTTGTAAATACCACCACCTTAGAAGGGAAATTTGTAAAACCTTACTACCAAGGAAAAATTGCAACAACACCATCCGCAGCACGCAGGAATCAAAACCACACTGGCACCAAAGATGGAATCAGCGCGTACCACCAAGGCACCACCCCAATGGCAACTTTTTGACCTTTCAAGCCAACAAGAATGCTCGTGGCCAACAAAAATATTTGCTTTGAATTAAGTGCTTGTCTCGTGACATCCGGAAGGAAATGGGACAAGATTTTCAACTTTCATATTACTATTTTCATTCCCATTATTTTTACATTCCTGATAATACTTTTCTCCGTTCTTATATGCTTTGTTATATATAAATAACATTTGTATTTTTTTCATTTAGAATACTACTTTTCTGGTTTCCCATATAATATCTCATTTTTCAATGCTGAACAACTTCTCATCATCCAAATCATTGAATGCTTCTGAACAAGCCCTAAATAAGTTTACAATGAGCAATGCAAGATATGTTAGGCGGATGGATAATCGAATGGATCGAATTTGGGTTGAACAATATTGGACCTTCAATCTATCTAGACTAGCCAAGCTGGCTTAAAACAAGCCAGTTCACTACCAATATTAGGTGCAAATCTGTTCAGATTTGATCATCCTCCAGCCCTAAAATTCTAGTCAAACCATATATAACTCCATTTCTATTTTTTTTTTTTTTTTTTACATGTTTCTAACATTTTAATCGACGAATCTGGGTATTTACTTTGGTTTGTTATAATTTAAATGGAATTCGGTCACCGCTAATGCAGGTGAGGTTGTAGATGCATATTCAGACTGGTGCAGCACAGCTGTAGAAGAAACTATATTTTTAGTTGATTTTATCCATGAAGAGTGATCTTGGTTAGCTCGGGTTTAGTAAATGGCTCAAGTAGCCTGTCTCAAAAACTCATTTATGACACTTTTTTTGTTTTTCTATGTACACTTATTTATTTAAATGTATTTAACGTATAAACCAAATTTTATCATTTTTTAGACATATATATGTACCAATGATGGATGGAAGCAGTGCGTGGGTCCTTGAAATTAGAGGCACGCAAAAAAAGTGGGTGGGATGCAACGATTATTCAATCAGCATAACATTGCAAAGAAATTAAATTAAAGATTTATTGTTTTTAATTCAAAGATTAGGACCATGTTAAATGCCATGCATTACTCGTCATACGCCACTTTCCTTTTCTTTTTCCAATGTGTGGCTAAGAAACTAACAAAACATATGGTGGACATAATTCTATCACAAAATTGATCAGATTAATTACTACACCCAACCGAAATGTCATATTCCACCTATTTAAAAGAAAGTTTTGATTATACGTAGTGATAGTAAATGTCATATTCCACCTATTTAAAAGAAATGTAGTTGTTAATAATTTGTGGTTGTTGTGACAAAATTTTGTATCCGGGAAGATGTAAAAGTAAATGAAAAAGTGAGAACGGAAAGAATTTGAAAAAATAAGAAAATGATACAATATAATAAGAGTAATAATTATGAAAGAAAAGAATAAAGTTAAAATAAATACGTTAGTTGTATGACATATATATACAAAAAATGATTGAAATGTAGAATTAATAATAAAAATATACAGTAGTTAGGCAGTTAGAATTGTTAAATTACATCAAGATAGGTGAAAAAAATGAAAAACAATTTTCCTTTTTACATGTTATCAAGGTTAGTCGTAAACGCATTATCGATACCACTAATATTCCTTTCCATCATGAAACGTACTGGTTGCATATAGTTTTTGCTACTAATAAAGAATTTTTGGTTCCTATTAACGGGTGAAACAAATAATTTTCTAGTAGTAGTGCTAAAACAATTGTGCCCATGCAAAAAATTGTTAGCACAGCGCATTTATTTAAAATATTAAATAGAGATAACAAAAAATTCCCAAAAATTGTAAATAACCAATCATTATACAGGGAACTATAATTACTACTATTAAATTATTACTTAATATGATGATAGTTAGGAATGATTCAATACAATCTAGTCTATGCAACTCATTTCTTTTTTATTCTATAGATATTTTTAAAATCCAATAAACCATTTATTACTTTTGTTATTTATTTTTGATGTCAAAATTTACTTTCATTGGATACTTATATATTACATGTTATTTTCAAATTTAACAGTTATATGTTCGCTCTTTAAAAGCATATATTAAATCTTTGATAAAATAAGCTTCTAATTAAAGCTAGTCTTGGCATCATGAATAAAAAATTTTAGACACTTGAAATATCAAATCGTAGTAAATGAACTTGAAAAGAGGGGTTTGCTTCATATACCTGGTTGAAACGTATCCCTTTAGATTTTACATTTTTTAAAAAATATTTATATTTAGATCCATATATGACTCGTATTTTTATCTAAAATATTTCTATTATATATGAAAAATCATCTTAATCGACTTTATATAATTCACAGAAATATAGATGCAGATGCACGGAATTTCTTAACGTAATTATTTTTAAATTATAAAAACTTTCAATTAAGTTGACTATTACTATAATAAGTATCTTATATGCAATTATGTGTAAATATGCAACCAATTTGTTTGCTTCATATAAATATGTGTTGAAAAACTCATGTTATATGCAGCCAAACTAATTGTTGTTTTAATAAAATTTGTTGAAATCATAATTTTTATATTTAGGGCTTGTTTGGGAAATGATAAAAATTTTCGATTGAAAGATTTTTTGAATAAAAATTTTTGAAATGGAAGAAAATAATGTGATATGATAGGGGAACATAGAGTTAAAATAGATAGATTAGTTGTATGTGTAGTTGTGTAAGAATGATTGAAAAGTATGGTAGTTAACTAGTTAAACAGAAAGTTGTAAAAAATAATTAAAAAATAATGTAGTTATGAAAAGTGAAATGTTTTATATTAGAAAATTTTGGTTTGAAAGGTTTTTTATGTAGCCAAATATGCCCTTAGATTAAACAATAATTTAGAAGATAATGCCTGCTTTTCACTAAATAAAAAATTCTAAAATTCGAAAGTGAAGTAGCTACACGTTGCACACAGTTTTCATGTGAGAAAATCCCAAGAGAGATGGAAAAATTGTCCACCCTTACAATGATCCATCGCATAAGCCATCTTTGCCCCAAGTACGCGTATGACAAACCAAAATGTTTGACATTTGTACAATCGACCATGTTCCACCACCCATGTGCCCACTACATAGAACACCTGACGACAATGCCGTTGTCTTCCTTGCTAGGATCTACAGTTACAGAATCTCCACACTTCCACCATATAAATATTCAGGAATCCTGGCTACTGAACATCCCATCCAATTCAGAAATTAAGCATAAGTTTACTATTATTACTATCGCATATTCTTTTTAGGAAAAAGAAGAAGAAGGGGGAAAATGAAAGAAGAGGAAGAAGCAGAGCAGCTGCAAGAACTAGTTGTTGATGATGGCAGGAAAGATGGCGAGGAACCAAAGCTGGAGCTGGCGGTGGAGGAGATCATAGAAGAGTATGTGGGGTCTTTTGGGTTCTCACAGGTGCTCCAGGTGTTCTTGGTGTCACTTGCATGGATTTTCGACTCTCAGAACACGCTGGTGACCATCTTCGCCGATGGGCAGCCTGCATGGAGATGCACTGGCACAGCTGCTTCTTGCCCGTCATCCATGTGCGGGCTGGAACCAGGCCGGGATTGGGAGTGGGTGGGAGGGAAGATGAGCTCTACCATCTCTGAATGGGGCTTGATATGCGACCACAAGTTCAGGGCTGGGATTCCCGCTTCCTTGTTCTTCATTGGGTCCCTCATAGGTAAGTTTTTTTTTCTTTTCAAATTTCTTCCCAATTACAGATTTCTAATTCCAACCAGACATTTAATTAATTAACCCAACATAATAATAGAATCCTGGTTTTCTTTCCCTCTTTTAATTTCTTATTGAATCGGGTATTTGTACGGAAAATAGACCCTGTAACTTTGTAGTTGTAAATGAGCAGATTATCTTACAGAAGAGACTACAACGCAGGTTCTAAAGAGATCATTGATCGACAGAGCTCCAAAAAAGAAGAGAGAGAGAGAAATATTTCAATACTGGCATCTGCACCATAAGTTATGGTGCAATTGCCTCAAAAAATATATATTAATTTTGATCAAGTGCAGACGAATTGCATTGTAATTATTGTATATTAATTTTGATCAAGTGATTGCACTATAATTATTATGCAATCGACTGCGAATGGGCTTCATTTGATCATGAAATCAACATCTATTTTACTCATTGCATTTAAAAATATTTACTTTAACTATATACTAATTTTCATTCAAATCAAATATGTATCGCCCAGACATGGAGACCTGATTCGGCCGCCCATTGAGGGTGGAGGAAAGCATGGGCCCCATCTTAAAATGGTATAAAATTAACGTAATAAAATAATTTAATATAAATATCAGCTTTAAAGTTGTATTTTTAACATCTAAAATGTCAAAAATATGTTTTTATATAGAAAAATAATTATATAAAGTATCATTATATTTTAATACACATGGGGCCCATTTTATAGCAGACCGCATCGTAACCGCATCGTAATTATAGTGCAGTCCATCTACACTAAATCATCTCACCTTCTCTTAGTGTATATATATATATATATATAGGAAATTAATCTAATGCATGTGACTATATCGTGCAATCCATGCACTCTAAAGCCGACTTGATCACAAATAGGAAATCTATCACATTCATTGTATTTAAAATTATTCACTTTATTAGCATACCAATTTTCATCTAAATCAAACATGCATAAGTGCTCTATCATAAAATGGTGAAAAATCAACATAATAAAATCAACATAATAAAATATTTTAACGTAAACATCAATTTTGAAATGGTATTTTTAATATCTAAACCATTTAAAGTATGATTTTTATATGAATAAATGATTGTATAAAGTATCATAATATTCTAATATGTATGGGAGCCCATTTTGCAACAAACTGCACCATAATTATAATGCAATCTATCTACACTAGGTTACTTCTCATATATATACGACACTAAAAATCACACTTTAAACGGTTTTAATGTTGAAAAAATAATTTCAAAATTGATATTTACATTAAACTATTTTATTGAGTTGATTTTAATATGGGGCACCAACATATGTTTGATTTGGATGAAAATCGATATGCTGATAAAGTAAATAATTCTAAATACAATTGGTGAATTACATGTCCTATTCATGATCAAGTGGGCCGCACGGTCATAGGCTGCATTGTGCAATCTGCTGCAAAATAAGCTCCACACATATTACAATGTTATGATACTTTATACAATTATTTATCCATATAAAAATCGTACTTTAGTTGGTTTAAATATTGAAACTACCACTTTAAATTGATACTTATGTTAAATAATTTTGTTGTGTTGATTTTGTACCATTTTAATATTCAATATAAACACCCGCACCCAGATTTGCAATTATGCAAAGTAATTACAATCAGTTTTGCAAATATTCGATGAAGTTTACTTTCTACCAATTTTAAAATAAGCAATCTTATTATGCTACTTTATATGGCTCATTTAATAAGCCCCAATGTTAGTTGCAGTTTCGTAATTATATGATTTTGAATAAGGCGGGCTCCAATGAAATTTTTGTGGAGCATTAATATTTATTTTGATCCACCATGGTACCAAAAATCATATTTAACTTCATCCATTTACTTGAACCAATTAAATCCATTTTTTCAGATGCTTATATGGAGGACACCATCTAATAATATGTAAAAAATCGCATGTAAAATAAGATGATCCCTTAAGAATGCTAGGAAGTCTCGGTGAAACTTTAGTTAAAATGCTTTTTTTTATACTCTTGTGGGCCTCATATAGATAAACTTAGATGAATGTTTTGACGAGTATCGATTAAGTTTTTTGATTTTTCAAAATCGGAAAATGAGCAAGTTCCATATACCAGCGCGAACAATGAAGCTCAATGCTCATGCAAGTTTTTTTTTTTTTTTTTCAATTTTTTATTTCTGAAACACGACCTTAATATATATGCCAAATTTAATTATTTTTGAAAATATGAATATATTTCTATGATTTTTTAAAAACATGGGTATTTAGTCATTCAAAAATGACTAAAACTGCCTTTCTTTTAAATTTTAAAATATATCTATACACATCTCCAAAAATAATAAAACTTTATTACATTAAATACACTAGATTAATAGTTTTATAAAAAAAATATTCAAAAAAGACTTTTAAAAATGGGTTTACAACAGGTGCACTTAAGTTTCTTTGAATCACTACTCATTAAGATATTATAAATTTTTGAAGATTAATTTTATAAAACGACCCCTGTTGCTGATCTATCTAGGAAGGCATCTGATCTGTGGTTGCATTGTCCTACGCAGGCTCTGCTGTTCATGGCCGCTTGGCAGATGCATATCTAGGAAGGAAGAAGACCGTTGTCCTCTCATGCGTCCTCACTTCCGTCACCTCCTTCCTCACTTCTCTCTCCCCAAACATATGGCTCTACGCGCTCCTCCGTTTCTCTAACGGATTTGCAAGATCCGGCATTGGAATCTGCTGCCTCGTCCTCGTAACAGAGACCGTTGGCCGAGACTGGCGTGCCCAAGTGGGTCAGTACGGCTTTTTCTTCTTCACTGCCGGCTTCCTTTCCCTTCCCTTGATGGCATACCCAACAAGAACCTCTTGGCGGAAAATCTACATGCTCATCGCCCTGCTTCCCCTCCTCTACTCCCTTTTCATCCTGCCATTTGTCTCTGAATCCCCGAGATGGCTCGCCGTCAAAGGCAGGACAAAAGAATCAATGGGGGTCTTGAAGAAGCTGGCAAGACTAAATGGAAAGAAACTGCCCAAGAACTTGAGCATCTTGATCCCTTCAGCTGCTAAAACCGATGGCCACGATTCCAGCTCCACAAAAACCTTGTGGTCTACGAGGTGGGCTGTGAGAAGAATGATCACGGTCATGGTAACTGGTTTTGGAATTGGGTTTGTTTACTATGGGGTTCAGCTGAATGTAGAGAACTTGAATTTCAATCTTTACTTCGCGATAGCCTTGAATGCTTTGATGGAGATTCCAGCAGTGCTCCTCGGCAGTGTTCTCTTGGGACTCACCAATCGCAGGCTGCTTCTCTCTCTCTCTGCTTATATCGCCGGCATTTCGTGCATCCTCTGCATCTTTTTACCAGGCAGAAAGTCCAAAGGCAGCTGGTCTCAGCTGACTGCTGAAGGTGTTGGGTTCATGGCAGCTTCCACAGCTTTTGATGTGTTGTACATCTACTGTGTGGAATTGTTCCCCACCAACGTTAGAAACTTCGCTGTGTCAATGCTCCGGCAGGCACTCATGTTGGGGGCCGCCGTCTCTCCGCTGTTGGTGGTCGTTGGACGCCTCAGCCCGTCGCTTTCATTCCTTATCTTTGGAGGCTTGGCATGCTTCAGTGGGTTCATGACAGTCTGGCTGCCTGAAACAAGAAATGCTCCTCTTTATGAAACATTGGAGCAGCAAGAGAAAGAAGAGAAGCTCTGTTCCATGACTGATGCAGAGGTAGAGCTGGGCAAGTAATGATCCCTGGGTAATGGATATAATACATATATTAATTATAATTAGATTAACAGTTATGTAAAAAAAATTTAAAAAAATCAAAAAAAAGGTGTATACACCTGAGTGCACTGAAGTGTATGTTGAGAGTTGGATGCTCTTAACATAAAATATTGCTTATAAAAAATACAACAAGAATAATACACCCAAAATAATTTGGACACTTTATAGGCTCCTACTCTTAATACAAGCACTACCCATACAAATATTCTCTTCCTTACAATCACTCCAACTCACATAAAAAAAAACACCCACAAATATACACACACCCTTTTCTCCTTCGTCGCTCACCTGCTACTCGTCTTCCCTACTTTTTTCGAAAGGGGGTTGCCCCTTTATATAGCCGAGCGTTGCCGTAACACTGTGCGGCATGTGAAGCGGCAGCGTCTTTTCTCATTCGGCGCTCCGTTTTATTCAATGCCGTATTCGGCGCGGTTTCGGCGCCGTCTTCGATTTCGTTTTATTATGCGCCGTTCGTCTTTTATGAAATATTTTATTATATATCTTTTCTTATACGGCGCTCGGTGCTGACTTTTTAATTCTCCCCCTCAGCACCGACTTTCTTCTTTACTTCTATTCTGTTTGTCATTCCAATTTGACTTTTGAATTTTTCAAACTTTACTTTAGTTAGCCCCTTGGTAAATATATCAGCAACTTGATCTTCTGTGTTGGTGTGCTTCATTCTGATTTCTCTGTCTAGCACTTTTTCTCGTATAAAGTGATAATGTATTTCGACATGCTTAGTTCTGGCATGAAATACTGGATTC
This sequence comes from Annona cherimola, assembly GCA_030490835.1. Lineage (NCBI taxonomy): Eukaryota > Viridiplantae > Streptophyta > Magnoliopsida > Magnoliales > Annonaceae > Annona > Annona cherimola. The sequence goes on along the minus strand of CM059973.1, from coordinate 2,329,795 downwards.
TCTGCTAAGCGTATAGCAGATTCATTATCACAGTATAGAGGCACTGAATAATCAGTACGCTGGTGTAGATCTTTCATGAGCTGCATCAGCCACTTGGTTTCTTGTGCTGCCATAGCTGCTGCTCTATACTCTGCTTCTGTAGTTGATAGAGACACAGTCGGCTGTCTCTTGCTACACCATGAGACTGCTGCTGATCCGAGAGCAAATATATATCCAGTGGTTGATCTCCTCGTATCATGGTCTCCAGTATAATCAGCATCACAATACCCTGCTAATTCGCATATTGCATTCTTCTTATATAAGAGACCAAGATTAACAGTTCCTTTTACATACCTTAGTATGCGTCGAACTGCATCTAGATGCGGCTTTCTTGGTTTCTCCATATAGCGACTTGCTATGCTGACAGCGAATGCTATATCTGGTCGTGTAAGAGTTAGGTAGATTAAACTACCCACTAGCTGCCGATACATCGTCGAATCTGCTAACTCTTGACCTTCTAATGAGCATAGCTTGGTATTGGGCTCCATGGGTGTAGATATGGGCTTACAATTAAGCAGCCCATACTTCTTTAATAAGTCTTGAGCATATTTCTGCTGACATAGGAATAGTCCTTCTTTTGTACGCTCAACTTCTAGCCCAAGAAAATGTTTCAATTCTCCAAGGTCTTTCATCAGAAAACGGACTGAGAGATTGGCCTTGGTTTGATTGATTTCTCTTTCATCATCGCCAGTAATTATTAGATCATCCACATATACTAGCACTATTGCTAGCTTTCCATTTTTATTTTTCACAAATAGACTTGAGTCACCTGGTGCAACAGAATACCCACTTTGTAGTAAGAATTCAGCAATCTTACCATACCAAGCTCTCGGTGCCTGCTTTAGTCCATATAAAGCCTTTTTCAGCTTGCAGACGTATTCTGGATGAGTTGTGCTCTCGAACCCTTTAGGCTGCATCATATATATTTCTCGATCTAGTTCTCCATGCAGAAATGCATTCTTGACATCCATTTGCCAGAGCTTCCATGACTTGCTAGCTGCAAGTGCCAGTAATACTCGAACAGTTGTAATCTTTGCCACTGGGCTAAATGTTTCATCATAATCTAGCCCATACTTCTGAGAAAACCCACGTGCTACCAGCCGAGCTTTATATCTTTCGATTGACCCATCGAGCCGTAACTTTAATTTGTACACCCATTTGCATGATATGGGTTGCACATCTCTCGGTTTTGGTACCAAGTCCCATGTCTCGTTTTGCTTTAAAGCTTGAATTTCTTCTTCCATAGCCTTCCTCCAATATAGTCTCTGGGATGCTTCCTTGTACGTAACCGGTTCTGCTTCTTCAGTTGCTTCAAGCACTGCTGCATTAGCATATTTTGGATTCGGCTTCCGTTGTCTGCTGGATCGCCATGGAATAGGTGTTGCTTTTTCTTGTTCATCGAACTCTTCGATCTGGCTCGGTCTTTCTTCTTCTATACTCCTGTGATGCACTCCTGTTTGCCATGGGCTATCTGCTTCATGTGATTTGGACTCCTCTCTACTTGGTGAGAGTTCGTTCTCCTCAATTGGCCCTTCTGTTGACTGAGTTTGACTTGGCTCGATTTGCTCCTGCAGTCTCTCTTTTAACTGTTCTTCCATTTCATTAGAATCAGGTAATAAGACCGCCTGTGGTGACCACCAAGATGATGCCTCATCGAAAATTACATTTCGTGAGACATGACATCGGCCTGTGGTTGGATCACAACATTTCCAACCTTTTCTTTGGCTATCATAGCCAACAAATATACAACGAATGGCCTTTTTATCAAACTTACTACGGAGGTGGTCAGGAACAAACACATAGCAGATGCATCCAAACACACGGAAATGACTTACCGTTGGTTTGATGCTCCATAACTTCTCAAAAGGAGAAATATACTCAAGTCTGGGTTGAGGAAGCCTATTTATGACATGGGTAGCAGTCTTCATACATTCAGCCCAAAATTTAGGTGGCACATTCTTGGCATGCAGCATGCTTCTGCATATTTCTGCCAAGTGTCGATTTTTTCTTTCTGCCACTCCATTCTGCTGTGGCGTGTTTGGGCAAGTCAGCTGTCGACGTATCTTACACTTTTGTAGATACTCTGAAAATTCAGCTGATGTATACTCTCCCCCATTGTCTGTGCGTAGGCATCGTATTTTTCGGCCTACTTCACTTTCCACTTTTTGCTTAAATTCTTTGAATTTAGTGAATGCCTCAGATTTTTCTTTCATAAAATCAACCCAGACGTACCTTGAATAGTCATCGATGAAGGTTATCATGTACTGGTAGCCGCTAATGGATGACTGCTTCACTCATCCAAATACATCTAAGTGTACTATCTCGAGAGGCACCTTGGTCCGAAATTTTGACTCTTCATACGGTAGTTGATGTGCCTTTCCGAACTGACATCCGGCACATACCGTATCTTCTTGAACTTCGAGTTGGGGAAGACCTCTGAGCATAGACTTTTTCATCATCTGCTTCAGCTTATGATAGCTTACATGTCCCAGCCGCGCGTGCCATAAATCTGCAATTTCATTTCTCCTTGTCTTGTCTACGTATGCTGTCTGTGCAGACATCACATAGACAGACTCAAGCCGACGCCCCTTCATGATCGGCTCATTTGTTATTTTTAATTTAGGATATACCCTTACATCACTTGGACCAAATACCACATAATTTCCAGAGGCGGTGAGTTGTGAGATAGATAATAAATTTTTCTTCATACCTGGTACATAGAACACATTTTCCAATTGTACCTTCTGTGAGCTGAATCGAGGAGTAAACATAGTCTTGCCGATATGGGTGATGGGCAGCTTCGAGTCGTTAGCCGTTACGACCACTCGTCCTCCTTTGTACTCAGACGGGCTAGTCAGCTTCTCATAGTCTCCTGTCATATGATTGGAACATCCAGAATCGACAATCCAATCATTATTATAGTTTATTAAATTTTCACTTACTGATATGAGAGCCGACTCCTCTTCTGTCTTGATAATGCAAGGTGCCGCCATCTCTTGGAGCTCTTCCATTGCGAGGGATGCTTGGAGATTCCATTCTTCTTCTTTATGGATAGAGGTCGCAGCATTTCCTTCTATTCGCTTGAACCAGCAATCTCTAGCAAAGTGGCCTCTTTTGCCACAGTTGTAACACTGGTCCTTCTGCCGTCGGAATTTGGTTTCTCTTTTGTCACCACTTTGACGAGCTCCCCTTTGCTGTGAGCTTTGTCCTTGCTGTCTCCTTTGCCAGCCGCCCTCTTGCTTTCTTGCGTTGCCTCCATTTGGCCTTGCAGCTTCTCGATCTCTGTTTTGGAATTCTCTCTTTTTGCTAAAGAGAGCATTCTCTTCATCTTTTAACGAAACTTTAGACATTTGCTTGTCCAAAGCTTCTTGGTTGGCCAATATATTTTCTAACTCAGTTAGAGTTGGTTCTTTGGCCCATCCACGGGTAGCAATAATAATCCCGTGGTATTCTGGTTTTAAGCCATGGATGATAATCCTCCTCATCCTTGTCTCAGAGATCGAATTTTCTGGGTCTAATTTTGAAATTTCTCCACAAAGAAATTTAATTTTGGAGAAATATTCACTTACCGTCATATTTTGCTGCGAAATGGATAACAACTCATTTTCTAGTTGCTGGAGTTTTGCATCATTTTTCCTTGTATATAGTGCTGCGAGAGTGTCCCATGCATCCTTGGGTGTTTTAGCGTCCTTAATCTTCTGCAGTAACTCGTCTTCAATAGTTACTGTCAGCACGTACATGGCTTTGCCAGCTTTTATCTTCCACTTCTTTGATTCCTCGTCATCTATGGGTGGCGCAGTATTATTGCCGCCAACTATATCCCACAGATCTTGACCAAGCAGATAAAACTGCATACGCAAACACCAAATATTATAGTTATTATAGTTTAGCTTCTCAATGGTGCTTACCGAGGTAGAAATATCTGCCATCGTGACTTGGTATGCCCAGCACTTTGCCAAGTAAGCTTGGTTTTAGCTCCACAGTCCTAGACTGCGCACGTGCAGAATCTCTTCGTACTTTGTCTTGCTAGCGTAGCCTTCACGAACCACGGTCCCCGACCCTTGGCTCTGATACCACTTGTTGAGAGTTGGATGCTCTTAACATAAAATATTGCTTATAAAAAATACAACAAGAATAATACACCCAAAATAATTTGGACACTTTATAGGCTCCTACTCTTAATACAAGCACTACCCATACAAATATTCCCTTCCTTACAATCACTCCAACTCACATAAAAAAAAACACCCACAAATATACACACACCCTTTTCTCCTTCGTCGCTCACCTGCTACTCGTCTTCCCTACTTTTTTCGAAAGGGGGTTGCCCCTTTATATAGCCGAGCGTTGCCGTAACACTGTGCGGCATGTGAAGCGGCAGCGTCTTTTCTCATTCGGCGCTCCGTTTTATTCGGCGCGGTTTCGGCGCCGTCTTCGATTTCGTTTTATTATGCGCCGTTCGTCTTTTATGAAATATTTTATTATATATCTTTTCTTATACGGCGCTCGGTGCTGACTTTTTAGTGTAATGCACTAGGTGCATACAACTGCACCCTCCCTTTTTTTGCTCTTTTTCCCATCTTGGTCTGGCCGAGTCGACTACAATTACTCTTCATTTCGAATGAACAATCTGGATACATCCCACACCATCCAACGGTCAAGAACAGTATCAGGACGCCTAAATTGGACTCCTTCAAATAAACGGTTGAGATTTCATCGACCTCAACCTACAATTGGATGATAACATTAGCACCCAAGCAAGCTCCTTACTACAGCCCGTGATATTAGAGGTGTTAACAGATCTGACTACTGCGGTCAGTGATATCAGGGGTGTTAACAGATCTGATTGGATTGGTTGGAGCCGAATTTTAATCATAATTTTATCTCATTTAAAATATCTCAATCATGCTATTAAAAAATGTATATCTCTCAACTATAATATTTTTATTAACCCATTTAAAAAACATAAGTCCTGACCTATTTACAACCCATTTGAAAAATGATTGATAGGTTGTTTGTATAATAGATAATCCGAGTGCCTAGTTTCTGGTACAGGGGAAATGGAAATAGGAAAATAACGAGAAAATGGAATTAAGATAACAGCAGAAAAATGAAAATTAGGTAGTAGGAGGAAGACTTAGCAAAAAAATAACTAAGAGATTTATATTTATATATATATATAACTTTAATAGGCTAAAGGAGTTAAACATGTTGAACTGGTTAAATGGATTAAACAAGTTACTAAACGAGTTGATAGGTTATAAAATCTCAACCCTAATCCATTTATTTAATTTAATAGTTGAACAGGTTAGTGAATCTTGACTCATTTATTCAAAAAGCTCAACCCAAACTCCTTTATAAAATAATTAGATGAGCAACTTGACAGGTCCACTGTAACCATTGAGATCTTTAGTTAGTATTGAATCATACATGCATGATGCAACCTTCATTATATAATTAGTCCAGATATGTTTGACATTTATATAGAGAGAGAGCTGTTCCGATGCAGCGTCACTGCACCGGAACAGCGGTGCAGTTGCCCAAAAATGAGCCTCACATGATCATGAAATCATGATCTACTCCACCCATTGTATTTAAAATAATGTATTCTATTACCATACCAATTTTCATCCCAATCAAATATGTATATGGGCCCCATCTGAAAATGGTACAAATCCAACATAATAAAATAGTTTGATGTAAATAACAACTTTAAAGTTTCTGATTGTGATGAAAATTGGTATTGTAATAGAATACATTATTCTAAATACAATTGGTAGAGTAGATTATGATTTCATGATCATGTGGGACCCATTTCAGCGGTGCTGCACGGGAATTTCCAGTGCAGCACCACTACACCTGAATATTCCTCATATATATATATATATATATAAGTGAGAAAGTGAAAATGAAAAAAATAATATATACACACACACAAGACTGAGAGAGACATGATATTACAGGAGATTATGAGTTAAGATAATGAAGTTAAAATAGTAATTGTAGTTGCATAGAAAAATATAAAAAGTTAATCAGAGGTAATAATAAAAAAATAGGATAAATAATTAAGATGTCAAATCATATAATATCAAAAGATATGTGTTGGAGAGCGGGGAAAAATTTTTCCCTTTAACATATTCCCATATGAACCCTTAATATACACTTTTATTAAATTTGGGCGAAGCACATCTTTGATTGGGATAACTTGGTTTCCTAATTGAAAAATAATTTTAAATGAAATAAATCTCATATAATCATTCAGTTAGAGAGAGATGAAAAGGTTCAATGAATTGAATATTATGAACGGGTTCCATGAGATCGGAACGCAGGAATAATTAACTTCCTTTTAATTGCCACCAAGCAAACACTAATTAATTCAAAGCACTCCTTTTGAGGGTAGTTTTCAACACTGAAAAGGCAGCATTCATTGAGTATGGTGAGTTGAGTGAGACACTGACTCAGCCAACCGCCAACAAAGCATATATCTACACTTGTCGCCGGGGCAACGAATTAGTAAGCATAAATAATACGGTCCTGATTTGTTGCACCCGAAAATAATATTCATTTTTAAAAATTAAAAATAAATATCTAAAATATTCTAAAAATAGTAAAAATTTATACACATGTTAAATACACTTAGATTAACAGTTTTATAAAAAAATTTCAAAAAAAATAAAAAATAATAAGTATATGCACCCGGGAGCAGGAAGCGCTGCCTGCTCCCGGGTGCAACAAATCAGGTCCCCAATAACAGACCTTATCATCATGACTTGAATATATAATACATGATGCAACGTGGGCCACACCATATCCTCATCGCACCCAATTCTCGAAGATGCTGACCCCTCCACAAGCTATTTACGTAACAACCCAATACAAATCCAATCCCCCTGTGTTTTTCTTGTATGTGCTTTAGGCTCGTTAGCATATAGAAATTTTATTTTTCTGTTATTATCTTTTTTGGTCGAATTATATTATTGATCATGTCATTGTAGGGATACCAAATTTTGATAACATATACAAGCCCATACCGTTTTAACTTTTTAAACCATGTTGTACAATAATTGAGCTAGGGTTGGGATTTGGTTTTAACAACTTTCTAACCTTTTTTCATAGAATTTATATGCTGAGAAAATTAATATTACACTCAAGCACTTACACAACTCTTATACAATGAAGAAATTTTTTTGTAAATATCACCACCTTAGAAGGGAAATTTGTAAAACCCTACTACCAAGAAAAAATTGCAACAACACCATCCGCAGCACGCAGGAATCAAAACCACACTGGCACCAAAGATGCCATCAGCGCGTACCACCATGGCACCACCCCAATGGCAACTTTTTGACCTTTCAAGCCAACAAGAATGCTCGTGGCCAACAAAAATATTTGCTTTGAATTAGGTGCTTGTCTCGTGACATCCGGAAGGAAATGGGACAAGATTTTCAACTTTCATATTACTATTTTCATTCCCATTATTTTTACATTCCTGATAATACTTTTCTCTGTTCTTATATGCTTTGTTATATATACATAACATTTGTATTTTTTTTCATTTACAATACTATTTTTCCGGTTTCCCATATAATATCTCATTTTTCAATGCTGAACAACTTCTCATCATCCAAATCATTGAATGCTTCTGAACAAGCCCTAAATAAGTTTACAATAAGCAATGCAAGATATGTGAGGCAGATGGATAATCCAATGGATCGAATTTGGGTTGAACAATATTGGACCTTCAATCTATCTAGACTAGCCAACCTGGCTTAAAACAAGCCAGTTCATGTTTACTTTGGGTATTTACTTTGGTTTGTTATAATTTAAATGGAATTCGGTCACCTCTAATGCAGGTGAGGTTGTGGATGCATGTTCAGACTGGTGCTGCACAGCCGTAGAACAAACTATATTTTTAGTTGATTTTATCCGTGAAAAGTGATCTCATTACCTCGGGTTAAGTAAATGGCTCAATTAGCTTATCTCAAAAACTCATTTATAACATTTTTTTGTTTTTGTATATACACTTATTTAAATTTATTTAAATGTATTTAACGTATAAATCAAATTTTATCATTTTTTAGACGTATATATGTACCAATAATGGATGGAAGTAGTGCGTGGGTCCTTGAAATTAGAGGCAGGATAAAAAAGGATAAAAAAGTGAGTGGGATGCAACGATTATTCAATCAGCATAACATTGCAAAGAAATTAAATTAAAGATTTATTGTTTTTAATTCAAAGATTAGGACCATGTTAAATGTCATGCATTACACGTCATACACCACTTTCCTTTTCTTTTTCCAATGTGTGGCTAAGAAACTAACAAAACATATGGTTGACATAATTCTATCACAAAATTGATCAGATTAATTACTACACCCAACCGAAGTGTCGTCGTCACGAACGTGAAACTTGTGACCCACGTTCATAAACTTTAAAAAAAATACTTTCAGCAACAAAAATAGCAGTTTTGTTGCTAATTTAGTCACTGTCGCAATTAAACTTGGACTTGTCTCCTTGGCAGCAACATTGCTGCAGTTTCGCTGCCTAAGGGATATGCGACAGAGTAATGGGTAACGAAAGTTATAGGAAAATTTATTTCTGAAAGATGATGTATTGTAGCAGCAGGTTAAGATCATCTATTACAGCCAACATGCGACTAGCATGACCAGCAAAAAGTCCCGGTTATGTGCGGAAAGTTCAAGCTTCAAGTCCAGGCCAAAAGTTTCAAACTTCAAGTCGAGGCCAAAGGAGTTTATCATCCATTTTCAGAGCAATATATACCTCTATAGCCACCCTATAGTAACATTTTAAAATTCACACTCCTAACTTAAAAAATTGAAAATTAAGTACTTGAGTTGCATAATAAAACAACTGAAAAAAGAAAAAAAAGAAAAGATCATCTATCACTGATTGGGTTCTTGGTTAACCACAGTCGACATTGTTTTTCAAAATTTTACCGTATCTCATTAGGTTGATGGGTTTTGAAGGTGAACTTGCTTCAAATTTTGATTTTGGCAAAAAAAATTTGTTGTTATGCATTTATTAACAATACAAAAAATTCATTTTATTCAACAGTTTTTATGCAGCAGAATATGCTGCATATAATATCATAAGCAGCCACTATTTGTTGCAAACGAGTATTATATGCAGCACACAAGAAGTCGCTACATATAACACTTCTATCCAACAAGCACTGCTGGAATTTTTGTTACCTAAGTGAAAATTCTCTACAATTGGCTAAATGCCACAACGTTTATACCAGCTTAGCAGCAATTTGTTTGTTGCTTGTATGGATATGCGACTAATGCTATATGTAGCAAAATTTCGACTACATAAATTATTTACTTCTAGCGTATTGGGAAAAGGCTGAGGGAAAAATTTTAAAAAGTGAGTAGGTAAAAGGGAATAAAATTAAAATAGATAAAATATATAATTGTATGGAAAGATATGAATACATAATTGAAAAGTAAGTTAATTAAGTAGTTAAGATGCCATATCATATAAAAAATGTATGAAAGTATGTAAAAAAAAAATTCTTTTCCCAAATACCGAATGCTACTTAGGTTTAGTTTTAGTTGCTAAAGAAAATTTTGATTATATCTAGTTACAGTATATGTCATACTCAACCTATTTAAAAGAAAGTTTTGATTTACGTAGTGATAGTAAATGTCATATTCCACCTATTTAAAAGAAATGTAGTTGTTAATAATTTGTGGTTGTTGTGACAAAATTTTGTATCCGGGAAGATGTAAAAGTAAATGAAAAAGTGAGAACGGAAAGAATTTGAAAAAATAAGAAAGTGATCCAATATAATAAGAGTAATAATTATGAAAGAAAAGAATAAAGTTAAAATAAATATGTTAGTTGTATGACATATATTGTGGGGCCCCAAACCTGAGCATCACATCCTTAATCTTACCTCGGAATCGTTATTGATTGGTAAATGTGATCAAGATTGTTGCCTTGTCACACGGCGGGTTTTAACGAATATTTATCCAATTATATATATCCACACATAGGAGTTTAATTCCTCATATTTTCATTTCATGCATATTTAAGTCATTTTCAACCAATCATCACATAGCAAAGCATGCTGATCAAAAGACCTTTCAATTTTCACATAATCAGATGTCACTACATGCATCATCATAGTTGTCAACATAAACATCAAAATAATTTACATCCATTCAACACAAGTTTTTCCATAACATAAGAGTGCTAATGTTTTTCCATTGTTTTATCGATCTTGCACTTGCTCATTTGTCATGTCCATTCCTTCACCTGTCTTTGAGTTTGGAAAACAAAATCGTAAGTCGAAACTCAATAAGCAGGCTATTTATATTTCACAGGCAATTCATTTCAGACAACAATTTTGCATTTGAAATATCTTGGAAAGCAACTTATACCTTTTAAAAAGGTATATCTTGAAAACATAAATCTTGTACCCATCACAAATACGACATGCATAATGCAATGTAAAACCGTGAACATGTCCTTCATAGGATGGAAGCTAGCTAGGCGACCATCCGTCCTTGTCATCTCTCCTTTCAGAGAGGGCGTCGCAGGCCTTGGGCCTATCTTAGTGACTTCGCCACACTAAAGGGGGACAATCAGTCCGCTTATACCTTTCAGGTGGACCTAATACTTTGTGCATATAACTTTCATAAAATCATCTTTAACATGCTAGCATGATTTTCATTCAGAAACTTGGAATCTCATCATTTTTCATAACATTTATCAAAGGAAAATTTCATAATATCACATGATAAACCAAAGATCATTTCAACACAATTTAATTAAGGAATTGTCATCCTTAAATACATTAGAAATAATTCCCACAATTTCATCAAAACAAGTTAGATCAAAAATTGCATTTAGGTAAACAATTTAGAAAACAAAAATCATTTAGAAAATTTGCTTGCTTACCCGCGTTTTCTTAGCTTTCTGAATCTACTTTTTCTTTGCCCTTGCCTACATGAAAATAATTTAATATTTCATATATTCCTTTTGCTTGCATTCCACTTAATTTTTCAACCCATTTTAATTCACATACATCATTCATTTAACTTCTCAAGTCGTTATGCATAAATAGCACATATTTGTATATTTCATTGGCTACTACATAACATATTCAATCTCATAAGTAGGCTAATCATTTAATCATATAATAAACATACAATAATTATTATTTAAAGGCTCATTACCTTTCATACCCCATTTCTCACTTATTTTCCAAAATTCACACGTGGGTGCTCATTTTAACCACACGTTGTCGCCTTGAACTTCACTAATTAATTCCAAAATTTGAAATTAACATCATTCAATTCTAAACAGATATATAATCATGAAATTTACCATATTTTCATACATTTTTTCACAAAATTAAATTACATAAGTCATTTATCACCTATGCATGTCTATCCTTTCACATATGCTCATTTAGCAACACATATATAATGCATTTCACAAAATTTTCCAAGTCAGAAATTTAATCCATATTTCAGTATGATAACCATTCTTAATTACCACTTTATTTAGGGTATTTTTATGGAATTTTAATCCACTAATCATGGATTTCCAAAACAGCAACTTTGAAACCCATTTTTCACACGTTTAACGTGTCTTTTGACACTTAACCCTAAACAGTTTTATAATTCCGAATTTTTAGCAATTAATCCAAATTTTCCTAATACAAATCTAGGGTATTAACACATATTTAACATTCATAAATAATCATTTCTCAAAACAGCAATTTACTTCCTCATTTCGGGTCCCGTTTTCACCCCATTTTGACATCATTTCATAAAATTCACAAAATTAGATTTGGGGCTTATCTTCCCAAATCCTTTTGGGAGTCAATAATACCCTAACCCTAGGATATTTTACCCTACATAAATTTCATATATCATTCAATCTCATTTCCATACCATTTTTAGCATAAAAATGGAAAAATCGGGTCATATACATCACTTTGCATACCATTCTTTCTAAAATTCAGATTTTAAGCTTAAATCAACATATGTATTTCATTAAAACATGATTCATAACCTAAACATAACATTCATCTAATACAGCAACTTATTATTGGAAGTTAGGTTTTATCAAGTTGAGTTTTCAACTCTTAGGTCATTCTAATCTTCATTTCTACCACCTAAATCATTGAAATTCATTTATATAACTTAATACTCATTCCATATTTAATCAAATGGCATGTTGAACCATCATTTAAGGAGTCTTTAAGCATCAATTTCATATCAAAAATCTTGGAGTTTAACACTTAAAATCAAAAGCTCAAAGCATCACTTCTACTTGTTTGATGAAAATCAAACCCTAAACACTTGAGCAATCTTTCTCTTCTTTTTTTCTTTCTTTTTCCTTCTTTTTTCTTCTCTTTTCTTCCTCCTTGCTGGCCCTAGGGTGGGACATGAGCTGCTGTCTTGGGGGAGAATGGCTTGAGCACTTAGAAAAAAAAATTTCCAAGCTTCATCTCACATGGACGTGCCCCCTTTTTATAGAGCTGGATTTGATCCAACTGTGGGCCCCACTTGGGGCTGATTTTCCATAGCCATTAAATGTATGTTTATCCCCCTAAATGAGCTGTGCAAATTACAGAAAAGTAAATTTATTTTTATCATTTTTCTTAAAGCCAAAATCTACTCAAGATCATGACCATACATCTGTCCCCTTAATCACGTCCTTGCTGCTGTCCATTTTCCAAATTTTTTTCTCATTTTTAATAACCTTAATTTAAGGGTAAATTATACATCTAATTAAATTTTAATTTTATCATTAATTTTCATAAAAAATTAGCAAAAAATGGCAGCAACAGCACATCAATGCACGTCCAAACTCACACCATGCTGTCCACTTTTTTATCCTTCAATGCAGCTGCTATTCATAAATTTTTTTGCAGGGATTTTCACATGAATAAATGCTCATTCATGTGTCCCTACATGTCATCTACATGTGTGCATAATTTATAAAATTAAAAATTAAAAAAAAAACAGCAGCAACAGCCCTTGGACATCCCTACATTGCCACATAACCTATGCTCACTTTGAGCACTTTCTAGCCCCTTAATGTGGACGTCCTTTGCTGGGATATTGTTTGGATTTTTGTATTTTATATTAATGCCTAAAATACCCTGAAAATGAGCTGCACTGGACACCTATTTTCCATTAAAAACTTGCATTAATTCCATGTACTCTAGCATTTAATGCATGGTACCACTTTGAGGAGCAAAAGTCAACTATGCATACCTTTTCCAATTCAAGTATTTTTCCATCATAATATGCTTAATCTAAATCTTCCAAAATGTTAATCTCATAATTTCATTCAACCGTTTCAAATTTCATCTCAATCCGATTTTTCTGGCTCAAGCTATAGTCGTTTGAAGTTAACGGTTGGATTTGAGATATGATCAATAAATCATTACATTAATTTCATTAAGGATTTTCATAACTCAATAATTCCATAATACCTAGCCCTACATCATCAACTTCCATCTCAAATTTCACTGGAATCCGCCTTACAGGCGTTGAGTTATGAATTTTCTAGTGTTTTTCCACTAAACTTGACAATTATCATTTAAATTTTCATAATTCATATTAAATAATTTAAAATAATTATCCATGATGTATTGGTGTATTTTAATCACCAACAATTTACTCTAATCCCATTGTCCCATATCAGCTCATAGTGATCAATCGAATCGTTATTGTTAATCTTAACCCTAATTGCAATAATTAGCAAAATCACAAAATTATTCAAAATTCAATAATTACACATATAATCACATGTGAATGTTCAATGAATACATTTGGTTCCTAAATTGGTTGGGTTTCACATATATATACGAAAAATGATTGAAATGTAGAATTAATAATAAAAAATACAGTAGTTAGGCAGTTAGAATTGTTAAATTACATCAAGATAGGTGAAAAAAATGAAAAACAAGTTTCCTTTTTACATGTTATCAAGGTTAGTCGTAAATGCATTATCGATACCACTAATATTCCTTTCCATCATGAAACGGACTGGTTGCACATAGTTTTTGCTACTAATAAAGAATTTTTCGTTCCTATTAACGGGTGAAACAAATAATTTTCTAGCAGTGCTAAAACAATTGTGCCCATGCAAAAATTTGTTAGCACAGCGCATTTATTTAAAATATTAAATAGAGATAACAAAAAATTCCCAAAAATTGTAAATAACCAATAATTATACAGGGAACTATAATCACTACTATTAAATAATTACTTAATATGATGATAGTTAGGAATGATTCATACAATCTAGTCTATGCAACTCATTTCTTTTTTATTCTATAAATATTTTTAAAATCCAATAAACCATTTATTACTTTTGTTATTTATGATGTCAAAATTTACTTTCATTGGATACCTATATATTACATGTTATTTTCAAATTTTAACAGTCATATGTTCACTCTTTAAAAGCATATATTAAATCTTTGATAAAATAAGCTTCTATTTAAAGTTAGTCTTGGCATCATGAATAAAAATTTTTAGACACTTGAAATATCAAATCGTAGTAAATGAACTTGAAAAGAGGGGTTTGCTTCATATACCTGGTTGAAACATATCCCTTTAGATTTTCCATTTTTAAAAAAATATTTATATTTAGATCCATATATGCCTCGTATTTTTATCTAAAATATTTCTATTATATATGAAAAATCATCTTAATCGAATTTATATAATTCACAGAAATATAGATGCAAATGCACGGAATTTCTTAACGTGATTATTTTTAAATTATAAAAACTTTCAATCAAGTTGACTATTACTATAATAAAGTATCTTATATGCAATTATTTGTAAATATGAAACCAATTTGTTTGCTGCATATAAATATATGTTGCAAAATTCATGTTATATGCAACCAAATTAATTGTTGCATTTAAGAAAATTTGTTGAAATCATAATTTTTATATTTAGGGTTTGTTTGGGAAATGATAAAATTTTTAGATGAAAATTTTTTTATCTAAAAATTTTTAAAATGGAAGAAAATAATATGATATAATAGGGGAACATAGAGTTAAAATAGATAGATTAGTTGTATGTGTAGTTGTGTAAGAATGATTGAAAAGTATGGTAGTTAACTAGTTATACAGAAAGTTGTGAAAAATAATTAAAAAATAATGTAGTTATGAAAAGTGAAATGTTTTATATTAGAAAATTTTGGTTTGAAAGGTTTTTTATGTAGCCAAATATGCCCTTAGATTAAACAATAATTTAGAAGATAATGCCTGCTTTTCATTAAATAAAAAATTCTAAAATTCGAAAGTGAAGTAGCTACACGTTGCACACAGTTTTCATGTGAGAAAATCCCAAGAGAGATGGAAAAATTGTCCACCCTTACAATGATCCATCGCATAAGCCATCTTTGCCCCAAGTACGCGTATGACAAACCAAAATGTTTGACATTTGTACAATCAATCATGTTCCACCACCCATGTGCCCACTACATAGAACACCTGACGACAATGCCATTGTCTTCCTTGCTAGGATCTACAGTTACATAATCTCCACACTTCCACCCTATAAATATTCAGGACTCCTGGCTACTGAACATCCCATCCAACTCAGAAATTAAGCATAAGTTTACTATTATTACTATGGCATATTCTTTTTAGGAGAAGAAGAAGAAGAAGAAGAAGGTGGAAAATGAAAAAAGAGGAAGAAGCACAGCAGTTGCAAGAACTAGTTGTCGATGATGGCAGGAAAGATGGCGGGGAACCAAAGCTGGAGCTGGCGGTGGAGGAGATCATAGAAGAGTATGTGGGGTCTTTTGGGTTCTCACAGGTGCTGCAGGTGTTCTTGGTGTCACTTGCATGGATTTTCGACTCTCAGAACACGCTGGTGACCATCTTCACGGATGGGCAGCCTGCATGGAGATGCACTGGCACAGCTGCTGCTTGCCCGTCATCCATGTGCGGGATGGAACCAGGCCGGGATTGGGAGTGGGTGGGAGGGAAGATGAGCTCCACCATCTCTGAATGGGGCTTGATATGTGACCACAAGTTCAGGGCTGGGATTCCCGCTTCCTTGTTCTTCATTGGGTCCCTCATAGGTAACTTCTTTTTCTTTCCAAATTTCTTCCTAATTACAGATTTCTAATTCCAACCAGACTTTAATTAATTAACCCATCTTTTGTTTCCCTCTTTTAATTTCTTATGTAATCGGGTATTTGTACGGAAAATAGACCCAGTATCTTTGTAGTTGTAAATGAGAAGAGTATCTTACAGAAGAGACTGCAAAACAGGTTCTAAAGAGATCATTGATCGACAGAGCAACAAAAAAGAATAGAGAGAGAATGAGAAAAATATTCCAATGCAGGCACCTACACCTTAACTTACGGTGCAGATGCCTCAAAATACATACATACATACATATATGTATATATCGATTTTGATCAAGTGCAGACGAACTGCACTACAATTATCATGCAATCGGTTGCAAATGAGCCCTCATTTGATAATGAAATCAACATCTATATTACTCATTGTATTTAGAATTATTTACTTTTAACTATATACTAATTTTGATTCGAATCAAACATGTATATGGGCTTCATTTTAAAATGGTACAAAATTAACGTAATAAAATTGTTTAACATAAATATCAACTTTAAAATTGTATTTTTAACATCTAAAATGTCAAAAATATGTTTTCATATAGATAAATGATTGTATAAGGCATTATTCTATTTCAATACACATGGGATCTATTTTATAGCAGACTGTATCGTAATTATGGTGCAGTCCATCTACACTAGATTATCTCACTTTGTGTGCGTGTGTATAGGATTATTCTGGTGCAGCACAACTGCACCAAAACAGCGGTGTATTTGCCCAAAAATGAGCCCCACACATATTAGAATATAATGAAACTTTATACAATCATTTATCTATATATAAATTTTATAGCAAATGGTTTATATGTTGGAAAAACCACTTTAAAGTTTTTTTAACATCAAACTATTTTATTACTTTGAATTTGTAGCATTTTCAGATGGGCCTATACACATATCCGATTGGGATAAAAATTGATATGGTAATAGAATACATTATTTTAAATAAAATAGGTAGAGTAGATTATAATTTGATCATCATGTGGGGCCCATTTCAGCGCCACTGCATCGTAATTATGGTACAGCGGCATTGCACTTGAATATAACTCATATATATTTATATAATTAATCTAATACATGTAACTACATCGTGCAGTCTATGCACTATAAAACCCACTTGATCATAAATAGCAAATCTATCATACTAATTGTATTTTGAATTATTCACTTTATTAGCATACTAATTTTCATCCAAATCAAACATGTATAAGTGTCCCGTCTTAAAATGGTGAAAATCAGCTTAATAAAATATTCTAACATAAATGTCAATTTTGAAATAGTATTTTTAATATCTAAACCATTTAAAATATGACTTTTATAAGAATAAATGAGTATATAAAGTAACATAATATTCTAATATGTGTGGGGCCCATTTTACAACGGACTACACCATAATTACGATGCAATCTATCTTCCACTAGATTGCTTCTCATATATATACTGTACTAAAAATCATACTTTAAACGGTTTAAATGTTGAAAAAATAATTTCAAAATTGATATTTAAGTTAAACTATTTTCTTGAGTTAATTTTAATACGGGGCACCACCATTTGTTTGATTTTGATCAAGTGGGCCCCACAGCCATGGGCTGCATGGTGCTCCTTGCTGCAAAATAGGCTCTACACATATTACAATGTTATGATACTTTATATAATTATTTATCCATATAAAAATCATACTTTAGTTGGTTTAAATGTTGAAAATACTACTTTAAACTGATATTTATGTTAAATAATTCTGTTACGTTGATTTTATACTATTTTAAGATGGGATCGTGCATATGTTAGATTTAGATAAAAATTGGTATGCTAATAAAGTGAATAATTCTAAATATAATAGATGTGGTAGATTTCCTATTCATGATCACATGGGGCCAATAGTGCATAAACTGCATGGTGTAGTCGCATGTACTGTAATAATTTCTACTTATATATAGAGAGAGAGAGAGTCAGAAAGAGAAAAAGAGAGAGAGAGAGAGAGAACTTATCCCGTGTAGTCCACAGCAAAATGGGTTACACACATATTAAAATGTTAGAATACTTCAAACAATCATTTATCAATATGAATAACATACTATAGATTATTTAGATCTTGAAAATAATACTACAAAATTGACATTTAGGTTAAATTATTTTATTACGTTGATTTTGTATCATTTTAAGATAGAGCATATACACATGCTATATTTAGATGAAAATTGATGTGCTATCAAAATAAATAATTCTGAATATAAGAGGTATGGTAAATGTTAATTTTAATACATATGGGGCCCATGTTGGGTGTTCTGCATCACGTGCAATCCATTTGCACTTGAATATTTTCCATATATATCCAAAATATGTACGCTAATTCGCAATTATACAAAGTCACAAGGTCTTTTTTGCGAAATGTTACGTAAGATCAACTTTTACATAATGAAAAATGACAAATTTTTATTGAGCTACTTCTTATGGATCATTTAATAGGTACGATCTGACCGTTCATGCGATTTCATACTTACTATTCTGTCAGATCAATAAGGTGCGCTTGAATTAAATTTCGATGCATCCTTTCTCATTCTACAGATATTCAATATATACGCTTCCAGGACTTCAGTCCTGTGGAAAGCATGAGGGCTTAATACCCACCAAGTCTACGGATCAATTCTCATCTACCCCAATTGTACGAGTTTATATTCTCTCCAAGTGGTGGGGGTATTATTTTGTTGTTCCATGTTGTGAATACTTTGCATGTACTATTCTGTGAGATTAGATAGATTGATGTATATATGAATAAAAAAAAATTAATATATACACCCAAATTTGCAATTATGCAAAGTAATTACAATCTGCTTTACAAATATTCCATGAAGTTTACTTTCTACCAATTTTAAAATTAGCAATCTTATTATGCTACTTTATGGCTCATTTAATAAGTCCCAGCGTTAGTTGCGGTTTCATAATTATATGAATAAGGTGGGCTCCAATGAAACTTTTTGTGGAGCATTAATATTTGTTTTGATCCACCATGGTCCCGAAAACCATATTTAACCTCATCCATTTACTTGAACCAATTAAATCCATTTTTTCAGATGCTTACATAGAGCATACCATCTAATAATATTTAAAAAATTGCATGTAAAATAAGATGGTCGCTTAAGAATGCGGGTGCTAGTTCAATGCACCCGAGAACATTGAGGTACTTCACCCTTTTATTTTTTTGAAAATTTTTTTACAGAAATGTTAATGTAAGTGTATTTAATATGTGTATAAATTTTTACCATTTTTGGAAATTTTTAGATTTTTTTTCGAATTTTTTAAAATCAGTGGCATTTTTAGTACTTTAAAATTACTAAAATGCCTTTGATTTTTAAAAATCTAAAATAAATATCTAAAAATATTCAAAAATGATACAAATTGATACACATGTTAAATACACTTAGATTAACAAGTTAATGAAAAAAATTCAAAAAAAAACAAAAATATATATATATGCGCCCAGGAGCATTGAGGCTCAATGCTCCCGAGTGCATTAAACGAGCACCCTAAGAATGCTAGGAAGTCTTGGTGAAATTTTAGTTAAAATGCTTTTTTTTTTTTTTTTTAACTCTTGGGGGCCTCATTTAGATTAGCTTACATGAATTTTTTGACGAGTATCGATTAAGTTTTTTTATTTTTCAAAATCGGAAAATGAGCAAGTTTCATGTACCAGCGCGAACAATGAAGCTCAATGCTCATGCAAGTTTTTTTTTTTTTCAATTTTTATTTCTGAAACACGACCTTTCATATATATGCCAAATTTAATTATTTTTTAAAATACGAACATATTTATTTGATTTTTAAAAACACGAGTATTTTAGTCATTCAAAAATAACTAAAACAGCTTTTCTTTTAAATTTTAATATATATCCTTAGACATCTCCAAAAATAATAAAACTTTATTACATTAAATACACTAGATTAATAGTTTTATAAAAAAAATTTCAAAAAAGACTTTTAAAAATGGGTTTACAACAGGTGCACTCAAGTTTCTTTGAATCACTAGTCATTAAGATATTATAAATTTTTGAAGATTAATTTTATAAAACGACCCCTGTTGCTGATCTATCTAGGAATGCATCTGATCTATGCTTGCATTGTCCGACGCAGGCTCTGCTGTTCATGGCCGCTTGGCAGATGCATATATAGGAAGGAAGAAGACCATTGTCCTCTCATGCGTCCTCACTTCCGTCACCTCCTTCCTCACTTCTCTTTCCCCAAACATATGGCTCTACGCGCTCCTCCGTTTCTCCAACGGATTTTCAAGATCCGGCATTGGAATCTGCTGCCTCGTCCTCGTAACAGAGACCGTTGGCAGAGACTGGCGTGCCCAAGTGGGTCAGTACAGCTTTTTCTTCTTCACTGCCGGCTTCCTTTCCCTTCCCTTGATGGCATACCCAACAAGAACCTCTTGGCGAAAAATCTACATGCTCATCGCCCTGCTTCCCCTCCTCTACACCCTTTTCATCCTGCCCTTTGTCTCTGAATCCCCGCGATGGCTCGCCGTCAAAGGCAGGACAAAAGAATCAATGGGGGTCTTGAAGAAGCTGGCAAGACTAAATGGAAAGAAACTGCCCAAGAACTTGAGCATCTTGATCCCTTCAGCTGCTAAAACCGATGGCCACGATTCCAGCTCCACAAAAACCTTGTGGTCTACGAGGTGGGCTGTCAGAAGAATGATCACGGTCATGGTAACTGGTTTTGGAATTGGGTTTGTTTACTATGGGTTTCAGCTGAATGTAGAGAACTTGAATTTCAATCTTTACTTCGCGATAGCCTTGAATGCTTTGATGGAGATTCCAGCAGTGCTCCTCGGTAGTGTTCTCTTGGGACTCACCAATCGCAGGCTGCTTCTCTCTCTCTCTGCTTATATCGCCGGCATTTCCTGCATCCTCTGCATCTTTTTACCAGGCAGAAAGTCCAAAGGCAGCTGGTCTCAACTGACAGCTGAAGCTGTTGGGTTCATGGCAGCTTCCACAGCTTTTGATGTGTTGTACATCTACTGTGTGGAATTGTTCCCCACCAACGTTAGAAGCTTCGCCGTGTCAATGCTCCGGCAGGCACTCATGTTGGGGGCCGCCGTCTCTCCGCTGTTGGTGGTCGTTGGACGCCTCAGCCCGTCGCTTTCATTCCTTATCTTTGGAGGCTTGGCATGCTTCAGTGGGTTCATGACAGTATGGCTGCCTGAAACAAGAAATGCTCCTCTTTATGAAACATTGGAGCAGCAAGAGATAGAAGAGAAGCTCTGCTCCATGACTGATGCAGAGGTAGAGCTGGGCAAGTAATGATCCCTGGGTAATGGATATAAGTAGATAAAGCCATTCTGTAAGACATGTACACATGGTTTAAGAACATTCGGCTCAATTGCTTGTGTTTTCACCTGGAATTAAGGAACTGATCAGTTATCCCAACGGGCAGAGACATATGAGTCATGGACTTCACACCTTATTCATAAGGCCTTCCATTTCACATTTCGATGCACATGGATCGGCTTTTTATCCTATGTCATGCCATTTTGCTGTTCGACAAAATATACCTTCTTCTCCACCTTTTTGCCTATCCGTCACTGCCCCCTTTATCTGCTCTCACTCACTCTCGTGCTGTGCAATTAAAGGCTGTGTTGCACAGAGAAACGATCAAACACTTGGAACTACAACATACGGCTTTAAGAGAGTATTTTTACTAATGGTTTGATGGGTAGTGGTAAAACTTTTAAATGAAAAGTTTGGGTAAAAATTTTTTTAAATAAAAGAAAATAATATTATATGATAGGAGTAATGATGATGGGTAAAGAGAATAAAATTAAAATAAATACTTTAGATGTATAGATAGTCGTGTAGAAATGATTGAAAAATAGCGTGGTTATATAAGAAGAATTGAAGAAATAGTTAAAAAATATTATAGCTATGGAGAATAAAAAATTTTAGATTAAAAAAATTTTAGTTTAAAAATTTTTAGTGTTAACAAACACCCCAAAAAAAATTTAAAAAAAAAGAAAAAACATAGTATCAAGAACAAAGAAATACAAACTAGTATGAAATATGAAATTGGAATTGTCTCCGATGAGAAGGCATGTCTTCTTTTTTATCAAAGGGAGATGGTAAGATTGTCCTTATAACCAAGGTAACAATATTTGCTCAGATGCTTGATAAACAAAGTGGAATTTCAACTTCTATTTTCTTGACTCTTTTTTTTTTTTGATTGGAATATATATTTACACACATCTCAATACATATTACATTGAAGGCCTAAGACATTCTTACAAATTTGGAGACACTAGCTCCACCAAATAATCCGGAAGACACAGCTTCCAACCACTAAACGGGAAACCACTGCTCTCACACCCAACCAACAAGAGACCACTGCTCCTACTAAATCACTTTTCAACGTGTCGGGGAATCGATCCCACGACCACAGCGCGTCCCGGATGCTGCGGCGGGAGCGCTGACCAACCGAGCCGTATTTTCTTGACTCTTGAGATCAGCTGTATGAGATCCAAATTGCGACCGCAACTACTATTGAATAAGCTCCATGAATATAGTCCACGTAATCCATACTAAAACTCCCCAACAAATAAAAAAAAAATTACCAACAGGGATCCGAAGTTCCTCATACAAATCTATGCACTTGCCAGCTAAATCGTAAGAGTAGAAACCAAGCGAGTCTAGGTCAGTTCAATAAGGTATTGAATCTGCAAGAAACAATAAGAAAGGTTACTTCACATAGACTCTTCAAATGTAACTAATTGACATTAACTAAGTTTTTTCATTTTAATGAGGGTGGCGAAATTCAAATCTTTACAATATTTTTTTAACCTTGGGCGATTTTCACATTGTTGCAAAAAATTTGAAAAAATTTCCCAAGTTTTGAAAAAATATATTTGAAAGATCTGGATTTCGCCACTCTCATTTAAATGAAAAAATTAGTTATTTTCCCTTCCTTATTTTTGAACGGTCTATGTGAAATAACATTCACTTGTTATATCTTGTCTCAGGTAGGGGAGCATCAAAGGCCAACTTGGATCCCACTCTTAAGAAGTTGTCAAGATATATATAGAGAGAGAGGAAGTTGTCAAGTCGATATATATATATATATAGAGGAAGTTGTCAAGTCAATATATATATATATATATATAAATGGATATTCAGGTGCAATGGCGCTACACCGGACCGCTGAAATGGGCCCCACATGATGATCAAATTATAATCTACTTTACCCATTGTATTTAGAATCATATATTCTATTACCATACCAATTTTCATCTCAATCGGATATGTGTATGGACCTCATTTGAAAATGGTACAAATTCAACTTAATAAAATAGTTTAATGTAAATAACAACTTTAAAGTCGTTTTTTCAATATGTAAACCACTTGCTATAAAATTTATATATGGATAAATAATTGTATAAAGTTTTATTGGATTCTAATATGTGTGGGGCCTATTTTTTATCAAATGTACCGTGTTCCGGTGCAATTGTGCTACACCAGAACAGCTACCTATATATATGAGAAGCATCGGATCCCTGTATGATATCTTTTCTTTGCTGAGGAGGTTGTCAGTATGGATTAGGCAGTCTTTGTTCATAAAACTTGTTCGAAGATTGCCTAAAGTGATGCTAGAGCAATGGGATTTGAACAAATATTGTTACCTAAGTTACAATGAACAATCTTACCACCTCTTAGCCATAAAAAGAATATGTCTCCCCCGATGGAAAGCTAAGGCACTTTGAATAAGCATGACATCGGTGCATCAATCGAAATGAAAGTGCTAGGAAATAGAGTTCACCAACTGTTGTTTCCCCTTCAGATTTTCTCTCCACAGTTCCTTCTATGTTACCATTCCCACCATCTCTATCCCGATCAGATTCCTGCTTAACGAGCTGGAGCAGGATTTGACATTCCCAAACTCTCCCTCGCAGACGCAGACAAGTGCAGAAACCCACCAGGGTCTCTGATCGGATCGACAGGGGCGACGAGGGTTCCCGAAGAAAACCCAAACGAGATCTCGTTGTGCTACCGCCGATGTGCTTTCCGAGGAGGAAGGCTTTCGCCGACACTCGCACCACTAAGCCCAATCCCCCTTGCAAATTGCGGCAGCAGGGCGTGCGAGCTCATACCCCGCTCCTCCATCGAAATGTCGCCAAACATCATGCCGGAAAGAGACGGCGACGATGAGTCTCGGTAAGGAGAGGGGCTCATCGGCAGGAACATGTCGAACGAGAAGAACGTCGGTTGCGATTAGGGGTGTTAATGGTCATGGTCAACCCATTCGTCCAACCCGTTAATAAATGGATTTGGGTTGGGATTTTTTAATAAATGGGTTATGATCCGCCAACCCGTTTAACCATTTAATTAAATAAACGGATTAGGGTTGAGACTTTGCAACCCGTCCAACCAGTTTATATAACTCATCCAACCCGTATAACCCATCCAACCTGTATAACCCATTTATAATATATTATAGATAATTATATATATAAATGTAGTCGGTTCCCGGCTTCCCACTCTTAGCACTCTGTCCCACCCAGCGCCCGCGCATGATATTAACTTTTGCAGTCGCAGCCGAGATTGAAATCTGAAGTTCCCTTGGATTTGCCGCCGCACGCACTGTCATATTTCAGAGTTGGGACCCCTTCTACAAAAGCACCAATTGCTTTTGACTCCCCTGCTTAACGACCCATGACAACTGCGCTGCACTATGTTGTCAACAAAACCACATACAAATAAATGAATCACATTTAATGCTGCAGTTACATCAACCAGAGCATTCTTCAAGGGCATACAGTGTCTCCCTCGCCCACTCTTTTCTCCATTTTCTCTCCTGCTCGCTCCGGTTCTCGCTCCTCGCCTGTCATCGATTTGTGGACTGCGTTGGCTCTCTTGATCGCCCTTTCTCTCTTCTCTGCTATCTTCTTTTACTCGCCACTAGAAAGGCTAGCTCGCCTCCTCATCTCGCCATTGTGTACCTCTCCGGTCCGTTGAGTCGTTGAAGGGCTTGCCTGCAAACTGCAAAGGAACGGGCATCATATTCGGCACTCGGCACTCGCTGCGACCTTCAATTTGCCGCCGCACGCACGAAGACTTGGCAGACGTCGGCACGCTACGACCTTCAAATCTACGGCACCACACGCACGAAGACTTGGCAGACCAGGTATGTTAAATTTGAGTTATTTAATTTATTTAATTTTACAGACTTTATTGAAAGTTTTTTGCATTAAAATTAGTAACAAACACAACCCGTTAACAACTCGTTAACCCATTTATTAAATGGGTTAGGGTTGAAGTTTTTTAAATGGGTTAATAAACGGATTAGGGTTGAGATATATTAAATGGGTTAGGATTAGGATTAGGCTCCAACCCGTTCAACCCAATCCGTTAACACCCCTAGTTGCGATAGATCAATCGAGTTGGGGAAAGAGACATCGATCGAGGGAGGAAAGAAGAAAGAACGAGAGTGCTCGAGGAAGCGGTGTTTATTTGGGATGTAATCGTACGCACACGGGTGGCTCAGTGCGGGTGTACTATACTTATTTTTTTTATTTTTTTCATGAAACGGTTAAAATTACTAAAAAAGTCACCATTTTTTAAAAATCTAAAAAAAAATATTTTAAAATCTCCAAAAATGATAAAAATTAATATATATATATATATATTAACTATACTTAGATTGACAGTTATGTAAAAAAAATTAAAAATGGGTGTACGCACCTTGTTGCACTGAGGTTTAGTGCACCAAGTGCATATAATTGCACCCCTGCGTTTCTTGCCCTTTTTCCCATCTTGGTTGGGCCGAGTCGATTGCAATTACTCTTCATTTCGAATGAACGATCTGGATACATCCCACACCATCGAACGGTCAAGAATAGCATCAGGAGGCCTAAATTGGACTCCTTCAAATAAATGGTTGAGATTTCTCCACCTCAACCTACAATTGGATGGTGGCATTAGCACCCAAGCAAGCTCCTTACTACGGTCAGTGATATTAGGGGTGTTAACGAATTTGATTGAATGGGTTGGAGCCTAATTTTAATCATAATTCTATCTCATTTAAAATATCTCAACCATGCTATTAAAAAAATATATCTCTCAACTATAATCTATTTATTAACCCATTTAAAAAATATCAATCCTAACCCATTTACAACTCATTTAAAAAATGATTGATAGGTTGTTTATATAATAGATAATCTAAATGTCTAGTTTCTGGCAGATGATGATCTGAATGCCTAGTTTCTGGCACAGGGGAAATGAAAATAGGGAAATAACGAGAAAATACAATTAAGGCAACAGCGGAAAAATGAAAATTAGGTAGTAGGAAGAAGACTTAGCAAAAAAATAACTAAAGAATTTATATTTATATATATAACTTTAATAGGCTAATGGAGTTAAACATATTGAACTAGTTAAATGGATTAAACAGGTTACTAAACGGGTTGATGGGTTATAAAATCTAAACCCTAATTCATTTATTTAATTGAATAGTTGAACGGGTTAGTGAATCATAACTCATTTATTTAAAAATCTCAACCCAAACTCATTTATAAAAGGATTAGACGAGCAACTTGGCAAGTGGACCATAACCATTAACATCTTTAATCAGTATTGAATCATACATGCATGATGCAACCTTCATTATATAATTAGTCCAGCTATGTTTGATTTTTTTTTGGTGTAAAAGTTTATAGAAGACGAGAAGTGATGTTACATTATAAGACTAATGATGTAAAGCAAAAATAATAAAGTTAAAATAGATAAAAAAAATTATATAAGTAGTTATGAAGAAATAATTGAAAAATTATACAGTAGTAAGGTGTGAAAAAATTATTATTTTATTAAAAGATGTAAAAATTGATTAGAGAACAAAGTAATTATATAGGGTGAAAAAAGATTTAAATTAAAAAAATTTAAATTAAGTTTTAAATTAATGCATTTGTTCAGGGGCATATTTGTTTTCAACAAAAACTTTCGAAATTAAAACTTTGGGCGTGTTTGGTTCGGTCGAAAATTTTTCACGGTAGGGGTGAAGTAGTCTTTTCACAATGGATGAAACATCTTTCAGGATGAGGAAGGTACTGGTAGCAAAGGTCGTATCTTGGGAGGAGGAATGGGGGAGAAAAGCCGAGAAGAGGTACGTCGTTGCTCATCCAACCCTAATCCAACCAGTACCACGAGCGCGCTGGGTTGTGGCCGACACCATCCCATGCCATATGACTCATCGACGATCCCTGCAAAACGATTGCTCCCCACCCGGCCTGCTGCATTTCGTGCATGGCGACGCCTAAAACGACCATCACGAGCTGCCGTGCCGGTGACTTGTAAACCATCAACACCGGTAGAACAACACCTTTCTGAGGCGTCTATCAGCTCTCCAGCAAAACCAACTCGCCACCGATCTCGACGGACCGCCGTACTGGTGATGCCTTTCTCCCCTGCTACTTTGTGATCTATGAATGTCAGTTGTTTCTACCCTGTTTCTGGTGCGAACGCAAAATTTTCATGACGGACGATTTCTGGTGCGATCTTCGATTCCTAGATTTTCGGGTTTTTCCATCGGTAGTGTGAATGTAAAATGTGGAGGCCGATTATCCAGGGCCAAATACCTTTTAAGATTCGTCTCTATAAAAGGGGGGGAAAGCAAGCTCTGTTATGCGGCTGTTTCTTCTGCTACACCGCAGCTGCATCGCCGATCTGAACGTCCAATCTCTTGCCTTTTCTGGCAAAACGCTTTAAGACTCCTTTCCTCCAAAATTCTCCCTCTTTTTAATTTCCTTTCCTCTCTCCATCTCCCATCCATCCATATGTGATTGGCGAAGCTTCGGTGTTTTTTATACTGTTGCAGTCATCTCGGAAGCCTTCTTTGCTTTTCTCGTAAATCTCTCTTCTAAGGCTTTCCTTCTCTGGCTCTCTTGCAGTTTCCCGGCTTCTCTTTATCTCCCCAATAGATTTCTCTTTCGTTCTAGTTTTGTGCTTTGTTTCGAACCTCTTTATTCTTTGCTTCGTCCGTAAGAATGGTTGCAAAATTTTGGATTCAATATTAATGAGATAATTTGCTTTTTCCAAACCATATAATGCTCCTGTTAATTGGGTGGATGTGGTTTTCAGAAAGGACAGGATCATTTATGCTGGATTCGATATTATTCACTAGTGGTGCTGTACATATAACAATGGATGCCTCTGGACAGAGAATAATGGAATACAGCATGATTGGATGTTCTCTCCCTCTATTATTGCAGACATGTAACTTGAGTATAGAACGAAATACGTTATGTGTTGTACGCCCGAACCAATTTCCACTGCATTCAGATAGGTCCAAAATATATACATATTCATTATAGTAACAATCGAGGCTTCGAATTAAACACATAATATAAAAAAATATTATTTCTACCCAGATGATAAGAAACATCCACCAAAATATGTTTCGTAATAAGTATTTTAAATGGCTACTCTGTCATACTTCATCCCTTCTTTTAATAATCGTCACCAAATACATTTTTGCAACTCATCTGTTATATCACGCGGTTCACATAAATATTTCCAACATAAAATATTTTTTTCTTGTTTATAGAACCTACGGAGGATTTTTTAAATCAAAAGAAACTCTTTCTCACCACTCCTAATCTTCAATAATGTCCTTCCTTCCCCTAGGCTTTGCTTCCGTGGTCACGACTTTTGCCTAAGCAACCGCAAGTCATGTTTTCAATTCTTCTCTAGCACAATCTCGTAACAGTAGTTGGTAGAGGTATATTGATAGGTTGTGCTCTTTCATCTTGTGAAGACTTGCTTGTCCCCTCAGTAGTAGGGATATTATTTCTGTTTCTCCATGTCGTAAAGATTTATATGTATTAATTTATAATATCAGATCGCTTATTGTGTACACTTATGTAAAAAAATTATAATAATGTCCTTCTTTCACTCCCTATAGCTTCCTTCATTAATCTCTCTCCTTTTGTTACTTATCCCATTTTATAAATATAAAATCTACCATAACTCCTTAATCCTCACACACCGCCTTTGTACGCCCACGAGCTGCGCATGATTGGATGTTCTTCTTAAAATAGCGTCAGTCCTAAAAGTGGTTGTGAAGTGGCCATGTGGGTGGGGTTCGAGTCATCTTCTGATTGAAAAGTTAGTTATAAGAAGAAGTGGAAAAATAATTTCAAAATATGGTAGTCATGGAGAGTTTAAAATTTTAGTTTGAAAATCTTTTGTTAAAAACAAACATGCCATAGAATTATGAATTTTCTTTCTTATTGTGATTTTCATTCTGGTCAGTTGACTATAGATGATTATTAAAAATCAGTGGCATTTAAAGTAATTACTGAGATGTCGCTAATTTTCAACAAAAAATAAATATCTAGAATACTATAAAATGGTAAAAATTTATATACATGTTAAATACACCTACATTAACAGTTTTATAAAAAAAATTAAAAATAAAAGTATAGGTGTGTGCACCCGGGAGTAGGGAGCGTTGCCTGCTCTCGGGTGCAACGAATCACATTTCAGTTACAAATAGTCAAGTCTTTACCTATACTGACATGTTTACTTCTCGGTGGTCTCAGTTCACCAAATATGTCTTCATTCTTGGAACACTTAAATTTAGAGGTGTCTGATGAGGTCCTAAGCGTGGCGTCAGGCATTGTACAACGACGTAGAACAACTGCTATCTTAGGCGGAGCACTTGCCCTAGCACAAGAGGTTGAGAATGCACAAGACCAGGAGTTGACAAATCGCGATCTAGCACTCCAGCGTGAGTTGTTTATGTATTCATCGATACGTGGTGGGGATAGAAGATGCATTTCTTATGTGCGCATGAGCACCTTTGCATTTAACCAGCTGTGCGAAATAGTGAAGAGCAAAGGCTTATTACAAGCGACTAGACATTTGACAATCAAAGATCAAATGACGATGTTCCTGCATACGCTAGCGCATAATGTTAAAAATCGTATGATAGGTATGTACTTCTGTAGGTCGGGTGAAACTGTGCATCGCCATTTTCATAGATGTCTACGTGCAATTCTCCAGCTCTATGAGGGCTTCGTACCCCAGCCTAGTATCGAGACCCACCCAAAGATTACCTCAGATTCATCTGTTGCCCCTTATTTTCAGGTATTCTACTCTTCACTAGAGAGTTTGCTACTTTGCATTTTACTATCATACTAACTGAACCCATACTTGTTAGGATTGCGTTGGCGCACTTGATGGCACACATATTCCTGTGCTGCCTCCCAATGAGAATGCATTGGCATTTAGGAATAGGCATGGAAATGCAAGTCAAAATGTTATGGTCGCATGTGACTTCAATATGAAATTCACGTACATACTAGCGGGGTGGGAAGGCAGTGCACATGATGCGTATGTGCTGCAATCGGCACTTGACTTGTCCACCAATCGATTTAGCATCCCACGAGGTACTTATTTTTCCTTTCACCTTCACAACAAATCCTGGTATGACAACAACGCATGATAACATTGTTAATCACTTGTCACAGGACGCTACTATCTAGTGGATGCAGGATATGCACATGTGTGAGGATTCATGGCACCGTATAAAGGGGTTTCATATCATTTGAGCAACTTTGGTCATGGCAGGAATCCCCAGAACTGTCATGAGTTATTTAATTATAGGCATGCGAGGTTGCGCACAACAATCGAACGACTTTTTGCTGTATGGAAGAAGAGATTTCTAGCACTTCAAGTGGAAACCTCGTACCCATACAGAGTGCAGGTGAAAATGGTCATTGCTTCTGCCATCCTGCATAACTACATTACTAGTGTAGATGGGCCTGAACTACCTCGCGTTATTGAAGAAGAACCAATGCAAGCTGAAGATGCTACAACAACAACCGAGGGTGAGGTGGCTGAGGAGGCAGACCTCGAAGTTATGATTAGGGGGTGTCTCTAGAAGCGCGAAATGCATGGAGACTCAAACGAGATGACATTGCATATCAAATGTGGGCGAATATGCCAATTATATGGTATGTTTGCATGTCTTATGTTTGACCTATATGAGGAACTTACTGTCACTAACATGTTTCCCCATGAATCATATGCATGCTTCTGATGCATTTTATCAAGTTTGTTGTGATTGGCCACATAATGACGGATCATGTGAAAGTTGTTATGTTTTCTTCTCTTTACTTATTGAAATTTAATATCTTTTTCATCGAAGTTGTGTGCGAGCGTATGCTAATGTGTATGTAATAGGGTGCCAACATGGACCATGTCCGACGTGTATTTATGGGGCCCGGAGAACCCTCGAACTGTGTTAATCTCCAATCCCTCCCAAGTACAAGTGCATTGCCAAGGAGAAGGCATCAATGGACAAAGGTCCAAGATAGAAAGCTTGTTGAGGTTCTCCTTCATAACTTACATACAGGCACCATAGAGGCAAACAAATTTAAAGATGTTGTTCTCCAAGCCATTGCGCAGG
The DNA here is from genome assembly GCA_030490835.1 of Annona cherimola. Lineage (NCBI taxonomy): Eukaryota > Viridiplantae > Streptophyta > Magnoliopsida > Magnoliales > Annonaceae > Annona > Annona cherimola. Next base: position 2,298,142 of record CM059973.1, on the reverse strand, counting down.
AACTAAGTAATTTTTTCTCTATGACCATCACACCCAGTAATGTCAAGAATCATGTTCATGGCATGAAGAAAACATATGGAATGTACTGCACTATACTCAACAAGACAGGCATGCGATGGAAGCATCAGGAGAATCGATTTGATGGTCCTTTGCATGTTTGGAATGCGCTGATTGAGGTATGAATATCTTTACGAACTCTACTTTGAAATTTATGCATATGATTGTTTAATGGTCAATGGGATCCTGAACCATGCATTCTTTATCATGAATTTGCAGCATGATAATAGGTACAAAAGACTAATGAAGCCTCAGCACCTGAGTTATGATGACCTGCATGAGTTGTTTGGAGGTAATCGTGCCAGTGGGGAGTACATGCACCCTGGGGGGTCACATTCCACACCCCCATATGAAGACACCGAGGAGGAAGAGCAAGAAGATGACTTCTCGATGGAGACCCCACACACCGAGGAGACAGTCATTGGATCCTCAGAACATACCGCCACCCCAGTCTCATCAGGGACTCCAGTAGGAGGTTCATTTCGTAATGATGGCGTGAGAGCTGAGAATGCAGAGTCATCCCATGGCGTCCATTTCAGGAGAACAACTGCGAGTGTGTGTAGGAGACCACAGCAACCGATGGAGCAGTTTGCAAATATCTGTGATACGTACTTTGGACAACCTCCAGTTGTGACATTGAAACACTCCTGGCAAGAGGATCTTCAAAGTTTCCCAGAGTTGTTGCGTTCTATGGGCTTGTCTAGTGAGTTAAGGGGAGCTGCTCTGCTTCACTTTACTAGACATCCATTCCTGGCTAGCACATTTGTTAATGGGAATGATAATGCGCGAGCGGACTGGATCGAAAGCATACGTCAAGCACATTTTCCATCTTCATGACATTAGTAGATGAAATGGATGATTGTTCTATTCTTGTCAAACTCTTCCTAGAATTGATTGCATGTTGACATGAGCAATTAGTAATGGGACAAAAGTAGATGTTTGCAGTTTATGTTCTTCTTTACATGCTCCCATTTATGTAGGACCCGTTTATGCACTCTTAGATTGTCACATTACTTGTTATGATATTGATTGTTGTGATATGGAATCATTAGGAACAGACTAATGAATTTCTTCTTATGATCTATGCCATGCTTGTGAACAGATTGGTCAAGAAACTGATGGTGTGGGTGTACGTTATGTTTGTTGGTCGTGTGCCTGGTATATATAGGACATGGCCTGAAGCACACGCTCAGGTAAACGGGTTCAAAGGAGCATGTTACCAAGCCTTTAAAATCGAAGCAGACGCTGAGGAGGCGTGGACATCTTATAGGCAGCCCAAGAAAATGGAACCAGCAAAATCTGTGATCACCTTATGTGATTGCCCAGAATGCGTTGGGTCATCAGGCGTAACGTTCATCAATCTTTGTTTTTGCAAGGCTTGTGGTAAATGGCCTGATGTGTAGAAAGTATGTATAAATATGTATGACTGATATAATTAATTTAGGATGGTGTCAACTCTATCAGTTTGGATTTCAATGAAGGAATGGAACAGCGATGTGCATCATCGTGGACATATTCATCTTGGTCTACTGAATGTTACTGAATTGAAAGCACAATCATGTTAGAAGTATCACTCTCTTCATTGAGTGAAATAATATGATTTAGTTGAATTAAACATGGTAAAATCATATGTTCTACAAAAAATTTATACAATGTGACAATGCACTGGTGAAGAGATGTAAAATAGGAGTTAATTACATAGTACAAAAATACATTTAAAAAATGCATAACCTTGACAAAACACGTTATTTTTCAAATTGTTGAAAATGGTAATATTTTAGGAATAATTGAAAATGAATAATTATTTTAACTTTAGTTCAAAATTTTAATAATTGAATATTTATTTAATAATTATTTTGTGAAATTAATAGATTAAATTAGTTAATCTAAGATAATTTTTTAATGACATTAATCAAGATCGTAGACCTGTACTCATGGGTTGGGCCTCAATACATATAAATAATTGGTTAGTATTTTAACTTAAAAAGAAAAAATTATTTTAACTGTAGTTCAGAATTTTGATAATTGAATTTTTATTTAATAATTATTTTGTAAAATTAATAGATTAATTAGTTAATCTAAGATAATTTTAATGACACTAATCAAGATCGTAAACCTATACTCATGAGTTGGGCCTCAATACGTAAGATTAATTGGTTAGTATTTTAACTTTAAAATAAAAAATTATTTTAACGGTAGTTCAAAATTTTAATAATTGAATTTTATTTAATAATTATTTTGTGAAATTAATAGATTAAATTAGTTAATCTAAGATAATTTTTTTATGACATTAATCAAGATCGTAGACCTGTACTCATGAGTTGGGCCGCAATACGTAAGATTAATTGGTTAGTATTTTAACTTTAAAATAAAAAATTATTTTAACGGTAGCTCAAAATTTTAATAATTGAATTTTATTTAATAATTATTTTGTGAAATTAATAGATTAAATTAGTTAATCTAAGATAATTTTTTAATTACATTAATCAAGATCGTAGACCTGTACTCATGGGTTGGGCCTCTTCAGTGTTTCCCCACTGCATTCAGCTGTTTGGCATTAATTCCAACATCGTCCCTTCTGCATTGTCGTTCTATTTCCATACAATCACGCGTGCGACGCTGATGCTCCTGTTACCATCAATTCACGTTTCCTCGGCAACCACCTTTGACCGCTCATTATTGTGTTTGGACATTAATGCGTTCATTCACGTCGAAATGGCCCATTGACGTTTTTTTTGAACCAAAACACGTCAAAAAGTTTCGCTGTGAACCAAACGCACCCTTTGTATTTTTTCGAACTATCTTATTTTTTAATTTTTTTTACATATTTCTATATGACTATCTTATTTTTCAATTGTTTTTACGAAACTACCTATATAATTAACCTATTTATTTTATGATAAATTCCTTTAATACCTATAGCATTCCCTGTTATTCCTTTTATACCCAAAGCATTTCAATAATTCCCCCGGTACCCACCACATTTGCTACATCATTCGTCTGTTACCCACACCGTTCACCTCCGTCAGTTATGTTTTACGGAATGAAAAATGCCGATCGTTACTTTTTTAAAATGACAAAATTGCCCAGCCGTCACCTGCTTTGGTTCTCTTCTTCCTTCTCCTCTTCTTTCGACAACCCGACTCCCCGATTCTTCATTGCTCTCCTTACTCCCTATGCCTGCCCCGCTTGATGTCTCTGCATCTCTAACACCAAGAATAGCCCAAGCTCTTTGGCCGCAACCTTTGCGTTGCTGTCGTGGGTGACAGCCTTGCTGGAGGCAGCGTTGCCAACACTCTAGCCAAGGGTAGCGTAGAGATGGCTGCCACCGCGTCATCCGCAAGCCCTGCTCCCATTATTCATGTTGTAGTGGCTAAAAAACGGCGTCGGGGAAGATCAATGGGTTTTTTCTTGCTAGTTGGTGGATTTTGATTGAATCGGACAGAAGTGATTGCTACTACCGGAGAAGACAGGTTCAGAGGCAGCAAACCAGGGCAGGGTAGCAGCGACCGGATTCAATGGATGCAATTTTTTACCATTGCCGGAGGAGATGAAGATGATGGGAGGTGTACTTTTTGCTCGACCTTCCAATTCGTTAGTTCCGATCGGCACATGGAGGACCACGGGCGTCGAATCCAGGATGGCAGCCATTAAGACAAGGAAAGCTTGTTGGCCGATGAAGGAGATAGAGCACTAGAAACTAGGATAGAAGACGGGCAGCTACCGAAGCCGCCGTTGTTGATCGAAGACGGGATTAGACGGTGCTACTCCTCCAGAACTAGAGATTGCAAGAGGAATTAAGAGAAAGGAAAAACAACATTCTAGTGGTTCACCTAACAGTACCCATACAGAAAGCGCATCTTCTTCCCAAAATCGACTGGTCGTCACCACCATCTCGTTTGACCCAACAGTAGCCAGACGAAAAAATACTGCATGCAATTGTGATTTGTGTTGCTGCCTGTGAGGTGCTGCCAAATCGTGTGGAGCAGTGGAGCTGAGCTTCCAAATTGAATGGCGTATTCCCGGCAGATCTGAAATGCATTTCCAATTTGGGGCAGATTATTGACTTTTGGATGGTGACTATGAAATCGGTAAATTAATGGTGATAGGTAATACGGCGCGGCTGATCTTCATGATGCTAAAATGGGGCTGCCACTGTTGCTTCTGTTCGTCCACCATCAAAGGCAGGCTGCGGGAAGGGGCAAATATGTCATTTTCACATGCCTATAACAGGCGTTTAATCTGTCCGTGACAGCGTGGGTATCAGAGGAATTAAGTATCACAGGTCGTGGATATTTGAAAATTTATTGAAATGTTGTTGGTACAGGAGTAGTAATAGGTAAATGTTGTGAGTATTAAAAGAATTTATCTTTTATTTTAACTTTACTCTCTTTACTGTTATCTATCATATTATTTTCTAATAATTCAAAAACTTTTACCCTACAAACTTTTCATAGAAAAATTTTATCGCTTCCCAAATACACCCTAGCTACAAAACTTTTCAACCAAATCTAAAATTTTTCATTTTTCACACCTACTTTATTTTTTAATTATTTCTTTTCAACCAAATCTAATATTATCTTACTTTTTAATCATCTCTATGCATTTATTCATATAACTAATATATCTATTTTTACTTTATTCTCTATATTCTTCGTCATTATTCTTATTATATCACATCAATTTCTTCCGTTTCAAAAACTTTTAAGTCAAAAACTTTTTACCTAAAAATTTTTATCACTCTCCAAACACTAAGGGTGTTAATAGTCGTAGTCAACCAGTCAACCCGCTCGTCCAACCCATTTATAAATAGGTTTAGGTTAAAATTTTTGAATAAACAAATTATGATCTGTCAACCCGTTCAACCATTTAATTAAATAAATGCATTAGGGTTGAGATTTTATAACCCGTCAACCCGCTTAGTAACTTATATAACCCTTTTAACTCATTTAAGTCATTAAAATTATATATATAAATATAAACTTCTTGGTTATTTTCCCTTATAAAGTCTTCCTTCCGTCATCTAATTTTTATTTTTCCATTGTTATCTCAATTTCATTTTCCTATTACTACCCTATTTCCATTTCTCCTTCATCAAAAACACTCCCTGCGAGGTCATCATTTACAAAAGTCTTAAACCTTCAGAATTCAAATCATCTGCTATACAATCCATTAACAACCTATTAACTCATTTATTAAATGACTTAGGATTGAAGTTTTTTAAATAGGTTAATAAACGAATTAAGGTTGAAATATTTTAAATAAGTTAGGATTAGAATTATGCTCCAACCCGATCCATTAACACTCCTACTAAACACACACTTATATATTTCATAAAATGTTGAATACTAATATAATAGCATGGAGTGGTAATCCCATTAGCCCGAGATTATTGGACCGGTTGTTAGCCCAACAATAGGCCTATTTCTATTCAATTTAAATGTATTTAATTTATAAATTAAATTTTATCACATTTGGCAATATGAAAGGATTAAAATACCATGTGGTTAAAAAAAGAAATATATACACATTTTCAAATATGAGAAAACTTATAAATTAAACACACCTATACTAATAAGTTTATAAAACATAAAAAATTTGGAAATGGGATTTTTATTTGCTAGCCAAGTCTTATAAGATTGTAACTCAATAATATCTTACAATGATTAGTTAAATAAATCCTTAATATAATAATATTTGGCAATGACTCAACACAATCTAGTTGCATGGGAAGGTATATACAACACTTTTCTTTTTTGTTTAAAATTTTTTAAAAATCTAAACCATTTACTATTTTGTTATTTGTTTATATTATCGAAATTCACTTTTATTGAATACTTCATACATTACTATTAAATTTTAAAAGCAATATTTTTACTCTTTAATAGTATATATTAAATCTTACATAATATAATCTTCTAATAAATTAATTCTTGGCATTATGAATAAAAATTATATACACTTAAATATCAAATCATATTAAAAGACTTGGAAAAGAGGGGTTTTGAACATTTACCCATTAGATTTGGGCAAATTTCGTGTATGCCTACGAATTCTACCGTTAATTTCACTTATACCCACGAATTTTAAAAAATGTCTCTCATACCAAGGAATTTTCATTTTAATTTCATATAGAGTCATATCGTTAGGAATCTGTTAAATAGAACGTCAACACTTTAAAAAATGACTCATATAATTTGGAAGTGTTTTGCTCAAAATTAAAAATTCATTTCAAATAAATATATTATTTTATAGTTATAGATGTCTTAATGATTCATTATAATATAAATTTTTAGCAATAAAATTATAATTAGCAATGGGCATATTCATCATTTCACAATGAGTTAACAACTTTTTAACAGATCCCTAATGACATAAGAAGCATTTTTGGAAGTTCTTGCCTATAAATGATATTATGGGTAAAACTCGTGGATACATAAAAGAAATTCGCTCTTTATAAAGTTTTTAAACTATAAAAAAATGATGTAATATCATAGGGATAGTTATGAGGAATAAAAGAGTAAAGATAATAAAGTTAAAATAGATAGATTATAAGTATGAATAATTGTGTAAAAACAATTCAAAAGTTAAATAATTATATAGGAAGAAATGAAAAAATAATTAAAAAATATGATAATTACGAAGAGTGAAAAGTTTTAGATTGAAAAACTTTGAGTGTTAACAAACAACCCCTAAATATTTTTATTAAATAAAATGTATTTCACCTGGATTTGAATATAATTCACAACGAATGCAGATGCAAATGCATAGGTTTCTTTAAAATAATATTTTAAAAATTATACATTGGGAACGAAAACTTCCAATCAAGTCGACTTTTTATACTTAGATCAAATAATAGTTTATAATACACCGCACGGTGTAGATCTAAATAAAAATAACAAAAATATACAAAAAGATAAAACAATAGAAATAAAATTAACAAAAAATCCAAAAGCTACATAAATGCAAGTTGCACCCAATTTCATGCGAAAAGCGAAAAACAGATGGACAAGTTTTCCACCCCTACGATTCTCCATTACAATAACCGATGTAAGCTGGGGGCTGCTCACGCATGCTTATAACAAATCTGGAGTAAACTCAATAATTTACATTCAAATTTTAGAACTTAAAGATTTTCTTTCCTTTCTAAGAAAAAAAGGACTTCCCTTCTCCTCCCAAATCTAACTACAGTAGTTGGAAGAGCCCATACGAGAAGAGCAGAGTCTCAATCAGCAGCATATAAAGATTATATCCTAAATTTCAAACTACATATACATTAAATAATTATTTACAACATAGTAGACTTAAAACATTTTTTCTCTTCTTCAAATAATTACAAAAGTATATATTAAAGCTACATGTGTCATGCATGATTTTTATTAATATATATTAGATTCGGATTCAATTTTGTTTAGCTGAGTCTTTATCAATCCAAACTCCTATCTCAATTTAAATTCGAGTTAGATTTAAACCTAATTCCTCACCCAAGTTCCGGAATGATCAAGTGCAAGTCCTAAAATGCCCGGATGGGTTGGGTTGAGTAGCTTCAAGTCAACCCAACCCAAATCGCACCTCTAGAAGAAGGATCCCGATCCAATGCTCCCATTTCTAGGAGATCTTTTTTTTTCCTTTTTATTTTTTGGGGAATATGTATGCTGCTTGAACTTAAAATTTTCAAATATGTAATTTTCACATTTTTGTGATTTTGTTTAATATTTTTATTTTTGGAATATGTATGCGGCCCCCACGATGGCTTGAATCAATGAGGATCTTGAACAAGCAGGGAGAACTTAATGGTAAGTGACTGCCCAAGAACTTACCTTGATGACTCAGCTGCTAAAACCGATGGCCATGATTCCGGCTCCACGAAGAAAAAGCTTGTGGCATGCGAGAAGAACGATCACATACACGGTTGCTCGTTTTGGAGATGGGTTTGTTTACTATGGGGTTCAGCTGAATGTAGAGAACTCGAATTTCCAGCGGTGCTCATTGGCATTGCTCTCTTGGGCTTCACCAATCACAGGCTGCCTCCCTCTGTTTGTATCGCTGGCATTTCCTGCATCCTCTGCATCTTTCTATCGGGCAGAAAGTCCAAAGGCAGCTGGTCTCAGCTGACAGCTGAAGCTGTTGGGTTCATGGCAGCTTCCACAGCTTTTGATGTGTTGTACATCTACAGTGTGGAATTGTTCCCCACCAACGTTAGAACTTAGAAACTTCGCCGTGTCGATGCTCTGGCAGGCGCTAATGTTGGGGGCTGCCGTTGCTCCGCCGTTGATGGTCGTCGGACTGGCAGGCGCTAATGTTGGGGGCCGCCATTGATGGTCGTCAGACGCCTGAGCCTGTCTCTTTCATTCCTTATATTTGGAGGCTTGGCATGCTTCAGTGGGATCATGACAGTCTAGCAGCCTGAAACAAGATATGCTCCTCTTTATGAAACATTGGAGCAGCAAGAGAAAGAAGAGAAGCTCTGTTCCGTGATTGATGGAGAAGTAGAGCTTGGCAAGCAGTGATACCTGGGTAATGGATGCACGTAGGCAAACCCATTCTGTAAGACATGTACGCATGGTTTCAGCACAATTGCTTGTATTTTCACCTGGAATTAAGAAACTGGTCAGTCATTTCAATGACAGAGATATGGGAATGATTTCATTCCTCCTTCACAAGGCCTTCCCATTTTCACATTTCAATACAGATGGGATCTGGATCGGTCTTCGTTTGCACTTCTGCACAATTTTCTGCTCCGACTCACTCTCTGTGCTGTGCAATTAAAGTCTTTAATTACGAAAGCATTAAGTTAATAATCCCATCTGGCAGTTTTTTGTGCTTGTCTTATAGAAAAGACGGCAAATTCAGCTTCGACTAGGAAATCGGAACTCATAGTGCTGCTAACGATCATCCTAAATCCACCTTACTCCATACTGCCAGCCGATTTGAAGGTCAATTCAAATTTCCCTGGACTCCCATGTCAGAATAAACAAGACAAGAATTTCAAGATGGATGAAAGAAACTACTACATTGAATCTTAGTATAATGAAAACGGAAAATGTATCCAAGCAAAGGGTGGAGACAACAAATCAGCTCCCAATGAGAGTGAATTAAACTAATTGATCCATTAGAAAGTCAAGGTACTTTGCCTTGTGAAAAAAAAAAACATGGTAAGAAGAACACAGAGAGAATACAAACTAGTATGAGATTGGAATTGTCTCCAATTGGGAGACATATCCTCTTGTTATCAAAGGGTTAGAGTTGGCAACATTTTCCACTGCAACCCAGCCAACAATATTTGTTCAAATCCTTGATATACGAAGTGGAATTTCAACTTCTATTTTCTTGACTCTTGAGACTAGCTGGATAAGATCCAAGTTGCCACATTGCTTTAGCATCCACTCTAGGCAATCTTCAGCAGCCACAACTCCTGTCGAATAAGCTCCATGAACTGAGGCTGCATGATCCATACTTACAGCCTCCCCAGCAAAGAAGACATTGCCTATCGGGGTTCGAAGTTTCTCATATAAATCTAAGGACTTGCCAACTAGGTCATAAGAGTAGGAACCAAGTGAGTCTGGGTCGGTTCCCCAACGAGAGACAAGATACTGAATCTGTAAAAGTCAACAAGCTAAGGTTACTTCACATGGCCTCTTCAAAAATAAGAAACAGGCAACAAGTAATTATTCATTTTAATGAGGGCAGCCAAATCTATATCTTTCTAATATGTTTTTTAAACTCCAGAAAATTTCTTGTAGTTGCAAAAAGTGAATGTTAGTTTTCCTCATATGCATCATGCTACTTTGTTGCAAAAACAATTTTTTTTTTTTTTTTTTTTTTTTAAAAAAAGGAACTGTACTTACAGGCTCTTTTGCATTAGGCAGCATCTTCTTTAGCTGCAGCATAGCAAAATTGGCAGCTGCCTCTTCAGACAGCTTTTCTATGTCAAAAGCAAATCTTCCAGCAGCCATGTACACAAGAACTGGATGGCCAGTTGCCTTGTGAAGATTAAGAAAATAGCCACAGGCATAAGAAGTAGGCGCAACAACACCTAGCAACTCCACGTTAGGCCAAAAAACAGTGTCAAAGCATAAAGCAATCTTATTCTCATTGCCAACTCCTAAATCAGATATTGCATGGAGTTTCCAATTAGGAAGCTTTGGTTCAAACTCAATCAGATTGGCTTTCAGAACACCAAGAGGTACAGTTACGATTGCAGCATCAGCAACAAAGCTCCTCCCATCCTCAACTGTGACTATTACTCTATTACACCACTGAGTGATTCTCTTAACTCTGGTAAAGAAGATTTGTTTGAAAGACGGATGTCAATATTCAGACCGTTGAGAGATTGTATCAAGCAAACAATCACAGAGAAGAAATTTATCATCGTCCCTTTATTTTCCCTTTTCATTTTTCTTTCCTTCTTAACATGTTGAAGGAATAAGAGTAAATAAAAACAGTAGAATTTCTAATCATATTTTTTTCACCATTGCATTCATGAGTGACTAAAATGTTGCTTGAGAAAGAGCAAGCAAAAACAGCATTAGAATAGTAAATTACTTGTATATATCCAATTTTTACAGAACTTAACTTGACCAAACAATAAGATTGGATTTCTATTCAATTTACATAGATCACGCCAATGTACAATAAAATTGATATCCACAATTAGCAGTCTGCATGATTAGAATGGATTAGCATGGATTTCCTCAACTAAAGTTGTGCGAAATAACTAATGGGCAGCACGGATTGCTGAAATCTGCGGTGCATGTGCAATATGAAACAGAAACACGAACCAAGTTGCACGTGAATAAATTCAACAAACATGCATTCTGTACTGCCTGGCCCATTTATTTCTTGCGAATCACAGAAACTGTTCCAAAGAATTAAGCATTGCTAAAACAGTTCTATGTCCATCAGCCATTGATGGATAATACATGTTCGACAATTTGAATTCAAATTTCATAGCAGTCAGTTCCCGAGGTTGGATGACTGGTCTGTGTTGTTCATCAGATGCATAAATGCATGTGCATGTCTATAATTAATGGACTATTAGCTTCTATAACATGTCACCACATGAGAATTGATTTTAATTTTTTAGAATATAGAAAAATTTACAAAGATTTGCAAATTTTACTGACTGATGAGTTTGTGAAAGGGATAGCTCATCATCAGCAGGAAATCATCATGAAATTACATAACCACCGGAAAAAAAAAAAAACACTCAAAATCAAGTACCAAGGAAGAATATATATACACACACACCCCAAGGTAAATGCACCATTTCCTTCGCATGCAAGAATACCTGTGGTTCAATCGTATGTCTAGCCCTTTCGCCAAAAAATTTAGAACAGGGTAGTAACCTTCCACCATAAGCCCATGGCCACCAGAAAGAACGTGTTCCTGTACATTTAACTGACAGTAAGAAAACCAGAAAGACAAACAAACAGAAATAATTGTTTTATTTATGATTGATTTCAAATTTTACAACGGTGCAGACACTGTAGCTTAGTCTTTGAGTTTTACATTCAATTTCCATTCTAAGTTGTGGCAAATAAAGAAACATATTACATCGCCATAACATTTCAAAAAGAACCAAGAACTTCTGACCAAACACCATTTTTCTTCACTTGCAAGAACATTTCCTTTCTTTTCACCTGGATTTGTATTTCTAAGTGGCATTACAATTTTCCGGAGTTCCTAGAGAAGTAATAATAGATAAACTTCATGGAAGTGAAAAAAACAACAAAAAAAAAAGCCCAATTAGTGCACCTGACTCACAGCTCAGATGAGATGAGAATGTGGAATGGGAAAAATGTTTTTGTGAATTGGAAACGGAAAAATGTGTATTGTGATTAGGAAAAGGTATATTGAAAATGAAAAAAGTATGTTGTTATTTTTTGAAAATGGGAGATTCCATTCCACCTTAATCCGATTTTCATCCCATCCTAGATGCATTAGAGTCCTCTCGTGGACATTAGATAAGTTGTTGCATTTTGAGACGTGGCCGAACTGATGATAGTAAGATACCATTGCCCTAGGAAGACCATGCTAGTGTTAGATTACCTTATTTCCTATTTTTCTTTTTTTTTAAAAGATTCGGTCCAGTCCAGCTTACAATAGTAAAATACTGTTGCCCAAGAAAGAGCATAATTCAACAACAAAATCAAACTACATATAAGTTGAAAGCTTGCAGCTTACTTGCCTGGTCCCACGTTTTTAATGATATCATATCTGCATCTGCTGCAAACCAAGCTTCCATTCTACATATATACCATTGCATCACTTCATGAGCCAGCCCTTCTTGTCTGCATCGAAAAAATGATATCATTAGCACCAACATGAATCTGAAATCAAATAGTAATTCAAAATCACATCTCCAAAACTTTGATTCAAGACCACAATTGTACCTCAAATCTGGATTCCTTTCCAACACAATAGAGATGGCTTCAAGAAGGGACATGTCCTGACTATGTTCATCCCTTACTTTTTCTGTCTGCACCACTCAATGAAATAACCGATTTAAAAGAATGTAAATTGAAATTAATAATATCCAAGGACCAATGACTTAGCATGGAAAAACAACAAGAAAAAATAAAGAAAAAGAAAAGTCCCATAATTCCATGCAGCACACCTCTTTGAGAATTCTCGCACAAGCATCTCCAACTTGAATGACCAACTGTTGAGGGATTTGGCGACCATCCATATCAAAAAGTGCATAACTGCAAGAAGCATCTATAGAATAAGTATCGCCATTGTCATCACCAAAAAGACCATCATCTTACTCTTTGAAACAAACAATTTGGAATTACTCTTCTTTAATTAAGAGAGAATATTTTCCAACGACTAAACAAAGACCCAAAAAAAATAAAAAAATAAAAAAGACCAACCCAGAAACAGTGGTTGAACTTGATTGCATTTAAGGGCTTATGCTTCAGGTGAAAATGTGAGGTAATCTCATTTCCTCTCCTTTTTATTTAGATTTTTAGGTGTGTTTGGCCACTTAAAAAAACTTTTCAGACCAAAACTTTTCAATCTAAAACTTTCACTCTCCACAACTACCTCTTTTTTAATCATTTATTTACATCTTCCAATACAACTACTATACTTTCAATCATTTATACACAACTACCCATGCAACTAACCTATCTATTTTAACTTTATTCTTTTTACTCCTCATCATTACCCCTATCATATCAATCATTTTCTCCTACTTCAAAAACTTTTACACCAAAAACTTTTCATCCAAAATTTTCTCACTTTCTGAACACACCATTAACAAAAACAATTACTACCCCTATCAACTTCACTTTTCCACCATTAAATTTATTTTTCCCATCATCGAGAATCCTACCTATTTTGTTGCTCTCTACTACCTTTCAACATTATTTGCACTCTTAACACTGTTTAATATATGTCCTAAGGGAAGTTCCCCATTTACAAAACTAACCACAGCCTGAGGAAGGCATCAGCATTGTCATCATCATAAGCTACTTCCTACCTATGTGACCATGGACCCTATTACATCATACATGAATTATGCTCCCAATAACTCGAATGCCTTTAAATCTTTTTCAATTACTTACATCCACGTTTTTTCAAATCTTCATCTTGTTCTCTTACAATCCTCTCTTAGATAGACTCAGCTTACTTAACTGGTGTCATTTCAAGCCTCTATTTAATATGCCCAAATGACCTTTGTTTACTTTTCTTCATTTTATTACCTCACCTGGTTTCACCTTTAGATTATTCCAACCTTCGTTTGTTTTTATCTTCTCAAATTTAACCACCAATCCAACTTATAGATGGGTCTTATTGCCATCTTATGGAATTTTCCTTTCAATTTAGTTGAACTCAACCACGACATAAATTCACCATGTCATTTCTTCTATCCTAATTGAATTCTATTTATACAATCATGAAAACAAAAAGGAGAAATTTTTCAACAGGGGCTTAAAGACATTTCAAGTGATCAAAACCCTTCCAAATGTTCGCTTTTGAATTCTCAGCATGTTGTGAGAAACTCAGCAGGGGAATTGAAATAGAGTAACAAACTGCAATGCAGTGGGCTAAGGCAAAATTAGCTGTTCGTTTAGGCTTCATTTGGTGCTTGACTTCCTCTAGAAATGAGAAGTAAAAGTTCATGAAGCCTTAACCAAACTAGGGCCAAATACAAACTCCCAGGCAATCCAACAGAACAGGTGCACAGATCACAAGTTTCAATTTTTATTTTTCAAGAAGTGCTAGGATAACCATTTTTCAAGCTTACAATAGTTGGCAAGATCAGTATTTTGAAATTTGCAGAGGTTCATGATACATTTCCATACATAATACAATTGAAACATTTCAAGACAAAATTTGAAGAGGCTTGTAAGTGTTAACCATAACACAATGAATCCAACTACAAAATGAGTCTTGCCTAAAGAGTCTCTATACGAATGTCTATGATGAATACCAAACAGTCAATATCTGAAGCAATATATCCCAATAGATGTGAAGATATGGGTAATAACAGGATAGAGGCTTCCTTCATGAACCAACTTTTCAACCAATAATTCTCCAATAAAAGCAAGAGCAAGGGATTGTTCATTTTATGTTTTGTCAAATGCAGCAATGCCAACCAAAACCCCAATGACAAGTCACTCTTGGTTTTACATCACCTGATAAATATGGTTTTGTATGTTCATTCAAAGTAGAACTTCTAGAAACTCAGTGAGGCCTCATGCAGAACTTGATTCATTGCAGTGTTCACATCGCTAATCCTACAAGTGGGCTGATGCATTAAACTGGTCTAAGGTTGGAACCAAAATTACTCGTGGTTTTCACAGCTTATCAAAGAACAACACAAAACAAAAACACAGAAAATGTTGTTCAAACTTCAAAGAAATGAAAGTACAAAATTACCTTTCTAGATCATGATCGTATAAGATAGAATCGTCACCGCTAGTTCGATACAAAGAAAGTCCAAGGCCGCGAATCAGAGGAGCCAAGGAATTCTCATTGCAGACACCATGCAGCCTGAAATTCAAACACACACAAAAATATATCATTACGATGTTCTTGACTGCCTGCGTTCGATAGAAATGAACGTGACTAGACAATCAAACAGCAGCATATGAACTTGCCATGATGCCCCCATGTCGACTGGAAAACCAAAGGAGTAGTCAGTATGGATACGACCACCAATTCTATCCCGCGATTCCAAAACCATCACCTGAACAACATCCGCATTGCAATTCACAAGCAATTCGACGAAACAAACAAACGAAGTAAAAAGCTCATTCTCGAAAAAGAAAAACAGAAATCCTCACATTACAAGACGCATCAGAGAGGGTGCGGGCTGCAGTAATTCCGGAAATCCCTGCACCTATCACAATGACTGAAGGAGGAGATGGATTTTTCCTTTCAAGATGCGCAATTAACGAACCTAACATCGGTTATATAAGATTTCCAGAGTCAGCAAAATGTTCAGGTTGCCAAATACAAGCCAGTAAATCATCGTCTAACGATCTAATCGCTCTTAAATCACCACAACAAGATCAATAACATGCAAGAAATGCCGGTTCAAGATGCAACATCGCATCTATCACACCTCTATCAAAATAATTTAAATAATAGGGAAAACTATTTACAAATAGAAATCAGAAAGGGAGAGAAAGGGAAATTCGGCAGCAGAAAGTAGAAATCTCTCACTCACCGTCTATCGTATCGGTGCAAGTCGATTCCTTGAAATCCATGGGTTGAAGGAGAAGGAAAAGAAGGAAAAGAAGGAAACAGAGATTACGGCTGTATAGGTATTGAAAGATAGAGAATAAAAATCAAAATGCCGGCAATGTGGCTGGAATTCGATGAACAACGTATTTTATGAAACCAGCTCATAGAGATGAAATCGACAAGAAACTCTCAAAATCAAGAGTAGAAGAGAATGGCATAGAGAAGAGATTGAAAAAGAAGGAAGAATCAGATGGTTTTTCAAGCATTGAAGGATACAAATCGAGATCGAGATCGAGATCGAGATCGAGATCGAGAGAGAGAGAGAGAGAGAGAGAGAGAGAGAGCGCGCGCGCTCTGCTGATCGACGATGCAGAGAGAGGCTGAGAGCCGCTTTAAAACGGAACCGCCTATTTTACGCGGACGGAAATACCCTCCTAGGCGCCTGCGGAAATCTAAGAACCCAAGGGATAGTTTGGGGATTAAAGTGCCGACCGTATATTCTTGCATGACGAGGGGACCGGGCCGGTGGTCCCAAAGACCGGAAACAATTATCTTGTCCATCCGGTTGACTGTTATTTCTACGGCTACGATCTTTTCGATCATGGGTCCATATTTTCAACGGGCAGGATTGAATAGATCCGAATGCTTGATGAGATGATTCTGATGCATTCGGAATAGCTGTTGCCAGACAAGGACGCGAATGCGATGAGATGAGCCGCATTTCGCTGGCGAAGAACATGACAAGTTGACGCACTTGGGTCCCGAGCCTTCCGTGAAAATTAGGGGTGCAACTTGGTACCGGGTCGGTCCGAACCCGACCGACCCGACCCGGTATCAAAACCAAAAATGGGTTTTATTTTTTAGATTTTTTCCAAAATAGACCCGGTTTCAACCCGACCCGTAGAAACCCGAAACCAAAACCGGGTTCACACCAACCCGGTACCAAAACCCGACCCGGTCCGAACCCGATGTAGTTTATATAATTTTTTCATCAATTATACATGTTTTTTTGTAATATTAACATATATATATGTTTTAGGCATTACTAACTCAAATTCAGACAAATCACCTCTTTCTTCATTACCAAAGCATGCTTGAGGTAACTTAATTTCTAGGATTATTTTTTATGATTATTATCTTCTTATTGTTAACAGTTGCATGCATTTTTTTCGTCTAGGTTGATGCATATTATTTTCAAATATGTAAATCGAGGAAGAAGAACTTGACATTAGAAATGCAGATGAAAATCAATGGAGAAATTACTTGAAAGTATTCGAATAGTTTTTTAGTTTTTTTGAAAACTTTGGAGACATGAACTCATTTGAAATTTGAATTTGTTTAAAAGTAGATGTCAACTTATTTAAACTTGAGATTTGTTTATATTGTCATTTTAAATTTGGATTACACTTAAATTAAATTGGAATGTTGAACCATTATGCTTAATGTATTTAGATTTAGTTACTTTGAATAACTGTTATGTGGATTATGTTTGAATTTGAGTCAGCATGATAAATTTATTTCATATTATGCTTTCTATTAGTATAAGAGATCTATTAGTTTGAATTTCAGATTATAGTATAAATTTGATTCATATTTTAAGTTTATTAGTATGACAAGTGGTCAATTTTTACTTTAGCAATTTGTATGATAAATATTCAATTTGAATTCAATTTCAGCAATTTGTATGATAATGTTTAGTTTCAACTACGAAGTTGGTATGATATGTTCATTTTCTATTTAGTATACTTGAGTTATTTCCATTAGCTATTAAATAGAAATAACCAACTAGTCATACAACTAACTAATATGTCATTTATTTGTGTCTACGGGGTGCTGAAAAATTACTTGCAGAGTTCATTCAAAGAATATTGCAGAATTCAGCATGATGTTGCAGAATTCTTTAAAAGTATGTTACAGAATTCAGCGTGAGGCTTGACTTCATAAACACATGTGTGTATATTTCAATAATTTTCTTTTAGATTACAACTGAATTTGGAAAAAAGCAGTTTATTGGTAACCCGAATTCTAACCCGAAACCAAACCAAAACCAATGCGAACCCGACCCGAACCCGGTCCGAACCCGAATTACATTCTTAGGGTTTGGGTTTGGGTTTACTCCAACCCGGTTGGCTTAGGGTTTGGGTTCACTCCAACCCGGTATAACCCGACCCGAGTTGCACCCCTAGTGAAAATGCCCGGTGGTCTGGATAACGCTCTCTCTCTAGAAATATCCCGCCAAGAAGAACAGAAGCCGCCTGCATTTGTACGAGTGGTTTCAAGCGCATAAGTGATAAAGGCTTTCTCCCTCTCTAAAGAAATATCAAATATCCCGCCAAGAAGAACGGAAGCCGCCTGCATTTGTACGAGTGGTTTCAAGCGCGTAAGTGATAAAGGCTCTCTCCCTCTTTAAAGAAATATCCCGGCAAGAAGAACGGAAGACGCCTTCATCTGTACGAGTGGTTTCCAGTGCAAAAGTGATAAAGGCCCTGATAAGTCCAAATTTAGTTGTAGATTATCTTATGTTATAATATAGAATCAGGGGGTGTTTGTTTATGTAGAACCTTTTCGAACTAAAATTCTTCAACTTAGAATTTTTCATTCTTGGCGGCTATTATATTCTTTAATTATTTTCACACTTATTTCTACATAATTATCTTACTTTTTAATTATTTACATATAACTCGTCAAACATCCAACTTATTTTTTTTAACTTCAAGTATTTACTCTTTATTACTATCTCTCTTATATCGCTTCATTTTTTTATTTTAAAAACTTTTATTCCAAAAATTTTTATCAAAAAAATTTTTCTCTTGTCAACACTCATAGAAAAATGTGATTTTGAAGGGAAGATCATAAAAAAAAAAAAAAAAAAAAAACAAGATAATAGAAAGTTTCCACTACTAAGGGTCTATTTGGCGGGATGCGATCTCCTGCACCCGGGAGCAGGCAGCGTTGCCTGCTCCCGGGTGCACACACCTATTTTTTTTATTTTTTTTTGAAAATTTTTTTCTTAAAATGTTAATATAGGTGTATTTAACATGTTTATAAATTTTTACTATTTTTGGAGTATTTTAGATATTTATTTTTTATTTTTGAAAATCAATGTCATTTTAGGTAATTTTAAATTACTAAAATGTCACTGATTTTTAAAAATCAAAAATAAATATCTAAAAGTTTCCAAAAATGGTAAAAATTTATATACATGTTTAATACACTTGAGCTAACAAGTTTATGAAAAAAATTTCAAAAAAAAATAAGTGTGTGCACACGGGAGCAGGCACTACTCCCGAGTGCAGGAGATCGCATCCCCTATTTGGCCATACATTTTTGTTTGCTTCAAGCTCTTTTGCAAGTTTTGAAAGTGTTTAGTTTTATTTAAAAATATTGCAACTCCTAAAAAATAGTCTAATTTTAATAAAAGTTGGTACAACTATAAGAAGCTGGTAATTGACGCTTTCACCAAAAGTAATGTTTACCCAAACAGACTCTTAAGTTAACCTTAGATGATTGTCTTAGGGGATGTTTGGTAACATGTAAGTTGTGGGAATTGTGGGATGGAATGGGAAGTGAGAAAGAATATTTTGGGAATTGTGTGATTGATATGAAATGATAGAGATAAATTTGAAATAAATAGGTTTGTTAGGAGATATTGATAGGAAAAATGATTGAAATATAGGGGTAAAAGTGGAAAATAAGATGATTGGTTGCGAGATGATGGATTTCGAAAACTGTATTTACCGTGATTTTCCGTCCCATGTTTTTCATTGACATTACCAAACGTGCCCTTAGAGAGGTTCACTATTATTTATACATGTTTTCTCCTAGGAGGTTGCACATGCATGCCCTTAGATGATTTGTAATCATTTCCTGAAATTATACGGATGATGAGATGTCCATCCCTCATTAGTCTGTAGGTGACATGATGACATGACCTTTAATGAAATAGGGTGTTGCTAGTGGGCTAGTTGTACCCTCTCTCTAAAGCACCCTTATTGATTACCTTGTTTACGGTAATGAGATTTGTCTGAACTACGAAGGAGTACTTGTGGGGATAAAGTTAACTCTCGTCATCCACTTTTGAATATCGAACATAACCTGTTTACAAAACTGCGACAAGAAAGCATAAGATGAGGATAAAATAGAATTTTCCTTTTCTACCAAACATTTACATTTTTTTAAAATTTAACAATTTTCGATTTTCGATTTTCTATTTAACTTTTAAATTTTTATACAACTTCTTTATCTTCAAGAAAACCCGCAATTTTTAAAGGTGATTTAAAAATATGCCTACATAGTTTGATTATAATTGTAAAAATTTACTTAATTTCAAAAATTACAAATAACCTCGGCATAGTTTGACCACAATTACAAACATATAAGCCATTATGGTATGGGTTTATTTGCAAATATATATAAACTATACCGATATATTTGTAAAACTAAATATATCTCTTAAGGAGTGTTTAAAAAGTAATAAAACTTTTGATAAAAAAATTTTGTATATATTTTTTTGAAATTTGAGAAAATAATGTAATATGATAGGGGTAATAATGAGAAGTAAACAAAACAAAGTTAAAATAGACATGTTGGATATATGTATAGTTGTGTAGAAATGATTGAAAAATAAAGTAGTTGTATTAGAAGAAATGAAAAAATAATTAAAAATATGGCATTTGTGTGAGTGGAAAGTTTTAAATTAAAAAGATTTTAGCATAAACAGACATACCCAATTTTTTTAATTACAAATATACTTTCATAATTTGCATATATTTACAAATATACTAATGATGTTATAGCGCTGTTATGGCATATGCATGTATACTTATGTCAAACTAATATAGTTATATTTATAAATCACCTCCTTTTAATCACATTTGACGCCCCTTCCATCCGGGGGAAGGGATCCGGAGCTGATGACAGCTCGCCAGTCCCACGACATTCCAATTTTCGAAGCGCGTGGAGTTGTGTCCGTAGCTGTCGTCGCCAATTGCCAAGTGCTCACTTCATGCGGTTATAACAAGCTAGAAACGCCCTCGCAAATCACAATGTTTTTCTAGTTTTTCCGCCCCCATTTGTCTCCTCATCATCTTTCTTTCTATTTTCGCAATTTGTCTCAAAATTCTTAATTTTACAAAAAATAATCTCATTTGAGAATCTTTTATTTTAAAAAGACAACCACAGATTATGTCATAGTACTGCATTCTAATAATTAGATGATGAATACAAATTTAGAGAATATGTATTAAAATAGTGAGGGTCATTTGCATCATATTCTAACTTTTGTTAGTCCATGTTTAACGGTTGTTAAATATTCATCGTGAGTCTACTCTCCCTAGCTAAGTACATTTTGGCGTATGAAATATAATTAAAATAAAAATAACATAGTGTATAAGTAACAATTAAATTAATATATTTGATTCGAAGAACATTTTACTGATATATTAAAATAAAATTTTAATTAATGTGAAGAATATTTTAAATTAAAGTTTTTATATCTTAAGATATTTTTTGTATTTTCTGTTAAAATATAAATTTTAATAATATTTATATTAAAATTAACAAAATATTAAACATATCAAATTTATTTATAGAATTTTATAAATATTTTTTGATGTTTTAAACAAATTTTTTTGTATTTTCTATTTTAAATATATTAGATATAATCTTATTTATATAAATTATATTTTATTTATGTATTATTTCTTATAGTAACGGATATGTTGTATAGTTGGTCCCACTTTAGAGAAACCCATATTCGCATGAAATTTTGTGAGAACCTCTTAGATGGGGCGACTTCCACTAGGAAAATTAATTAAAATATTGGAGTGAGCTATACTTGCTTAAACTACATTATTATGTGCAAATTATAAAAAACATGTGCCTTCATTGATGAATGAGAATATTACAAAGAATTTACATCATGAAAGAATGATTTAAATGTAAAATTGATAGCTCTAAAATTGATGAGCTCCACTTTTAAGAAACTGTTTTATGCGGAAGTTTTTTACGTATCTTCAAAGTTATGGACATAGGCCTCATCTTCAAATTTTGTAAAATCAATTTAATAAAATTATTTATTTTTATATATAATTAAAAGCAATATTTAAGTATTTAAGTTGTCTAAAATATTATTTTCAAATGGATAAATAATTTTGTGAAGTACTACTTCTAGTATTATTATTATTTTATAATATATTTGTAAATAGATCTAATTTAACATTTAATCAAATGTAGCTCCCCCATAACTTCCATTTGAATGATTTTTGTTCTTATGATAGAATAAAAGAAGTTAAACAATGTTAATGACTGCTTCTTTATTCATACTGTCAAAATAGGCACAGTACATGAGGTTATTTGAAAATTTTGGAATAACCAATGTTGCAGTAGACTAAGAACCAAAATTCACTTTTATTAAATAAGGGTTACACAAATTTAAGATTGGATGAAACTTCATTTTACTAATAAAACAAATCATTTTAAATACAATTGGCCAAGTAAGGTTGGTTAAATTTTTTTAAAAAAAAGTATAACCATTATATAATATATTTACCAGGGATAATGATTTTTACTGTAAGCATGTATTTACCTTTGTTTCTATTTTAAAATATTTTTTAAAATCCGAAGTACTTATGATTTTTATCCATATATTTATTTATGATTTCAAAAGTTACAAGTATTGCATATATATTATATTATATTATATATTTTCTAAAAATTTTAATAGTTATATATTTATTCTGAAAAGAGCATTTTTTTACAAGATATAAATTTTCGATTATTTTTCTAGTATGATGAAACAAGACATCCTAAACATGATAAATAATTTAGACTTAAAATATAGTTGAAAATTGAAAATTCAAGGATAAACATAGAGTTTAGGTGCTTACAGTAAATATAAGATAATTACCTAATCTAATTAGTTTAAAGCACTTATCATATTAAATCCCTAACACACTAAAATTAAAATCATGGGGTTCAACTTTTATCTATAATCAAAATTAAGAAAGTTAATTTCTCAAAAAAATAAAGAAAGGCATCGTCTTAAGTAGAAGTGTTAATTAGGTTATCCCGTAAATCTTCCTGTTCAACCCATTTATGAATAAGTTTGAGTTAAAATTTTGAATAAATGGTTTATGATCTGCCAACCCATTCAATTATTTGAATAAATAAACGAATTAAGATTTAATATTTACAGCTTCTCAATCTATTTAGTAAGTCGTTTTACCCAGTAGTGCTGGTATATAAAAGATATTCCTATCCTTAATATATGATATTTGAAATAGAAATGCTTGAGTTTATTTGATAATGAAAAGTCTTATTTAGTTTGTCCTTATATCAAATGTGTGTTTCTAAGTTTTGCAATGTATATTTATGTCGATTGAATTGTTAGATGGAAATAAAATATTATTTGCATTTTTGGAATAAAAACAAATAGTCATTGTAGTGTATTACCATAATTTTAAAGAGATATTAATATTGGGGCATTTGTTTTCAAGCTAATTAGTCATATTTTTTATTTGCAAATATGGTTTTTGGGTTATTAAGACTTTAAATTTGCTTAATTTAAACTTATTTACAACGCATATGGACAACCCATTAACAACCCATCAACTCCATTAGGATTGAGATTCTTTAAATAGGTTAATAAAAATATTAGAGTTAGAGATTTTTTTTAATAAGTCAATATTAAGGTTAGGCTCTAACCATTTCAAGCAGATCCGTTAACACCTTAATCTTAAGTTCCAAAAGTATCATTTCATGGCCTAAATTATGATTAGATGAGCTATAAATTTTGGTCAAAGTTAGTCGATCAAGAGTTAAATTTATCGCATACGGTTTGTGTGCACATAGAATAGGTTTCACATATAAGTTTTCACCCTTACATTATTTTAAAAAGAAATTTAATCATATCCATTAGATTTATTATATTTTTTAGTTAAGATTCAAAAATTCATCATAATTATATGTATGGGTGTGCCACGTTTGAGTTGACCGGCTAGTCCAAGTGTCTAAATGTGGCGGATTCATATATCCCATTATAATGATTTTAAAATCATATATTGACTAAATTTTTTTTAATAATTGCAATTAATATGGGGGAATATAATTTGGGGAATGACAAATTGGTTCAATATATGGGATTGATTCAAAGGAAATAAAGACTATCAAATATTAACTTTAAGCTTTCTTGTAAAAATTCTTAAAAGGTGATGTTTTAGCAAGATTATAATTTAACGAAGACTTGAAATTTAAAACTTTATGGGTTGGTAGTCCTGCTTGTATGAAATCTCTTTCTATGTAACTCTCTTCATTTTTAATATTTTGATGGTTGATAAAAAATCTACTACATCTATTATATTAACATCATTTATAGTACCTTAACAATCCTTTTATTTGTCTAATATCATTGTGCATGGGTCTCATTGAAAATCAATATAATAAAATAATTTAATATTAAATATTAATTTTATAATTGTATTTTCAACATTTAAATCTTATAAAATATTATTGCTACATGAATAAATGATTCTATAAAATATTATTACATTCTAATACATGTGTAAAAGAGTCTAAGATTTTTTCATAATTTACACATGAATATATATTTTTCAATAAATGTGGCTCATGCACGTACTTAATTTAGATGAAACTTAGTCTCTTAGCTAAACAAATGATGTTAAATATAATAAATGAATTGACTTTTCCATCAATAATTAAAATCTTAAATTTTGAATGGGTTGCGTGACTCCGCTTCTATATAACCTGGTTACATAGAAGCAAAGTCCAATATAAAAAAACCTTTATTTTAATTTGCGCAAAGAAATGATCAAAACGCATATATGGAAAGAGAAGAACAACAAAATATACCTTCTACAATCGTCTTTATTAGGTAGTAGTTTATAATAGTTCGTAATAGACTATATTAGTTAGTATGCTCATCATGATATATAAGAAAAGCATTATTTAATATGCTCATCAGTGTAGTACGGTATTCAATAGTGGACAATATCACATGCATATACACTACAACAGGATGGTGCTTCGATGACAAAACAAGTAATAAAATATAAAAAATTGTTGCTACTTGTTGAAATTTTCTAATAGTGGCGCATGACAGCCTAGCCAGTAGCCAGTGTCATTGTACTTATTTTGTCCCTAAAAAATCATATTAATCCCGCATCTTAGTCATCTCTCTCTGTTTCTCTCTCACAATTCTCATGGAATTTTCTCTCGTACCTCTTTCCTCCTTTTAGGGTTTCTTCTCTTATAGCTCTCTCTTACACCTCTCTTGGATTTTTTTTTCCCGCACCTCTCCCTTTTAGGGTTTCTTCTCTTGTAGCACTCTTATTTTCAACTTCAAGTCTCTCATTCCTCAAATCCTTGAGAAAGTTTAATTTCCTAAGGTTGATTCTAGGAATTTCATTCAACATAGACAATAACAAAACTCCATTTGCATCATTCGAGCTCAAAAGGTTAGCATCTTCCTTGAAATTCCTACACGTCAAGATTAATTCTCCTTTCGTCATGCGATCCTTCGACAAAATTGAGTTTTGTTATTTTATCTACTAAGAGTCTCATTTTACTCGTGCACTGATTTCAATTGTTGTAGTGGATATATGATCCTGACGTGATAATGAATGAAAATTTTACTAGCGAGAGAAGCATGCAATTGACTATTTCACTCTCAAGAAACACGAATTCCTGCAACAACATCTTGACTGCCCTATTGTGCACTATTTTCTAAAATGTGTGAGCCTGTGGTCAGTGATGTAGCTTCACTCTCATATCTATATATCGACAAGCTTTATTTCAATAGATCTCTAGTTTCCACGTTAAATTCTTGCCTGGTTGGGATCCTCAAGTAATTAGTGCACAATTGATGTGAGTATGCTTATAATCTCTATTATAAAACAACTCACATTAGCATCCTTTTTTTCTCAATTGTACAGGTCAAATCAACTCCTCATATATGGATGTGCAAAATTAAGAACATATTGACTGTGAATGGCCAATTTTCAGGTCCCATGATGTATGTGAGGAGGGGAGATGAGGTTTTTGTCTAAGCCCAAAATCTAGCCCAATACAATACTACCCTTAATTGGTATAGCAACTTTACATCATCCACGATCAATGCCAATTTCCTTATGCTAGCTTTGATAACATTGCAACTACATCTAGTTGATATAGCCATGAAGGTGTTGTGAACTTAATAACGTTCCTTAAATTTGAGTTATGAACTATGGTTTCATCCTTTTCTATATTCTTGAGCTTTAATTTTTTAATTTAAATACAAAGATTGGAAAACCAGCATCGCCAGTCTAGTAAGCCCTTTGCCTTTAAAAATGAGGGAATATGTGAATTAATAATATATTGTGGTATTTAAATATAGCATATTATCCTTTTTTTAATTCTTGCTTTTTCTTACATTATAATTTGGTATTCATTGATGATATATATTAGTTGTTACTTTTTGATACATCATTCCTCATATAATCATTGTAGCTAGAAAGGATGAATGTGAATTTTCTATATCCTTTTTTGCATCACCAATGTGTTACATTATTAGAAATTACATGTTCAAGTGCTTGAACGCATATTCCATTTGAAACTTATTTTTATGAAGCCATTATAGATTGAAGAGAATTTTATTCAATATCAAGCCTATAGTCAAAAATGTTATATTTGAATTCGGTTTGAATTTTAACTAAGAAAACATTATCCAAAATTCATGAAAATTTACATAATTGCCTTTGGGAAAACCTTATTGATTAAAACATTAATCACACCCTGGATCCTCTATGTTAAATCATCAAGAAAATAAAACCATAAGCGGAAGCGTACCTGAATCCATAGGAGTTGTTGTTATTGAATTTCGAGATTTTTTGGTCTTCCAAGTTAATGTCGTAGGGTTTTCTGAAGAAGGTGGTCCTATTTTCTAAAGATGAGATATTAGAAAAGAAACTCTAAAAGATGCATAACCTGGGGACCACAACCATATATATATAGTACTCATCTTTCTAATTTCTAATTTAGCTCATCGTAAAAATAGAAATTAGAAAATAGATAAGAGGGTAACTATGCATGAGAGACTCATACTCTATTAGATAATTTGAGCCCATAAACCTTATGAGATCACTTTATAATTTTAGGTTACTATTTATGATAGCGTATATATAATTGTTATATATGTAAGTCCAAAAAATTCAACAATCTCCCACTTGGACTACATATAATTTTATAATTATATATATAATCTTATGAGCTCAAGACCTTTTGCTATTATAACCAAAATTATCTCCGAACAATCTCATCCATTTGTTATACCAACATAGGATCAAAGCAGCCTTTGTCACATTCATCATAACTAGACTCATCCATGGTCACATATATCAAACATAACAAAACGACATAGATCAAGTATGGACGCATAGCATGAAAATTACATATAATGTGATATAACATGTTTATTTTCAACTGATCCAACTTATTTTGCGAGATCATACCAAAACTAAAATACTAAATAATAAAAATAATGAAAATTTTATTTTTGCAGAAAATATCCATAACTGTAGCAAACAAAATGTGTGACAACTAGAAAAACACAAAATACAAACTCTCACTAAACCAGAGTATCATCAAGTGATACAACACCCATGTGAGCAGTATGCTCATGAAAGACCTTGGGTGGTAGTCCCTTAGTCAGCAGATCTACAATCATAATGTTTGTTTCTGTGTGCTCTATAGACATTTGACCTTCCTGAATTCTTTCCTTGACAACTAGGAACTTGAGTTCAATAAATTTTGACTTCGTTGAGTTCCTATTGTTGTTGGAATATAAGACGGCTGAGTTATTGTCACAAAATAACTTTAGTGGTCTTTCAATTCCATCTACAATATGTAGCCCCGTGACAAAATTTCGCAACTATATAGCCTAATGGGATGCCTCAAAATACGCTATAAATTCAACTATCATGGTGAAGCACTCCTCCAAGAGATAGCTCCTCCAGCAAGCAAATAAATATAGTCTGAAGTGAATCTAATACTGTCTTGGCATCCATCATTGCAATGTCATCCTGATGTTCTTAGAGAAAGATAATGAAATCATTAGAAATTGCACTCCTCCTTTCTCTAGTGGATCTCCTTAATGATATTGGTTCTTGAGGTTATTGAACTTGATCAACAGGAATATCCTGTTGACGTTGATCAAGGAGGTTGTCAATAATGTCTTATGGTTCTGAATTGTTGCTTGAACTACGTCAAGAACAACAATCGAAGGAAAAGTTACAAATTTCTTCTCAAATACATAGTCTCTAACCTTATCCTCCCAAGCTCAATATCCTCAAAAAACCAGGCATTTTCCATTTCAAAAAAGATCCGGATGTGGGATCATAAAATTTATACCACCGAGATAATTCAGAATATTCAACAAAATAACTACTAATTGTTCTTGAGTCCGGTTTCTTTTCATTTGGCCTATAAGACCTTACCTCGACTGGACAACTATAAATGTGTAAATACTTTATGATAGACTTTTTGCCCGTCCATAATTCATAAGAGGTTTTAGTGGCTGCTTTGGTTGGTACTCTATTGAGGATATAAGTTGCAGTCTTTAATGCTTCTCCCCAGAGTGAGTTTAGTAAGGTAGTACAACTGATTATACTCTTTACCATGTCCTTTAAAGTTCTGTTTTTTGTCTTTTAACAACACTATTCATTATAGGACTTCCTAGCATGGTATATACTGTGGGATGATACCGCACTCTTTTAAAAATTTGGCAAAAGCTCTGAATATTGTTCACCTAATCCGTCATATCTACCATAGTATTTACCACCATGATCAGATCTAACGGCCTTAATTCTTTTGTCAAGTTGATTTTCAACTTCGACTTTAAAAATTTTAAACACGTCCAGTGATTGAGACTTCTCATGGATGAGATATAGGTAGCCATAACGAGAGAAATCATCTATGAATGTAATAAAATATTGTTGACCATTCCAAGAAGCCGTAGGGAATGATCCACAAATGTCCGTATGTATTAGTTCTAAGACGTTTGAAGACTTGTTGGCACCAGATCTTCTTATGTTTGTCTGTTTTCCCTTAACACAATTAACACAAACTTGAAAATCTGACAACTTAAGAGGATTAAAAATTCCATCTGACGCAAGTCTCTCAATTCTTTATTTAGATATATATCCTAAACGTTTGTTCTAGAGTGAAGCAGAATTTTCATCAGTTAATTTGCGTTTCATACCACGTGAATTCACATACAAGGACTCAACAAAAGTGACAATTGTATCAAGCAAATAAATGTTATCATAACAAGATAAAAGTCGGTACCCACGATATTTGAATTTAAAGAAAGATTAAACTAACTATTTTCAAATGAATAAGAATAATCAGATTGGTTCAATACAGAAATAGAAATCAAATTCCGTCTAAAAGACGGTACAATATATGTCTCTTTCAAATCCAAATAAAAATCAGTCTTTAATAATAATCGAAATATGTTTATTGCCTCAACTTCAATTGATTTTTCACCGCCCACGTAGATGAATTTTTTAGCATCATTTGGCTTTTAGCAGCTTAGACAAACATGCATAGACGCACTTATGTGAGTAGTAGCACCAGAATCTATCCACCAAGTATGTCCAGGTACAAAAGATAAGTTAACCTCAGAATAAACCAAAGTGGGAAGCATACCTTTCTTTACACGCTAAACGTGATATTGATACAATCCTTCTTTTTGTGTCCAAAAGTATGATAGAAGTAACAGTTTGATTCCTTAGTTGATTTTTTTTACTGTTTCTTATTTGCCACCCTACCCGTAGCTTCCTTATCTTTTTCTTTTTCTTGATCTTTTCCTTAAAAGTACTTGCCAAGTGTGCACTTTCAGGCCTATCTCGCTTCATCCTTTCTTCTTCTTCCACATAGTATAAAATGAGTTCATGAAGAGACTATTTCTCTTTTTGATAGTTGTAACTAATCTTAAATTGACTGAACTATGCAGGAAGAGATATCAAAAATAAATGCACCAGTAAATCATCGGATAGTTTTAACCCAAGTGTGTTTTGTATTAAAGCAAGATGGGACATCTCTATGATGTACTCCCTTATATTTTCTTTTCCCTTATACCTCATTGAAACCAAGTTTGACAGAGTCAAACTTGTTTCAGCCTCATCATTTTTTTCAAAGCAATTTTCGATTTGATCAAGGAAATTCTTAGCAGTAGTATCTTGTTCAGATACACCACCCCTGAAAGCTTCTGAATTATCTTGCATATGATCATGAGACTTATATGATATGAACGATCCCAACTCTCAAAGTCTCATTTTTCCTCAATGGAACTTGCAACCATAAGAGGGGTGAGTTGTTTAACCCATAACACAAGGTAAAGATTCGTACAGCCAAGAATGATCATAAAATTCCCTTTTCATTGCTTGAAATTAGTTCCATTCAGCATGAGAATAGAATTGATGTTGGAAAATATAGTAGAAGCGGATGTATTAGCTGAAAATAGAACAAAACAATATATTCACGTAAGTTTCATATAAAATCTTAAAAAAAAATTCAAACAATGGCAGGGTTGATCACAAGATACCTAGCATAACATTAATATCTAGTCTTTGGACAGAAATATTAACTCGTAAGTGGTACTCTTATTGTAGTCATCAAATATTGATAATTAGGTCTTGTCAAATAATAAGTCTTTCTTTGGACCGACTTACTATTCACATGAAAAACCAAGTAATTATTACATATTTATTACCACACGTGTGCATGTACTTCAACCAAAAATTAACCTTCCTTTAGGCCAATTAATATTCGCATGAATTACACTCACACAATCATTTTAATGTTTCAAAAATAAATTAACTTACATAAGATATGCTACTTTGGTAGCATATTATTTTAATTAATTTATTTTAAAACATCAGACATTCATTAAAAATATTTGTACCATTATTTGAATTTAAATTTCCAAAAGATCCAAAAATCTAATTTTGCATGACAATAGATTAATATGAATTTTAATAAAAAGCAAAAAATCATGGAAGCATGAAAATTATTCATAAATTGCTTTCTAAGTTACTATAAATTAACTATATGAATTAATTGTACATATATTTCAAAATTGCATGCATTTACATAAAATTCTCAAAACTACTATTTCTGGACTTATTTGGCTCAATCAGACCCTTCTATTTGATTTAGAATGTCCAAAAATATAGAAAAAAACTATTGGATTGTCCAAATCGGATGTCGAGTTCATAAAATATGTTCAATATGTTTTGGACGACTCAAAATGGGTCACATGTCACTGGGTCAGGAATTGAACGGGCTGGGCTGGGCTGTGCTAGAGCTGGGTCGTACCTGGGCTTGTAAAAAAATGGGTTGCCCAGAGGCTAACTACAAGCCTTTTAAATGGGACTTGGATTAGATTGGGTTTGCAATTGGGCCATGAATTAAGACCAGGCTCAAACGTAACAAGAGGAAGGCTGGGCTAGGACTGGACTTTGAATGAGCCAGGATTGAAGCAAGCCCAAGCCCAAGCCCAGGCACGAATGGAGATGGTTAGCTAACTGTTTTGTAAATTTTAAAGTTGGAATACTTTTGCAAAAATAATTTCCGTTCAAGGGATTTTATGCAAATGTCCATCTCCTTCCTCAAAACAGGGACAGACCCTAAACCCTTACCCTAGCGATATTAGTCGTCGCCACCGCACAACCAAACCGTCCATCACAGCTGCCCCGCTGTCGCCCCACCACTCCGCCGGCAACAGCATTATCACCGAAGTCCTTTTTTGTTTTTAATAAACTTAGTCCAAACATATTGGGGCAGAAAGATAATCTGGATGGGTATGACGACCGTTATCTGATCCCGTTCCATCACGATATAATTTATCGAATTGAAGCAATCACCTAAAACAAGTTCCAAAGATGACATGATATAATTTTTTGATCTAACCAAATTGTCTGAAAAATACCAGGTTGTTGGCATGCTCAAACCATGCCTGAATCCAAAATCAAGTTTGACAGTAGTAGCTGAAATTAAATGGATCTAAATCCATGTGGACTGAAGGATGGCAATCAAAAATAAATTTACAACAGAAGCACGATGTTGAATTTGAACCATAAATATAATCAACCAGAAAACTTTATCATATTCATATGATCTCAAAAAAAATTTAAAAAAAATTCTAACATCTGTATGATTATAAGTCAAAACAAAATTAAACTAAATAATATCATATTCCATAGCATGCTAATGGAAAAAAATAATTTGAAGGCCGAGCAACGTATAGAATTAAATCGGAGTTAAAATCTCTTAATGATTCAACATGAAGAAGTGCTTTGAAACCACTTGTTGGGAAAATCTTATTGATTAAAACATTAATCATCTTAGGATCCTCCATGTTAAATCACCAAGAAAATAAATCCATAAGCAGAAGTGTACCTGAATCCATAAGAGTTGTTGTTATTGAATCATGTGGTTTTCTGGTCTTCTAAGTTAATGCCCTAGGATTTTATGGAGAAGGTGATCCTCTTTTCTAAAGATAGGATGTTAGAAAGAAAACCCTAAAAGATGCATAACCTGGGGACCACAACCGTAGATATAGTGTACCCATCTTTCTAATTTTTAATTTAGCCCATCATAAAAATAGAAATTAGAAAATAGGTAATATTGTATCTACGCATGGGAAACTCATACTCTATTAGATAATTAAGGCTCATAAACCTTATAAGATCGCTTTATAATTTTGTGTCACTATTTATGATAGCGTATATATAATTATTATATATTTAAGTCCAAAAAATCCAACAGTTGCAACTCTATATAGGAACTAAATACCTGCTAAATTTAAGAACAATTTGAAATGTCTGCATTCATTGTTGAATCATAGTTGTGAGAAGATTGGTGTGACTGCTTGAACTTTGTGCTTGCTATTAGTTTGTAATTTTCTATTGTGCATGGTTGTTTGCTGATTTAATGTGAAATTTGTGGCTAAATTTTGTGTTTAGACACCACCCCACATAGAACTAGATTCCTGTTAATCCACCTATCATAAATGCTATTGATGCTTGGAGAGATAGGGAAATGAAATAAGAGTGTTGATTTTATCAGATGAGTCGTAATTAGGGATGCAACTTGGGCTGGGTTGAGCCCGAACCCGATTTTGGGCAGTGTTGGGACTTGATTTTTCATAATCTGAGCCCGAAAAACTAGAACCCAAGGAACCCGATTTGTAAATATGATAGGGTTAGGGTTCAAGTGAACCCGAAGAACCCGAGCCCGATTTCCATTTTATATTTATTATAAAATATATTATATACATACTATTTAAATAATATTTCTTTATATTCTTCATATTTTATGTTATTATATCTATATTTGAATATATATTTGACATATTGTAATTTTATTGTAAATAAAGTATATTATTTCATTTATATTTATCTTTTATTTCTATCATTCATTTGTACACCTATTAATTTTTTTTCTTTATCTTAGTTTTGATGTTAAATTTTTTCTAGAAATATTCTTTACATTACTATTTTAAAAAAATATGTAGTTTGATTATATATTATTATGTTTACCTACATAATTTGTTATTATTATTTATTCATATGAAATTCTAAACTTATCACTTTTAAATAAAATGTAAATTTATCAACATAAATTCTAATCCAAAACTCAGCCTGAACTCGATTTTCAAAAATAGAGTTAGGATTCAGGTTTTATAAATAGAGTTAGGGATAGAGTTAAGATTGATATTTTATAAATAAAATTAGAATTAGGATTGAGATAAACATAAATTTAATGAGCACGATTTGAGCCCCGATTCGTAATGGCACAAACTTACTGGTTTTTAATAAAGACTATTGGATTTGAAGAACCCAACATAGCCATTGGATGCCTCATTAATGCATTGCAGGCGCCACAGCTACGAGTCTATGCTTTCCTGCCATGCATTAAATGCTCTCCCAGTTTGTTGTTGCGGTGAATGCAATGCTCTCTCTCCACTGAAGACGACGCCGGACGAAAACCAAAATTAAAATGTAGATCCCATGTCCCTATCTATCCCGAATCCTCAACAACACCTGTGACGTGCTGCCACTTCAAATGTGGATCCAACAATGGCCGCTTCACTTGAATCCGATACCGATTTGCGCAACATCAACGATCAGCACTGCCGGAAACCGCCATTAAAATCCACAGTCTCTATCTATCGTTGTCTCCTTCGCCATTTCAACACTAGCGGCGACCATGGATTTTGGACGACCAGCAGCAAACTGTTGCACCGATTACAAATGAAGAAACACAATCGCTGACACGAAATCAACCTACCACTGATTTCCACTATTACTGCATATCGATAAAAAAAAATCTAGTTAAAAAATGCTCCTTTGTTACTCACATCAAATTTAAGATTTTATTAAAAAATTTGAATACATAATTCACTATTACCTTAATTGTATAATAACTCTAAATCTGCGAGCACTAATTTCATTCTCCTCTTATTTTATTTTATTTATTATTATTTTATATTAACTATATTTTGAACATTTATAAAAATATAATAATCATTTAAACAGATATTCGTTACCTTATGTAACGAACTTTAACAGAATGAGTATTTTTAAAATTAAATACAAATGTAATAGATATATCCGATATTTTCAAAATATAATAAGCGTATTTAGGATTATAGTGAAATGTAATGTGCATATATGAGAAAAGCTTTTTCCTTTATACAATGCGGCGTGCTTTTTTGCAAGAGTGCTATCACCGATGTTGTTGAGGACTCGGGACAGTCGGGTGCTTGGGCAATGAGGACTTGGGACCGACATTTTGTTTTTTGTTTTCGTCTGGCATCGTCTTCGGCTTGTCTTTCTTTTGCTATTTTGGCTTTCGTCCGGTGTCGTCTTCAGTGGAGAGAGCATTCACCACAACAATAGAGAGGGAGAGCATTTAATGCATTAATGAGGCATCCAATGGTTGTGCTAGATTCTTTAGATCCGACGGTCTTTATTTAAAAATCATAAGTTTGCGCCATTACGACTCATCTGATAAAATCAGCACTCATGAAATAATATTGGTAAGCTAATAAAGTTATGTAAATTTTGATGTGTTGTATTATAATTTGGTGAATTGTTTTTGATTTTGATGCTTTTTAATATACCGTAGACATGGATAAAAGTAGAATGGAAGAACTACAAAAATTGAGCGATAAATACATGAGTGAGGTTTAAGAATTCTTAGATTTTACAAAACAACATATGGGCAACAATGATAAAAAAATTTCATCCATGTTCTACATATAGCAATAGAACTCTAAAGTTGTTAGAAGAAGTAATATCAGATTTGTTAATGCATAGACTGACATCCTATTAAAAGAAGTGGGTATACTGTGGAGAAAGTTTTCCTTTGAGCGAGAATTTTGATGAACATGATTTGTAATGTTTCTATTGTACAAGGTTCGAGTGATTTTTAAGATAGAGATAGAGAGAAGTTTGAAAATCTAGTACATAAAGCACATTGTGAGTTACATCATGGGAGTAAGCCCAACAACTTAATTTTCTTGCTAAGTTACTTCATTTGAAGGTAATAAATAGATAGAGTCATAAATTATATAATATATTATTGGAATTATTAAGAAATGATCTTCCTAAAGGAGATGTATTACGTAAATCCTACTATGATGCTAATAAAATCTTAGATGATTTGGGTTTAGGTTTTACATCAATACTAGTATGATTGCACCTAGCTTTGGAAAGAGAATAAAGAAAAAGATAATTGCCCGATAAGTGGCGCACCATGGTGGAAGTTTGACCATAGACAAAAAAAAAAAAAAAATTCTTGCAAAGTCTTTTACTGTTGTCCTTTGAAACCAAGATTACAATGAATGTTCATGTCGAAGAAAACTGCTTCGGATATGGTGTGACATAAAGACCGACATATGAACAAAGATGATAAAGCAAGTCACATAATGAGACACCTAGCTGACTCTTTAGTATGGAAAGATTTTGTTAGTCGATATTGTAATTTTGCAAATGATCATCGTAATGTTAGGCTAGGTTAGCTACTAATGTTTTCAACCCATTCAGAAATATGCGTCATAAGCATAGCACGTGGCCAGTATTTCTAGTTTCATACAACTTACTACTTTAGAAATGCATGAAGGAGCTATTCTCTATGATGACATTGCTTATTCCATCTAACGCCCCACTGGCCCATACTTCCAGTAACCAGCGGTTGCTATCTAAAACATACAAGAATTGGGCAAGCTGAGAAAAAAATATTACATTAATAATTACATCTCTCCAATAACAATGAAAATTTACACCAACCTACCCAACGTCTATTAAAATTCTTTAACCATTATAACCTCTCTACATAAAATAAATTATTCCAAATCTCCTCTAAATTATCATCAGCCTCAACCATCTAGCAACCCCATAAGAATTAAATTCTTACAAAAATAATACTTAATATATCACTCATCTATGCATCAAATAAAATGTTAAGTCTAATTTTTTTCTACTGACTAGGATACTAATTCATGTATAATATGATAGATTGGGATCTCTTCTC
Organism: Annona cherimola; assembly: GCA_030490835.1. Lineage (NCBI taxonomy): Eukaryota > Viridiplantae > Streptophyta > Magnoliopsida > Magnoliales > Annonaceae > Annona > Annona cherimola. The sequence continues at coordinate 2,261,791 of CM059973.1, read as the reverse complement.
ATTCCTATCTGAGCATCAACTCCATGTTGGGCTTCCATCTTAGTCCTGCTATCTCAAAATATCAACATAAGAAAACATGAGTCTCTGTTAACTCAATAAGTAGGATAATGGTAAAACTCGAATATTAAAGAAAATAAATATCATTTGCGTAAAATCACGCAAACATCAAAATCTTTAAAATTCATATGCTCATCCATATCATGCTCCAAATAATCATCTCTAAATGATCATGCATTTGCTTATCCTAATCATTATCATCAAAGTCACCTTGGCACCCCAATGAACTTATAATCATCATAATGTCATACACAACTATATCATAGTATACCATAGTTCCTCTTATTTACCAACTCAACTAGAGAATCATCATGCATATGTCATGCTCAACATTCAAAATTACACTCATTCATCATGCCCATGCTCATATGCTCATTTTAAAATATATTAATCAAAATCAAATAACTTAATTGATTTAAAATTTATCATAAAGTTTTCAAGAAAGGAATTTCCATAAAAATCTTAAATAAAACATTCAATCATCACAAAACAACCATATTTGTTATAAATAAATATGCAGAAGCATTCATATAAAAGCAAAAAAACCATACTTATTTTTTACAAAAAATTTCTAACCCTCAAAGTTGAGGCTCAACAAGACTTTGATGTCTTTTTCACTTTAATTTACATAAAAAATAATAATATAGTTTTAAGTAGTATTCTAAAATTCATTTCCTTAATTTCATCTTTAAATACCTTCATTTTCTGATTCCCAAATCCCAAACACTTATCTAGAGACATTCATCTTGCATATCATCTCAAATTTTTTAAAATAATTATTTTTTGATAATACAATATTATTCTAGATCACTCATCTACATTTCATTCTCATATTTCATTTTCATGAAAAAATCGTTTTTCTATACCCTGTTAGGATTTAGAATTTCTAATCATAACAACACAGATTCATGTGAAATTTCTTGCATATCATCATAATATATAAAATGAATGAAATAAATAATAGTAATAAAGAAAATTTGAAAAAAAAATTGCTTACCAAAATTTTCACTACTTTTTTCAAATTCTCTAGACTTCAAACCATACCAAATAAAATCCATTATCACACAACAAATCCCAAACTCTTTTTTCTCTTCTTCATCTTGTCTCTCTCCCCCTTTCCTTCTTCTCCTCTCCCTCTTTCTCCCTTCCTGTTTTAGCTTTGTTTCGTTCATTTTTTTCAAACATAAGTTATTAAAAATGATTTGGCTTACGATTATAAGAGATTTTAGAAAATTTTAGAAAAGTCCCTCTATATAAAAGATTTATAATTTATAAATAAAAATATATTGATGCTTCATATTCTACCCATCTTACAAAAATTTCATCCTTGAAATTTATTTTAAACATGATACAAATATCTTTCTTTTCAAGATTAATAAAATATCATCAATTCTCAACATAATTTCATCATAAAATAATTTCAGTAAATCAATATTATTTCAACTATTTATTTCTCAACTAATTAAATAATCATCGTTCATGAAGATCTATTATAACCCCAATAATCATCGGTGTTCTCAAATACTTTAACAACTAAATACTAGATATGTAAAAAAAATTTCAACATTTCATGCTTTTATAATTAAGTACAAAATCACAAAGAAAAACTTTTTTGTATCACTAACACACCTCAAATTTTACATATCAATTCTTTTTGAAATATTAACTTAATGCACTCACTTGAGGTAACTTTAAATAACTTTGCTATCAATCATCATTCGTTACCCATACATATATTAGTAAAACGACAATATACTAAATGTCATCAGTATTTATCATCAATCACCTAAGTCATATCATTAACCACAATCCTCAACCCTCTTTGAAAAACTTCCATATCGAAAAAAATTCTCCAACTAACTTTTATCTTGACAAATAAAATTCGACAATCTAAACATAAACTTCAATGAAAATGGTTTCCAAAACACTCCTCTAATTACAAACAATTCTCAAAAGCAACTAAATCATGCAAATGTATTTTTCATAAGTTGTGTAGCAAAGCAAAATATGTGATTTTCACATGCTCTATCACAGTTTCTTCTTAAAATCATTCTAACAAATAACATTTGTAATTCATATCATAACCTAATAATGTCAACCCACTATTAGTTGTTATCAAATCACTATTAATAACATATCAAAACTTAAAAATTCAAACTTACATTAAAGCCTTCAAATCTAAACTTTTGCGTTACTAAATAAATATTATTTTTTATCTTGCTAAACCAAGAATTGTCTTCATCAATTTAAATGAACTATAAACCTCTCCATCAATAGAAATTAAAAAATAAAATCTCTATCAACTTATGCCTTGCTAAACAAAAACCATCGAATAAAATTATTAACCTTATAAAATTTAATAATAAATTCTATCATTTATCAAAAAATAATGAATTCTATCTTGCAAATCCACTCTAAGAACGTTCTTATTTTCTCTATAGTTCCATAACATAGTCAACATTTCTTCGTCTTGACTTTAATATAAAAATCACGTAAAAATCGATCCAACTTCTATGAAATCCTCTTTATATGTAGCCCCCTAATATCTTGGAAATTCTTTTATTTTTTTAATTTCAATGTATATGAGTCCTAGCTGTTAACATGTAAAATTAACGAAATAAAATGGTTCAATGCTAAAATATCAACTTTAAAGTAGTTTTTTCAACATTTAAACCATCTAAAATATCAATAATATGTGGATAAATAATTCTATAAAGCATTGTTATGTTCTAATACGTGTGTAAATGAATCTAAATATTTTTTATAATTTACACATAAATATATATTTTTTAATAAATGTGGCTCATAAACGTACTTAATCGGGATGAAACTTGGTCCCCTAAATAAATAAAATGATATTAAATATAATGAATGGATTTAATTTTTTTATCAAGGATCAAAATCTCAAAAATAAAAGAGGTTACATGAGACCGCTTCTATATAACCTGGTGTTCGTAATCTCACCGCAAGGTGTACTCTAATCTTCTTAACCACTTATTCTCATGGGATTAAGTCAATTAGAATCCATTAAATTCTGTAGAAGTTCATGAAATTTCTCAAAATCATTATGCTTATTCTCATGGTCTTAGATTTCTAAGTTTAATATCTTAATTTTCATATATTAGACTTCCACATCTCGGTTCCATCACCTAATATATGAGAATCATTATCAAAGTATAGGCCTTTACACCAAGCAAACATTAAATCATAAGATATTAAATTAACACACAATATCATTCATAAATAAATCAAACCACAATATCTGCTACATTATACATATGCTACATCCTAAATCCTAGATTAAGGGTTTAACTTAGTATGTTTATAACAAAAATCAAACATAAAATAATATTATAATCAAAGTCCATCATAAATAAGACAACTAAATCAAAATACAAGAAAAAAGGAAAGCTTATTAATTGGAAGCCCCGACGGTGTCTCGAATGCCTCAAGCAACTCACCGCATCGTGCTCTATGTCTTCTCTTGCTCTCCGGACCTCTGCCTAAGCTCTCAGAATGTTCTCAGATCCTCTCGGATGTTCTAAGGAGGTGTTTTTATAGGGTTCCACGAGGCAACTTGCGCACATAGTCCAAAACAGACTGAGAATTGTGCGTGAACAGTAGTGTGAATAGTGCGCATAAATAGTACACATGAACGATGCGCATGAACAGTGCAACGCATGAACAATAACTGCATATGAATAGTGTCTTACTTGAAACACAGTTTTGCTTCAGATTCGAGTGTTGAATTTGCAATTTACTCTCGCTTTCATCACTGTTTATCAATTTATTAATGTTGTATATCAAAATTGCATGAATTCCTCCTGCTTTACACATATCAGTCAATCGTGAGTGATTTATGCTTTGTAAAGCTAAATCAATCAAAATATAATTTAAAGTATCTTAAACACTCAAATTCTTCTCAATTAATAATCAAAATTCATAATATAAATGTGACTCAACACTTCATTATATAGAAGTGGAGCCCATTAAAAATTTATCTCAACTTGTGTTATGATATCATTTTGAAATGCTTTGCCGACCCATATCTTCTAGTCTAGTTATCACTACCTAAAGCTTGCTAGGATCGGCCAAGCAGAGGGAAAAATGTTACATTAATAATTAAATCTCTCCGATAGCAATGAAAATTTATGTCAATCTACCCAAGGTTTATTAAAATTTTTAACCATTATTATCTCTCCGCATAAATAAAATAAATTATTCCAAACCTTCTCCAACTTACTATTATTATCTCTAGCAACTCCATAAGAATTAGATTGTTATAAAAAAAATAATTTTTACTACATCACTCATCTATGCATCAAATAAAATGTTAAGTCTAATTTTTCTACTAACTGGGATAATAACTAATGTATAACACTATGGACCGAGATCTCTTCCCATTCCTGTGTGATCACCAACTTCATATTGGACTTCCATCTTAGTTCTATGATTTAAAAATATCAATATAAGAAAAAATAAAACTGAGCTAAGTAGGTAGGTAAAATAATTATAAAATGTAAATATTAAATAAAATAAACATCATTCTCGTAAATTTATTCAAACATCAAAATCTTTAAAATTCATATGCCCGTCCATATCATGCTCACACAAGCAATCATGCTCCAAATGCTTACCATCATCATCATCATTTAAGTTACCCTGGCACCCTAGTAGACTTATAAGCATTATAATGCCATATACGGGTATATCGAAATGTACCGCAACTCCTCTTATTTCCTGGCTTACCCAGAAAATTATCATGTATACGTCATGTTTAACATGCAAAAACGCACTCATTCATCATGCCAGTTGCTCAATATGCTCATTTTAAAACATATTCATCAACTCAAATAATTTAATTGATTTAAAAGTTATTATAAAGTCATCTTAAACTAAGAACAATTTTTCAAACTACTCAATTCAAGTAAATAATTAAATCCGTGAAAAACATACATCTCAAGAAAAGATTTTTCATAAAAATCTTAAATAAAATATGCAATCATCACAAAATGTCTATGCACATAATAAACAAACATTATAAGGATATATATAAAAGAATAGAAATCTTAATTACCTTTTATGCAAAATTTCTAATTCTCCAAGTTGAGGCTCAACAAGACTCCAATGTTTTTCACTCTAATTTCTATTAAAAAAAATTTTAATAGTATTCCAAAATTTATTTTCTCAATTTCATATTTAAATATCTTCATTTTCTTATTCCCAAATCTTAAACACCTATCTAGAGATATTTATCTTTCACATCATTTTGAATTTTCTAAAATAATTATTGTCTTTTATAATAAAATATCATTCTAAAATCATCTATTTAAGTTTCATACTCATATTCTATTTTCATGAAAAAAATCCCTTTTTCTCTACCCTATTAAGGTTTAGAATTTCTAACTATACATCACAAATTCTTGTTAAATTTCTTCAATATCATCATATATATAAAATAAATGAAATAAATAATAATAACAAGGAAATTACTTATTGAAATTTCCACCTAATTTTTCCCCAAATCCTCCAAAGTTCAAACCATACCAATTGAAATTCACTATCATACCATTCTAAATTTCAAACTCTTCTCTCTTCTCTTCTTCTGCTTCTTCTCTCTCTGTCTCTCTCTCTTCCCTTCTTCTCCTCTCCATCCTTCTGTCTTCTGTTATTTTCTCTATTTTGTTCCCTTTTTTTTCGAACATAAGCTATTGAAAATAGTTTGTTTTAGGGTTATAAGAGATTTTAGAAAATTTTAGAGAAGTCCCTTTATACAAAAGATTTATAAATAAATATATATTGGGGTTTCATAGCCTAGGACCAAAACCTCTCAAGAATGATATTGATGTATACTTGAGATGATTAATTGATGGGTTGAAAGAACCGTGGAGCAATGGAGTGCGGGCTTATAATGCCTCATTAGCAGAGACTTCTAAGATGAAAGTAGTTGTGTTATAGACCATAAATAAATTTTGTGCTTATGGTAATGTATCTAGTTAGTCTACCCATGGATATTGGCATGTCCATGTTGTAACGAACATGTTAGTTTAGAAAAATTCTTTATCAAAATTAACTTATGATGCCTCATTAGCAGATGAAAGTAGTCGTGTTATAGACCATCAATAAATTTTGTGCTTATGGTAATGTATCTAATTAGTCTACCCATGGATATTGGCATGTCCATGTTGTAACGACGATGTTAGTTTAGAAAAATTCTTTATCAAAATTAATTACATGGGTCATAGTTGGTTCTTACCTATTCATCATAGTTGGCAAAATAAAAAGAGCATTTAATGGTAAGAAAAAATACAGAGAGAAGCCAAAGGAATTATTTAGATGGGATATTATCAACAAAATAGTCATTGTTAAAAAGAAGAGCCAAAAAACATCCAAGTTATAAACAAACGTGATGGGAGGATGGACTAGAAACAATATATCTTTTAAGTTATCGTATTGGATAAATTTAAAAATTCATCTTAACCTTGATGTGATGCATTTAGTAAAAAAAAAGTTTTTGATAGCTTACTCGGAATATGCTTAATATGTTTGATCATAATCCCAAATATACACATTATGTTTTTAAAAATTTCAGATATATCCACTATATTCGCAAATAATCCCAAAAACACTCAATCCGTGAGTTAACACCGATAGGTAATATTTAAAAATACTAATATACCCATTAAATCTTGGACATAATTAAAAAAATTGAATACTATAACTCACCAATACCTTAATTACACATGCGCTCTAAATTTAGAGAGCTCTAATTTTATTTTATTTGTATTTTATTTCATCTTTTATTATTTTATAACGGGGGTATTTTGGCCATTTATAAAAAAATTAATAAATGGTTTTTAACATAATGAACATTTTTTAGATTAATTACCAATGTAGTGGGTATATTTAGAATTTAGGAAATGTATTGAGTATATTTGATATTAGGGTCAAATATAGTGGTTATATTTGAGAAAAATCCTTACATTTATAAAAAAAAGAGGTGAACATTATGTGAAGCACATTAGGTAAACATTATGGATATGCTGCAAATTTATCAAGGTGCGTGAATGTTAATGATAATCTACTGACAGGGATAAAGATAAAGGTGAACTTGGTTCGGGTATCCGAAATAGGGTTGGTTCGGTTCCATGGGAACTACCCATAGTGTTGGTTCGGTTCTGGGTATTAAATACCCGTTCAAATTCGGATTAGGTCAGTTCCAGTGCTGGGTACCCAGAACCGACCCGGATTTCATATTATATAATATATATATAATATATCATCAGCATCCCTAACCCAGCCACCCCATTCCATAGCGCCGCATCTCGCATCTGGCCTCCCTCTCTACTCTCTGCATATTCTGGGTATGCTTGCCTGTCATGCTTTCTTCCTCATTTTCGTTTGAATTCTAACGTGCAGAGGTGGCGTTCTTTCGTTTTTAGTTTCCTATCTCATCCTGACAGGCGATTCCCGAATCCCGACTAGAGCAGCATGCGCGTGCCACCTCCCCGTCTGTGCCTCCGGCAGATTTCCCTCCGATTTCTCACCATCTTCGCCTCTAGCAGATTTCCCTCTGCCCTTGACAAGTCGATGCGTAGCTCCCCTCGACGGCTGATGGCTTACTCAATCTCATCCCGTTTCTGTCAGCGGCAACAGATGACAGTGACCCACCAGCTGCAAAAAATCCAACTTTTCTACTACAAAAAACGTCAGTGTCTGAGCTGCGCTACACTGCTGCGCATGCGCATCTTGCTAGACTGCAAAGAATGCTCAGAATTTGCTCACGAGTTCCTGTTAGAGGAACATGACTACTTGGACAACCTCATACAAAAAAGGCAAAGACAACGAAGCAAGCGCCAATCTTTATCCTCCTACAATTCAAATCTATCTTTATTTGCTCACTTTTTTCGTTCTCTTTACTTCCTTGTATAAATTCCTTCCTTCCCTTTTCTGATGTCATCTTCCTCCTCCTCCTTTTTCTTATTTGAAAATGGTCGCCCAGGGCAAAACATCCATCCTTGTCACCGGCAGCTCCCGTTTCATTGGCACCCACACCGTGCTTCAGTTCCTCAGCCTGGGCTTCAAGGTCACCATCATCAACAATCTCCACAATTTCGTTGAGGCTGCCGTTGAACGCGTAGGGATTTGGCAGGCCCTGATGGCTCCCACAACCTTCAATTCTTCGTGGTATGTTTGGATTCTCTGTTCTAGGGCATCAATGTTTTTAGATTTTTTTTCTGGGGCGGTTGGGAATTGGTTTGCGTGCTGATCTTTTGTGGCTTTATGGGGTGTTATTGGATGTAGGGAGATCTTCGGAATAAGAGAGATTTGGACAAGGTTTTCTCGTGAACAAGGTTCTGTACTTTCTTTATTTTTTGTTATTTGCTAGGTAGTGGGCACTGGCAAATGGTCACTATTTTATTAATCACAGAGATGATTATCTTAATAATGTGACAGATTTGATGTTGTAATCCATTTTGCTGGGCTAAAAGCTGTTGGGGAGAGCGTTGGAAAGCCCCTCCTCTATTATGACAACAATTTGATCGGAACGTTGAATCTGCTTGATTTCATGGTGAAATATAACTGCAAAAAGGTTTGGCTTTTCTTTTTGTGGTTTACCAATTTACGTTGGCAAATTTTATTTGCGTTTTTTCATACAGCATCATCCCTGCTTCTGGCCTTGTAGATGGTCTTCTCTTCATCAGCAACTGTTTATGGCCAACCTGAAAAAATTCCATTTGTTGAGGACTTCGAATTGAAGGCAATGAACCCATACAGCCAAACAAAGGTACTATATTCACAGAATGCCAATTGGGTTTCACCTTGTTATTCTATTTATAGGGTGTTTCAGACACTAGGATTTCTCAACAAATGACTATGTTATATGTCCTGTTATTTGCCGAGTAGAATCTCTACTTTGTTTTATTTTTGATTTGTGTTAACAAAGCGTTGATTTTTGCTGATTTTTTTCACAATACTAATTGTGTTATACTGCTCGAACATGTCTCTTGTCCAGTTCCATGAACCTTAGCATTACAAATATAGATCGTTCTAATTTTTTTTCCAGTGTGGTCAAACTGTTTGTACAGATTTTTTTGGGTTGCCTCTAGTAAATCATTTCTAACAGCAACCATCTTATAAATATGTAATAGATGAACATGATCATATATATTTCTTAGAACCGATTTGGAACTGGAATCGGAACCGACCCGCTCTTGAAAATTTGGTAGGGTAAGCATAGAATCGACCCAGTCTAAAATAAAGTAGAGTAGAAATTTTTGAAAATAGGGTAAGGGTAGGATCGACCCCTACCCGGACCTACCTGACCCAAGTTGCACCCCTAGATAAAGATTCACGACTCATATATTCTCATGCAACATATTCTTACAATAGGAATGTGTGGCCTTCTTCGAAATGACATCCCAAGTGTTTTATTTGAGTTGGTAACTTCTTCAAACAATTATGTGCGAAGACCTTAAGGCATAGTATATTGACAAAACTTGAAAAAATATAAGATTGATATTTTACAAGTTATATCAACTATCTTTGTAAATAAATAAATAAAATTTATTGGTTAATAACTTGAAGTCGGTGGTCCGCTTTCATTGAGATTTGATTTTAATAAATTCAATAAACCTCAAAACTCTCATTGATTAACATATAGTGGGCAGCCTAGTGCATTAAGATCCTGGTATGCCATAACTTCTATCAATGATGCCCTTCAATTAATTGACTTGTACAATATTAATTACAGTGGGTGGTAATTACATGCATGCATTCATGCTCCACCTAATCTGGGTACCGCACCGCATTTAAGGCTGTTGAGTACATAATAAATCCGCAAAATATTTTTTAAATTGGTATATATTTGCATATATCTCAATTCATATTACATTCAACTTCGGTGACAATTCTGGCAAATTTTCAATATGGAAATATAGTACTCTTCCAATTAATTGAAAAAACACAAAGTTTTCATATTAATCAACCCCCATACTAGAGGAAAATATTTCTTGAACTCCTATTATTGGAAACAAGGGCAGTTGGGCATTAGAGCCAACCCCCGTGACCAGCTGCCCAACGGCCTCTGGCAACACGTACAATACTAACCATGCATGGTTTGAAGGTCGGCAGTCATCAGCAAATTGCGTGTGCGTTCACGTGAGAAAAAAGATCCGTTGTTTTCAAGAGCAAGACTGGCCGTTACGCATGGCTGGCTACGTTGTAAAACGTAGGCCACTCATTCAATTGCGACGACTATTATGTGGTGGAAACAGTAACACCACCTTAATTTGAAAATACAGATATTTATAAGATGGCCCACCAGCCGACCTTTTATTATCTCGGTCAATTTGGGCAAGAAGGGCCCTCCCGTCAAATATCAAATCGGTTCCGATCCGGTGCTTTCCTTGCGCTTGGGGATAAAAACCATTTTTTATTATCTTTTATTATCTTTTTATATAAAACTGCTAATCTAAGTACATTTAATTTATTTAACAAAATTTACCATTTTGTATGTGTACGTATATATTTTTTGAATTTTTAAACACTAAAAAATTTCAATCATTTTAAAAAGATGGAAAATTACAAAAACTTGAACTTATAAAGAAATATATACACATGGCCAAAAATAATATAATTTCGTACATTGAGTAAAGAAAATTGGATTAATAATTTTATAAAAAAAAATTCAAAAGAAAATTACTTTAAAAGCTCAATACACATGGGTGCATTAAATCCAGTTCCATATCACGGTGGGAGAATAGATAGTCGTGAACGATCGAGTTCCAAATTGTATGTAGATTGTTAAGGGTTTTCTTTTTTTAATGGATATTCATACATTACAATAATCTCACTTGATATTACGATTAAACATTCTTATAATTTTTCTAACAATAATCTTCTAAATATCTCAAATATTTCAACTAGTGAATGGTGGCAGACACTTCCACAAATAGGAGAGAAATAATGTTACCATGCATGCAATGGCTCTTTCATGCAAAAACTGCATGCGCCTTGATTCGAACCGAAGACATCCACGTTGGGGATTAATTAATCATTTTCGGAGTGGTCATAGTCCCACTGCAGACCCAAACACGAAAGACAAGAAGACGCTGTCAACAACTAGTCCATTTTGTTTGAATATTTAATTCTGTGGAAACTCTATTGCCAACAAAACGACTTTTATTTAGGTTATCCATTTTGTCTATATTTTATGCAACTTGTGACCGCCGTTACCCAAATTCACATTGAAAGCCAAGAGTGGTGCTAGTAGTTTTGCAAGCCAATTTTAGGTTGAACATAATGTGATACATTTTAAAATTATGCATTTGAGCAATCAAGTCAAAGGAAAGCAAATAATATCAAACTATGTAACCTGTAACCCACCAACCCATTATCGATTTTCTGAGTAGTATTGTTATCCATTTTGAGCCCACATTAAAAATATTTATGTGCATATAAAATGTAAATATTACTTGCATCTATTCCTAGATATATTAGAATGTAATAATCATCTACAAAAAAAATTTTATCCATAGATTAAGAATGTTTTAAATGGTATGATTGTTAAATTAATCGCGTTAAAACATATAAAGAAATCGAATAATTTTATCATATGAATTTTACACTTTTTATAGTTTTTATCAAATAGAAATAATTTAATTAATGGTGTAAGTATCATTGAAGATTTTAATATGTCATCATTATTTTAGGTTCACTTTCGTTATGAATTTAGATCCAATTCATCCTATCCCTTCTAAATCATTTATTTAACTAATAAACTAAGTTTTATCCTGATCAAAGATGTTGTACAAGTCCTATCTAAAAGATATATAAAGTCAATCCAATAAAATAGTTTGATTTATATGTAGATTTAAAAGTTGTATATTTAAAAATTAAAATATCTAAAACATCATTCATAGGTGAATAAATTCCATAAACTATTATTACATTCTAAAACATTTACTATGGACATTTAAAAAAATTTCCATTAGAAAGGAAGCAATTTTGTTGCTAAAAAGTGATTTTGTTTATTTTGAAATAAAATTACTAGGACCTTTTTTTGCAATGAAGTTATGGTAACAAATTTTTATTTACGATCTTGTTGATCAAGCTTTGTTACAAAATATTTTTAACAAAAAATTAAAAGATTTTGGTTGCTAAAGTGCTTACTCCCCATTAGTAAGAAATTAGGATTTCTTTGCTAATATTTAAATTTTAACGATGAATCAAATTCGTTGCTAATTTTAAAATTTTCTTGTTTTTTCATAATTTTGCACATACTTATGCAAATTTTTAAGCAGGCAGGCAGCCTCCCAAGAATTTAATTGAAATGATTTTTAGCATGAAGTTAAAGCAATAATATTGGACAGAATAAATAAATAAGATTTTTAGTATGATAAACGAAGTGTACACTTTGTGTCAAATGAAGGCCATTTTCATTTAATCATCCCTGTAGGCCCAAAATGGATGACCACACCGAAATATTCAATGTGTCAGCACATAGATGTACTTGCTTATTAATAATAATGATTTAAGAATATATAAAAATATTATGATTTATCGAGAACATAATTCTATAGCAATAACAGTTGTAACCCATATTAAGGGTGTGTTTGGGAATTAGTACAACTTTTGATGAAAAGTTGTAGAGAGTAAAAGTTGTCAAATAATGTGATATGATAGGAGTAATGATGAAAAATAAATAGGATAAAGTTGAAATAGATAGGTTAGTTGTGTTGGTAGTTATGTAGAAATGATTGAAAAGTAAAGTAGTTGTATAGAAAAATATGAAAAAATAATTAAAAATATGATAGTTGTGGAGAGTGAAAAGTTTTAGGTTGAAAAATTTTAACTTGATAATTTTTCCTTAATAACAAACACATCCTAAATAAAAAAAAAATGTAACACAAATGGGCGGCAAACGCCTTTTGACTATGATAATGTTCTATAAGCTTGCAAAATGAGACAAGGACTGCCAACATGACACCACCCTATTCTGACCAGATCTGGAGGGTCAAAAGCTGGCTAGTAGAGTTTTAGACGCAACCCATATCTGAGGGTGCGTTGCATTCGCGTTCCTCCTCCTCACCCAATGGCTTTAATTAGGCCGCCGGTAGAATTCGATAAAATTATTTCTATGGAAGTGATCTTCAGTGTTGCTGTCCCAATTTGCCCACTTCCATGATTAACTCAGAATCCAATATCTTATTTTGTTTAAAATTATTTATTTTATCGTGATATTAAGAATCATTTTAATTAAAGTTTAAAATTCATTGTAACTTTCGGTAAATAACTAGCGCAGCTGGTAAAGAGTCCTGCTTGGGTGAGGGAAGTCCGAGCTTGGAGTGCCCATAAAAAGAATTTATTTTCCATTTTCTTATTAGGATTGGAATATATATTTAGGTTGAGTTGTAAGTACAAAATTTTTTTTTTAAAAAAGGATTCATTATAACATCTTTAAAATAATTTGAAAATCAGTTAAATGAGTTAATAGAATTGTTGGAATGGCATAATAATTTATAAAAATCATTTACCTGTATAGGAAGAATATTTTAGATATTATAGGTGTGTAATTAATAGCTTTTAAATAGGTACATATGAATCAAAATAATTTTATTATACCGAATTTGTGCTTTCATCACTTCTACCAATTGTAGGTTGTATAAATATTAGATTTGTATGAAATTGAATTCCCTTCTAAACAAAGAATCTTGCATGCAATGCAATGCAATGAGTAAATTGAATTTTGATTTAACCATTGAAGTGTGCCAAAACACTAAAGCCTTCTACAACATTGCGCCGTATTTTATACGGCCTTAGACACAATATGGGCAATGGGCCCATTTTATTATTTTTAAAAAATAAATTCGAAATTTATCAAATTTTTCACATGGAAAACATCCACATAAGGCTTGTATATCTATAAAAATAATAATAATTAATTGTTATCGCCACCAACCCCACCAAATAAGGACCCATGGAAGTAATTGCAAAGAAGAATAGTAAACCTAATAATAATTTTTCAAAAAGTGAAGGGCAGCCTCTTCTTCCATCTCCGTTCCATCAACGAACAGTCAACAATAAATAAATTAATTAATTGATGCACTCGTGGGATTAGTGGTGGAGTGGGGATGTGAGTCAGCACAGGCACCATCAGCATTATTGATATATGTATTGACATATGCCTGCATCCGCAGGCATTTGGCTGGCCTCGTACCGATCTAGAGGGCTTCATCTTCGTTGACTAGGCTTGCTTTCTTTCAATTCTTTGTATAATTCTTTGTATAATCTCTTAAAAATGAGAGATAAATTTCTATTGCGAGGCTCGAAGCTCAGATCTCCCGCACTCTAGGCAGGACTATTTATCTAAGTGTATTTAAGCTACAAATCAAGTTTTTCTATTTTTGGATATATGTATATATTTTTTAAAAATTTTAAAAATAAGAGTATTTTAAATACATATATGCACATAGAAATTTAAAAATCTCAAAAAATATATAAAAATGGTAAAATTTGGTTTATATATTTAATACACATAGATAAATAAGCGTGAAGAAAAAGCAAAAAAAATATTGTAAATGGATTTTTTGATGTGGGCTAAATAAAGCATTTTCTTAGCTCTGATTAACACGAACACTTCTCTTCAATTAATAATGCCGACTCATGCATGATTGGTGCTAATTATCTAAATAATTCCAACTGTAGCATTAATTGATGGCGGAATTGGAGATTTATTAGCCAAAGTCCAAAGACCGTGAGGTCTAAATTAAGATCCAGCTAATTAATTAAAGTGGACAGGATTAATAAACCATGTCCTTATCCGGCCTACTGTATTGTCCAAATACAGAAAGTTTTTTACTCCACAGCAGATATTCATGCCGCACTTGCTTCTGCCTATAGGCCTGCATCCAAGGCCGCACTCACGTGCAGGGTTGCGCTTGCCTCTAGTCCACCCCTTGGTCTGTGTTGAAGTCGCCCATGTGCGTTCCATCTGGGCACCTCTTCAAAACAAGGGAATAGGGTATTGGTTCTAGTAATGGCTTCTAAGCACTTGTTTTGTCCTGCATAAAAATTTATTTTTACAAACATTATGTAAAGTTTGATTAACATTGCATTCATATTTCTAAATTTGCTGAAATTGCAGATATATACACAAAATTTGCATAAAATTGCAGGTGTGTCATTTTTTATTAGAATGTCATTAGAATTTTTCGTAAAATGATAATAATGTTTTTTAAGCAAAGCGATAAATGCGCATTTTCTGGAAATATTATTAGCATATTTGCTATTTCATTATTATATATATATTTTTAAGTATATTATTATTTTCAATTATTTTATATATCTTTACGCATATTGTTATTTTATATTAATATGTTTATAATTATATATCTTGGCTTAAAGGACATTACCATTATATTATAAAAAAAAAACTAAAGGCATCTTAACACAAAGGATATACATGTAACTTTATGCAAACTTTATGGATATATTTACAATTTCAGCAAACTTAGGAATTATACAGACTTTGTACGTATATTTATAATTTCAGCAAACTTAAGGATATGGATGCAAAGATCAATTTTATACAAAACAAACAGGATCAACTCTCTAATCAACGTCCCTTGCTCTCCACACCACATACAAATACTGGTGTAAGCGCAACTTGTTGTACCTGCAATTTGTGTATTTGGCACTTGATAGAATTTCTAAGAGAACATTTTTTTGATATAAAACTTTTTGAAATGGAAGAAGTAATATGATACACTAGGAGTAATGATAAGGAGTAAAAACAATAAAGTAGAATATATAGAATAGTTGCATGAGTAATTATGAAGAAGTAATTGAAATGTAAAATAGTTATATAGGAAAATATGAAAAATGATTAAAAAATATGATATTTACGGAGAACGGACGACGCATTTTAGATTGATAAATTTTTAAGGTTGTCAAACTAGCCCTTAAAATTTTGTCAATTGAGCCCATCGAGGAATGAGATAGGATGAATAGCCTTCTAATTTTGTGATTTGGCGGATTAGACCTTGAGCGTTGAACAATTTATCTAGCCCTCTAAGTTTGTGATTTTATGATTATACCTAGAGGTTTGAATAATATCAAAATTGATCCTCCCAAGTTTTATCTTTTTGCAAACCAAACCCTTCCAACCCCACTAAGCCCAAATTCAATGCACAGTATCGCAATTGAAATTTCGATGCAGCACCATTGATCCACCATCTAGCTGTGCAGTTCCGTATCTCAAGCGTTGATTTAAAATGCTGGATTCTTTACAAAATAGCCCACCTGGGTTATTTACACATTTGCCCTTGTTCAGATGATAAAAAAAAATTGCTGGCGCACACTACAAAGAGTGAAATTGGCAAAGCGAAAAAAATCCAGGGCTTGCGTCGAACTCGAACCTCTCTCTCGGTAACCAAGAGCGAAAAAAATCCAAGGCTGAATTCAAAATGCTTCCTTGCCTTTTCTGCCATGGACATCTCCTCTCCTTCCTCTCTTCTCATACAATATTCCATATCCCTTCCATCTTCTTTTTTTAAAAAAACAAAAAAAATTCCTTTCACACTTCAGCAAGTGATTTTCAATCGAAGAGGATGGATTTTGCCTTTTTTCTTTTTTGTGGGATTCAAGCTAAAACTCAACCCAAATTGCAGCCATGCTCATATTAGGCTTGGGCTTTATATTAGTCCTGGGCTGAAGGCCATATGTAGCCCACTTGCTAGCCCGCTGCATCACCCCATCGCCCCCATCAACTCTCTGCCCAACCGCACTTTAGAATAAGAGGTCATAGCTAGGAGTGTTAATGGATTGGATTGGGTGGGTTAGAGACTAATTATAATCTTAATTCATTTAAAATATTTTAATCTTAATCCATTTATTAATCTATTTAAAAAACCTTAATCATAACCCATTTACAATCCATTTAATACATAAGTTGGCGGATTGTATAACAGACAACTTGAAGCCCAAACTCTAATAAACGATGTCTCGCAATGAGAGACGAGATGATGTTTTCGGCGTAGAGGAAATGAAAATAGGGCAATAATAGAAAAATGAAATTAAGACAATTGTAAAAAAAAATAAAAATTAGGTGATGGGATGAAGACTTAACGAGAAATTAACTAAAGAGGTTTACATTTATGTATATAAACGGGTTATATGAGTTAAATGAATTACTAAATATGTTAACGGGTAATAATATCCAAACCCTAATCCATTTATTTAATTAATTGGTTGAACGAGTTAGCGCTTCATAATCTATTTATTCAAAAATTTCAACCCAAAACCATTTATAAATAGGCTGGATAGCGGGTTGGCAGGTTGACCATTAACACCCCCAGTCATAGCCATGTGGTTTTTTTAATTTTAAAATATTTTTTCAAATTTAAACTATTTATACATTTGTTTATAACTCTAAATATCATAGTTATTGAAAAGTTGTATACATCATACACTTTTTGGTGATGACAAAATATAATTTTCTTCTTGCAGTTTCTTTATTTTAAAATATTTTTTCAAATTTAAATTATTTATTATGTTTATCCATGCATTGATTTATATTTCAAAAATTACTTGTATTTACAACTTTTATATACTATATATCCTATGGATTTTTTAAAAATTAATAGTTATATATTTAATCTCAAATATGCTAATTTTTAATAAAATTAAGTTTAATTCCAATGAAATTTTTTTTAGTAATAGGACAAATAAATGATGTTAGAAATAAGTTGCATAGATAGTCTCCATGCATTTCTGTATTGAGTGATTTCTTGTTAACTCCTTTGTTTTCATGGTAACCAAAATAAAATAAGCTTAGTTTGGAATCAGGTGACCTGCTTTAGATGATTTGGTACTTAAAGAATGTGTCCTTAACTTTCAAAAAATAAAAAAGGTATACTTTAGAGGAGAGATAGTGAGGCCACTATTTTTATCAAACTTTGAACCCTGGACCTCCATATATATATAGAGGAATGATTCTATTAGTCCGGGCTAAGTAAATGTCCCACTTAGTCCACCTTAAAAAACTTATTTATAATAATTTTTTTTTACTTTTTTCTTTGTGCACTTGCTTATCTAAGTGTATTTAACATATAGATCAAATTTTACCATTTTTGAATATGTTTATCTATTTTTTTGAGATTTTTAAACATCTATGTGTATATACGTATTTAAAAAACTTTTATTTTTAAAAATCTAAAAAATATATATACACATATCCAAAAATGGTAAAACTTGATTTATATATTGAATACATCTAGATAAACAAGTATATGAAGAAAAAGTAAAAAAAAATATATTTTAAATAGAATTTTTGAGATGGGCTAAGTGAAACATTTACTTAACCCGGGTTAACATGATCATTCTTCATCTTAACACCCTATATAAACTCATATAAGCCACTTGGTATCTTTTTTTTTCTATTATTTAAAAGCCACTTGGTATCCTTGGTTGTATGTGGATTGTGTTTTTATAGGTCGTGAAGTTTATTTTGATTAAACGAGAATATTAATGAATAATCATATTATAGTATTTGATGTAGGTATGAGACCTCTTATTCTTCCTTGAATAAAGTTGTTATATTGGTATAAATAAATCATATGTAGGTAAGAGATCTTGGATTTTGTGTCTGTAGAGTGAAAAATATGTTCCGAGTGAAAACATTTTTGGCTGTGGGATGAAATAAAGAAATACTGTAACCGAAATAAAACGTTTTTTTTTTCATCAATAAAATGTCTTCGTTTATTGGTATACTTTACATAATATTTCAATGTATATTACGATTAAATTCTAAAACAATTTTTATAATGTTTAAGAAAGACAACGAAATCTCAAATACCAACTAAGAAGACAAAAAACTTCCAAATATTAACCTAAAAAACTCTCAAATACCAACGCTAGTCACATAAAAAAAAAAAAAAAAAAAGGTCTTGAGATGGAAACAAACATACTGAGCCGTTGCTTGCAAATAATTTGCAGCGATTTATCTGATCACTCCAACGGTGAGTGATTTGGGTGGGCCATTCACGATCACGACGACGTGCATGGCTGTGAGCCTGTCACCGGTTGACCCATCCCAGCTCCCAAACAAAAGCCAGCGGTCGCCGTCCTCTCTTTCCTCTAGAATCGATTGCTTACGTGGACAGTTAACGGTCCACATGAGAACAATTAATGCTCGCGGCGGGCCCACTGCCCACCCCACTAAACATGGGAACCAAATGCTCGACACGTTTATCACGCACTTCGTCGCCACGTCTTCCATTCCCATCTTCTTTTCGTTCTTTTTTAGGTCTTTTGAGTTATTTGCAAATAAACCATATAATTTGACGACAGCAAATTATTCCCTTGTAGTTTGCACCTATTGGTGAGTATATCCATGTCATTAGATTTATCATAAAATTTTCAAAAAAGTTCCTAAAATTGCTCAATTCTTCAAAAAGAATTAAGCAATTTCGTAGGGTTAGTTTGGTAATGAATAAAATTTTTAATGAAAAATTTTGTAGAATAAAAGTTGTCAAAATATGTGATATGATATGAGTAATGATGAGTAGTAAAGAAGATAAAGTTAAAATAGATAGGTTAGTTATGTAGATAGTTGTGTAGAAATGATTAAAAAGTAGGATAGTTGTATAGGAAAATGTAGAAAAATAATTTTAAAATATGATAGTTGTAGAGAATGAAAAATTTTAACTTGACATTTTCTATTAAGTGTCAAACACACCCGTAGTTTGCACTTATTTGTGCCATTAGATTTATCATAAAATTTTCAAAAAAAAAAAATCCTAAAATTGCTCAATTCTTCAAAAAGAAAAACAGAAGTTTCAATTTACTAGGCAGAAATATTTCAACTGGATGTATTATGTAGCCTTGAAAATTTGTAAAATACACGGCTTAATGGCTTATCTTCATGATCAATAACAATAAAAATGAAAATTTTACTAAAATAAGGGATTCAAAAAAATTTCACAATCGATGTTGGATATTTTGTTTTTAAAAAGAGTAGAAATTGAAACGTGGATTGCTTAAATAACTTGATTTTATGGTACTCGAAATTAAGAAAAAATAACTTTAGCGAGTTAATAACATAGAATGTTTTTTCCTCTTTTCTGCCTCTTGGGTTATTTACAGATAGACCATATAATTTGACCATAATTGCAAATATATTTATATAGTTTTGAAAATAATAAATTATCCCTTGTAATAGTAGATTTCATCATAGAATTTTCAGAAAATTTCTTTAAATTTTCGATTTTACAGCATAAATATTTCAACTAGATATGCCATGTCATCTTGAAATTTTGTTATTGTTAAAACAAACGGCGTAATGGATTACTTTCATGATCAATAACGAAAAAAATAAAAGATTTACTAAAACAAAGGATTAGAAAATTTCTCACCGCCACTGCAGGGTATCTTGTTTTAACAGGGTAGAAATTTAAATGCGTATAACTTAAATAACTTAATTTGATGTTACTTGACAATCAAAAAAAAAAAAATTATGTTACTTGAAATTAAAAGAAAATAACGCAAATGAAGATAAGTAGCGAATTAATAACATAGAAGATTTCGTTTAGACATGGCAAGGGTGAAAAAATTAGGGCAATTTTGGAACTTCAAAATCAATGATGTCTCCATAAAATATAATATCATGAATATGTTTGTAAATTGTTGTAAACTATAAAAGGTTATTTTCTAGTTTTAAAATTACGAGTATATATTTTTAATTGTAAGTAAAATATGTGAACATATTTGCAAATCACCCTTTTTTTAATTTTCGCGCGTATGTGGAAAACATGGAGGCAGAGACCTAAAAATAAAAATTAAAAAAAATAATAATAGCAAGAAAAGGAGGGCCAAGAAAAAAAGAAGGAAAAACAGTGCATGTGCACCGAAAAGGGGCAAAGAACGCGGACGATGTGATGTGTGGGGTGAGGGCAGGTCAGCAAAGGAATTAGGTTATCTGCTCCGGTGGGCCCCACGTGTCGGCGTTTTTAAGATGCTCTGCTCCGCTCCGCTCATACACACCCCACTTTTAACGGCCCCAAGAACTCGAATTTTTAAACAGCAGCCCGCCCTTTCCTTCGCGTCCAACACCTTTGAAAAGTGATTTTTGGCGACGTGTAATAAAACATATAAACCGTCTATTAGTCTTTTTTTATTCAAATTTAAATCATCATATGAAAAATGAATATATTGGATACGGATATCGCCTCTTATAATCAGCATACGAGAATGAAATCTAAACCGTTAAATGCATATATGCACTGAGTTTTATAATATTACCTACTTATTTTTCAAATCAAATTCATACGTTACGTGTCAACGTAATAAAATACACATATATCTAAAAACTAAGATAATATAATATTTATGAACTAATATCAATTTAAAATAAATATCCATCTTAATAAATTTAATTCTTAAAAAATTATATAAATAATTTAAATTTAATTTTATAATATTAAATTTTTTAATTACATTAGTACTCCACCTACAATCCTCTCCCCATAGCCATTGCTATTCCTCTCATTTATGAGTACGGACATGGCCCGGCTGTCCTTTTCTCGGCGTTGCTCGGATAAGGATGATATGACGTGGCGGATCAGGAATGATCATTGCAGTATATATACATGCTAATCCACAGAAAAGCAATTATCATGATTTCCCTGCACGAATTCCACTCGACCCGTTAAACTCTGCTTGTCTCTGTTCCCCTGCCATTTTCACTTTTATCTATAAAATTTAAGCTTTGATTTTAATTTTTGGTAATGATTTAGTGCTTACCTCAACGTGGAGACTCCATATTCAACCTTGACTTTTTTAATTTAAAAAACGTAAACCATTTATCAATGTTTATGTACATTGCATTTCTTCACAATTTCAAAAATTAATGCATAAGTTTTTTTGGGTGTATTTTATCCAATAAGCCAACTGATATTACAATAAGTGCATGTATAATCCTCACACCAATGAGAAAATTTTCTACAAATCCCTGTTATTAAGGAGGAAATTACAACTCCCATAGCACGGGGAGACTTGCTAAGCTTCGAACCATGGCATATGACTTTTGCGTCGCAAATGGTTATCACAAGTCCAAGGTGTCATGGCAAAATTAATGCAAAATTTTATTTATAATATTTATATTGTAAAATTTTAATAGTTATATATTCTCTCAAAGGATACTATTTCTTACCAAATATATATTTCTAATATAAATTGATGGTGATCGCATGATAAAATAACGTACTAAGGAGATGTTTGCTAAATGCCAAAAACTTTCAAGTAAAAATTTTCAATAAAACTTTTCACTATTTACAATTATCATAATTTTAATTATTTTTCACTTCTTATCACACAACTATCTTACTTTTAAATCATTTCAATACAACTACTTATATATCTAACCTATTTATTTTAACTTTTTTTTTTTTTACTTATTATCATTACTTTTATTATATCACACCGTTTTATTTCGATTCCAAAAAAATTTCATTCAAAATTTTAGCATTTCTCAAACACTCGCTAGGTATGATAAAAAGTTTATATTTTGCATATAAAAAAGGTAAGCACGAGACATCCATTCTTACAGTATGTATTGAATGATTCATGTATTTCACCTAAAATTAGGTTAGAATTGGGGCTGTGAATTTTCATTTGAGTCAAGTGTAATAAGTATAAAATTTTACATAAATATATAATAATTATCCAATTTGTAAATAAAAATAATAATACGTAGTTTAACTAAATTTTAAAATATATCAATGTATAGTATTTCGGACAATTTTAACTTTTAAAAATAAAATAAACGAAGAAAGTTAAGAAATTTAAAGATAAACAACATAAATATAAATATAAATATATAAGGAATGATCCTATTAATTTCGGGTAAGCAAATGTCCGCTTAGCACACATCAAAAAACTCGTTTATAACAACTTGTTTTCTGTATACATTTGTTTATCTAAGTGTATTTAATATATTAACTAAGTTTTATTATTTTAAAATATGTGTATATATTTTTTTAGATTTTTAAAAATAATTTTTTTTTAGATACATATATACTTAAACAATCCCGCTTCTATGTAACACAGTTACATAGGAGTGAACTCATGTAACCCTTTCGAATCTAAGATGTTAATTCTTAATGAAAAATTCAATCTATTTATTATATTTAACATAATTTGTTTATTTAAGAGACTAGGTTTCATTCCAATTAAGTATATTTATGGGCCACATCTGTTTAAATATAAATATATATATATATATATTCATGTGTAAATTATGAAAAATGCTTAGATCTATTTACACACGTACTAGAATGTAATAATATTTTATAGAATCATTTATTCACATAGAAATGATATTTTGGACGGTTTAGATGTCGAAAATACTATTTTAAAATTAATATTTTAGCATTTTCATAATTTACACATGAATATATACATTTTTTAACAATTGTGGCTAATAAACATACTTAATTATGAAACTTGATCCTCTGGATAAACAAACGATGTTAAATATAATAAATAGATTAGAGTTTCTATCTAATATCAAAATCTTAAATTTTAAAGAGATTACATGAGTCCACTTCTATGAGTCCGATTACATAGAAGAGTCCATACTTAAATATGACAAACATATATTCAAACATAAAATATAAATAATATAAAATATATAAATATAAAAGTTATTCATGTGCTAGATAATATATTTTGGGTGTTTTTGTTACACCGAAAACTTTTCAAACTAAAATATTTTAAATCTAAAATTTTCGATATCTACAATTATCTTATTTTTAAATTATTTCTTTATATCTTCTTATATAATTACTCTACTTTTTCATTTATTTTTATACAACTATCTATATAACTAATTTATCTATTTTAACTTTATTCTATTTACCCATCATTATTATTTTTATCATACCACATCATTTCATCTCATTTCAAAAACTTATATATTAAAAACTTTTCATCTAAAATTTTTATCACTTCCTTAAAATACTCTCTATATAAAATATAAATGGAGAAAATAAAGCTCAAGTTCATCATGTTCAAGCCTTTAATTCTATTTACAAATTATGTTCCTTGAATCGGAGCTTTTAAATTGTGAACAAAAACATTGATGATTAATTATAATCCAAGAACAGGTTGTTATACTTCGTAATAATAACCTATAGTATATATTTTTTATTTTCTTACTTTCATGTGCCTCTTAGGTGTATTTAATTTATACATAAAAAATCGTGGCTTTTAGATTCTTATAGATTTTCCATAAAATTTTAAAAATAAGACATTTTCACTCATTTAACACTTCCCTACACATACATGGCGATTTTTTATTTTTGAATTTTATAAAAATATGTAGGGTCCATTTGGAAAGATAAGAAGATGAGGGAAGATGGAAATCTCATTCTCCAATGCATTCTAATTATTCTGCCTACCTTAACTAATCAATCCATTTTTGCTCATGCATTTCAATATTTTCCTTACAACTACTTTATATATCATATTGGAGGGCCAAGTTGCACCCTAAACTCCCTTCAATTCAACCATGCCGACCATTTTTATGGTTGGTATTATTATTTCCGTGGACTTAAAACGGACCAATAAGAATTAATAAGTAGACATGACTTTGTGAAATAGAAAAAGAAAATTATTGGGCGTGTCAACGGCTAATGGATTAAAATGTTATTATATATCAATGGTGCCGCGTGGAAGCGAGTACGGAGTTAGATGGTCCCGAGGAGTAGGACTATTATTCGGATATGACGGTGATGGGTGAAAGGTGGCGAATGGCAACTATCACACGTGTTGAGGGGGGTGGGGTTAGGCCTGCCTCACGCTCCACATGCCAACATCAATCCGATAAGGTTTGTTCGCCCATGAGTGGCAGTCGCGGCAGCATTGAGTACTTGCAAAAGAGCATTGTAATCTTTTTATATTTGCATCCATGTACATTACTTTGTGTCCAATTCAGGCAGTTGGATGGAACGGGTACGTACAATTATTTCAATTGGTATTATAATATAATTTTAAGATATTTTTATAAATTTTTTATATAACATCCTGAAAGATATCGAACAATATTCTTTAACTTTTAAAGCTTTCATGAAATTCCAGAAAACTTACTGCTACCGGCTATTGGACCCACATCGACATTATGCCGGTCATATGGGTTGCCTGTTGGAAGTTTGGACACACTTATATATTAATTATATATATGTTATTATAAATAGTGGTCTAATTTTTAAAGTGATCTTATAAAGTTTTATGGGTCTAAATCATCTAACAGAGTATGAGTCTCTTATGCGTAAAAACTATACAACCTAGTTTCTAATTTCTATTATTATGATGGGTTAAATTAGAAATACGAAAGATACAGTTGTGGTCTCAAATTATGCACAGATTAGGATTTCTTTTCTGACAAACTATCATTGGAAAAGAGGAGTCATCTTTTCCAGAAAACCCTAGCGCATTAACTTTGTAATCCCAGAAATTACAAAATTCAAGAACAACCTGACGCCTCCATGTGTCGTGGCAAATTAAATGGGGGATTAGACAACGAGAGATTATTATGTATTAAAGAATTAAAACTATAATATTGAAATAAAAAATAAATTTATTATACATTCAAAAAAATAAGAGATTGAATTAGAAATTGAAAAATTTCACCCCATTTTCATGGATGGAATGATCTTGAACAGTTTTGTAAATATGTAAATTAGATCATTTTACTTTTATCCAAATTAAAGTTGGCATATAGATTCTATTAGATAACAAAACTTATAACTTGATCGAGATTAACCATTGAAGCTTAATATATAGCTTATTAGAGAACTGCAAAAGTAATAAAAAAATGTAAGAGCTTTTTTCATGGCATCAGTGGAGATCACACTTTTTTCGCTGTTTGGACCTGATTTAACTCACACACGCTTCGAGCCTTCGATCTGAAATCAAACTAGACTATACCCAAATGCACAAAAAAAAGTAAAGAGGTTTGATTCGCAAGCACCAAAGCAAAAGCCTTTTTACTTTTTTTTTTTTTTTTAAAAAAAAAAACCTTAAAAGAAAGTAAAAAAGTTTTTGCAACGGTATCTATAAGATTTAGTTAAAGAGGCATGATTCTATAAACTTAGGTTAAGTAATAACTTATTTAGCCCACTCAAAAAAAACTTATTTATTAATTTGTTGCCTTTTCTTTCATCAATTTGTAAATCTAAATTTATTTAATTTATAAATCAAGTATCACCATTTCTAAAATAGTATGAGTGTTACGATTTAGTAAAATTTTCATTTATACCTATAAAGTTTCTTGAAATTGTAGATATACTTACAAACACTAAACCTTTTTTAAAATAATGAAAATATCTTTGTAAATAAATACAATTCTAAAATATAAGAAAATATTCCAAATACAACACACATTTTTTAAAAAAATTATTCTTTATAATAAATAGATCTATTTAATGTAGTTATAAATATTTTTTTATTTTAAAGATATTTTCTTGCATTTTATAATTTTATTTAAACACAGAAATTTTTTCATTATTTTTAAAAGGATTTAATGATTGTAGTTACATTTGTAATTTTGGACAAATCTTCCAGATACTAACGCAAATTTTGTAAAAGTCACGGCACGCCTGCCATTTATAGAAAACCTCGTAGTTACATGCAAAAAATCCATATTATATATACTAATGCAAATTTTGTAACAGTCGCGGATGCTAAACCTTGAAGTTACATGCAAAAAATCCATATTAAACTTTATAGAAATTTTATTCATTTATCTTCGGTCCTTTGTGACAGTTAGTGAGATTTTTTGACATTTAATCATTTAAAACATTTATTTTGCAAATTTTTAAAATACGAAAGCTATTTTTATAAGTATATTCATTGCAACAAATTCCACCAAATGTTGATTCATGGAACCTCTATTCTCGGTCCACCTTCAAGATTAATTAAATGACTCTCCTTATTACATTCAAAATCTTTTTTTTTTTTTTTTTTTTTGCAAGGAGATCGATTTGCATTTAAATTAAGGACTCGCATGGTATCATTTCAAAAATATGTAAATTCTTTTTATCGTTATGTTTACATTATGACCTCCGGTGGAACATACAACCTCATAGCATCTGAGCTTTGGCTGTGACGAAACTGGCTTCCGCCCTGTTGGCAAAAATATGTAAATTAAATATAATAAAATTACCTAATTCATATATCAATTTCTATATTTTCAATATCTAAACCCTTCAAAATATCATTACTATAGGAGGATAAATAATTCTATAAAGTATTAATATATCCTAATGCATTTTTAATGGATATAAGCATTAAATATATATATTTTAAAAGCAAATATAACTCACGGCTCTAATATAGAAGGTTTTTTTTTTTTTTTAATCTCACACACCATAAAACAAATGATATTGAATAATGTAGTCGGATGATTTTTTTCGTTTCACGATCGAAATGGAACTTATTTTCAAAAAATAACAATATACTTTTTTCATTTTCAATATAGACATATGCATGTATTGAAGGAAAGTGATACGGTGCACTTATTATCTGACGATGTTGCTAAAGAAGTAGTAATTGAGATATATAGAAGATAAACTCTTCCACCATAATTCAAAGCTCAAACTTCTCTAAGTAGTGTGTCTTAGTGGTCAAGGACTAGCCCCCCAAGTGAGGGAGTGACTTTGCTTCGAATCTTGGCAGCTGTATTTTCTAAAAAATTTTAATAGGAGCATTTATTCTTCTCGGATTTTATTAAACTATCAATTAAGATACTGTAATATATAATTAAAAAAAAAAACCTCTCTAAGTTGTAAGTGGTACCTCCCTAAGTAAGACTCTTTGCCCATTGGGCTAGTGGCGTATTAGCAGGGTGACTTTTTATGTACGCATATAGTTTGGCACAACTGCTTCTAATTAATTATATTCCACAAGAAATCAACAAAATAAAGAACCGAATCAAAATTACCAGCATTTATTACAAAGAGTGGAATATGGTTATTATATTCCACAAGAAATCAACAAAATAAAAAACCGAATCAAAATTACCAGCATTTTTTTTTTTACAAGGTGTGGAATGTGGTTATCTTTTCATAATAGGTGAACCCTCTAAAAAGTAAAAACGACCCTGCACCTGCAGTACGATGTAAAGGAGAATCGGACTAGGGATTTGATTTGGAGAGGTTGAAAAATGAAAGTCTAGGGGAAAGCAACCGGGTTAGGCTAAACCCATAGATTAGTTGACAGAACTTTAAGTTGATGCGGATTAGAATTGACGTTTTTACTGACAGCCTATTTATATTACCCGTTTAATTAATACATGGGCCCCAATCCAGTGCTCTTGGTGCAATAACTCATTTTTTTAATTTTTTTAAAATTTTTCACATCAATGTGCAGGCTCAAGCAAGGAGATTTCATATATACAGGGTGTGTTTGTTTGGGATATAAACATGTCAACCAAAACTTTTCAATCTAAAACTTTTCACTCTCCATAACTACTCTACTCTATTTTTTAATTATTTTTTCACATTTTTCTATACAAATTACCCTACTTTTCAATTATTTCTACACAACTATCTATACAACTAACCTATCTATTTTAACTTTATTCTCTTTACTTCTCATCATTACTCCGATTATATCACATCATTTTCTATCAATGTGACAACTTCTACCTCAAAAACTTTTCATCAAAAGTTTTACCCCCAACCAAACACACCCATAATTTCACAACTTTTGATTTTATTTCATATTTTATTTTAGATTTATGAATAAAAAAATCACTAGTCACACATGGAGGCGCACGAACCGTGATTTTTATTTTGAACATTTAACATAAAATTATAAAATTGTATATATAAGAAATACACACTTGAGGTCATCTTTTGGTAGGAAAAATAAGAAAATAGAGAAATGTCAATGGGTTAATCCATTTCAATAAATGGGTTAGTCATGGGATTCGGCTTATATAACCTATCAACCAAAATTATCTAACCCATTTAAGACCTTATAACCTATTTACAATCATAAGGTAAAAATAGTTGATATTTTTATTGAAGTTTATTTCACAAGTTATCTATAATTATTGACAACAAGATTTATATTCTTATTAAAAATAAATATGAAAATGAAATTTAGGATTAAAATTAGTTGAAAAGTTATGAGGTCCTGCATGTAATCGTTGGAAAAAATTCATTATATGAGATTTTAGCCTATATATAAGGGGACGTTTGGTAATGCGTAAAATTGTGAGATTGTGAGAAATGGTGAGTAATAAAAAAGAGAATATTTTGAAAAATGTGTGATTGATAAGAAATGATAGATGTATAGTTGGAATAAATATGTCTGTTGTATGTAACTGGTAAGGAAAATAATTGGAATGTTGGGATAAAAGTGAGAAAAATAGTGTGATTGATAAAGTAATGATTCGTAGTGAGAAACTAAATATTATAAAAAAAAATCATATTTTCCACGCTTAGACGTTGCCAAACGTCCCCTAAGTATAATAGCAGTTAGTCTTCCAAAAAAATAAATAAGAATATGGTATCTTTCATACGGATAGACATGAGCTTGTTATTTCTTGCGTGGATGGAACTTAATTTATAAATACAATACTAATTAAAAAAACTGTAAAATATATAGCTTCCAAAATGGAAGCAAAAAAAAAAAAAAAAAAAAAAGAAGATTGAAAAGTCACGAGGTCAATCATTTAAGCTCGAGTGGACGGCTCAAATCAAATCCGAGGACAATCAATTTAAGCCGAGAGTGGGACCCAACTTGACCATGACATGCTTCACTCCAATCCACACATACCAATCCCTCATCTATCCATGACATGACCACCAAAAAAAAAAAGGCATATATTTTATTGAAAAGGAAATTGTAATTAGAGAGGGCCCCACAAGTCGGCCTGCTTGACAGGTGTACACGTTGAAGAGTGCATACATATGAACCGACACAGGTTTCCGGAGCAACAATCCATCCTTCTAAGGCATATGAAAAAGAGGAAAGTGATGTGTTAGGATATGGATGAAATGCAATCTAAGGTGGGGAGAGGAGGAAAGAGGGAAGAGAAGGCTTATCCGTTTCCCCTTTTTCCAGGTAAATGATATGATATGAGAAACGAGGAGCAGCTGACAAGGAAAGCCAAAGGGGATAATGCCGAATCTACATGTAACTTCAAAAACAATAATATAATTAATAATAATAATAATAAAAACAAGAACACCCAACAAATAATAAAATAAAATGAAAAACACCCGAGCTTATCTTTAGTTCCCTTGTGAGAAGCCACCCACCAAAGCCCATCTTCATTTCATGCGTCTGACTACTGCTTTTTATCCATCCACCCATCTCATTTATATATAGAGAGAGAGAGAGAGAGAGCGAGACATCCCCATATATTCGTTCTTGTTCCACTTCATTTATTCCTTCGTTCTCATCGATCATTGGGTTCTCCTCAAAGCTAGAGAGCTTTGATTTGTTTTGATCCAACGTGGGCGGAGCTGCAAACTCATGATAAGGATCGAGAGGATTGGTTTGGGCGAGGACGTGGATCCTTCTTCTTTCGGTACACACAGCAAACGGGAGGGGGAGATGGGCTTCGACTCGGGATCATCACCTTCGCCATCGTCCTCTTCCGATATTTCCAACGATTCCATCTCCTCTTCTTTGTCTGATTCCACGGAAGAAGTCACCTCTTCTGATTCTGGCGGATCTCTATACCAGATGTCTTCTCTCATGGTGCAGCTTCCATTCAAGTAAGTGGCTTTCCTTTCCCTTTCAAACCCCTCTACATGATAGTTGATCGCATCATCGAGAACGGTGTGTTTTTTTTTTTTTTTTTTTAAATAATAAATATGTAACCTTCTTCTGATGGTTTTTCGGGTGTGATTATATTTTGTAGGAGGGGCCTTTCGAAACATTTTCAAGGGAAGTCTCAATCATTCACATCCTTGGCAAACGTGAGATGCTTGGAGGATCTGGTGAAGCCAGAGAATCCTTACAACAAAAAGCTCAAGTCCTGCAAAAGCTATGGAGGTGGATTAGACAGGCACAGGCCCCACTCCCCCAAGGCTACCTCCAGGTCCATCTCCAAGAAGGCCTCAAGGGGTTCTTTTTCTTCTGCCTCTCTCATTAATGCCAGGAGGAATAGCTGCTTGGGCAACAGGCCTCCAGTTCCGCCCCACAGAAGTAGCGCCCTTTCCAATCAAACACCTTTGTTTGCTTAAAGGAGGAACTAAGCTGCTAATCCAACCCATCCCCAACCCCACGGCAGTCACGTAGAAGCAAGCAGAAGGAGAAGGAACAAAAGAAAAGAAAAGAAAAGAAAAGAAAGAAAAAGTGAGAGAAAAAAAAAAAAAAAGATTTTGTATGTTCGAGAGTCTTCATATCATTTTCTTTTGTTGGTAGATATGTACAGTGCAAAATGCCCCTTCAAATCCACTCGCATGATCTCTCCTTGATATTTGTACATGGGTTCATGACTCCTCTTGATTTTTATTCGATTTCCAGCTATCCTTCCTTCTTTGGGATGCTTTGGGATCACCAATCAAACAGGTTAGCAAGGGAATTAATTTACATTTCTTGATTTTCTGAAGGTGGGTGGCACGCTCATTGGCCACGTGACCTTGTCTGGATCAGGCAGCTAGCGCTTGCATATGTTAAGTTGTTAACATGATTAATGAATGTTGGGGCAAAATAAATAAAATGTCTTGAACATAAACTTCTAGCACAGATGTTATGAGTTTGGGTTGGGCCTGGAATTGATCAGATATCCCACATCCCCATGCATTTTCGATGTGTTCAATCTGTGGATCGATTGTAATATTGTAATTACAAATATCTTTATAAACAATAAATTCCAATGTGTTCAGTGTAACTATGTAAAAAAAAAAAAATTATACACAAACTAGAAAATGGAATAGGAAATAAAGAACTTTAAAATTAAATGAATTGATTTTTTGATCTAAGAAAAAAAATCATAAAATAATGTGTTTTTGAATGTAAAAAATAAACTGTACGAGTTAGAATTAAAACCAAAAAGAGAAAAAACTTAAAAAAGACTTAAAATGAAAAAAAAAGGAAATGCAAGCTCAATTAGAATATATATAAATATTAAGTAGCATTTACAAGGATTATTATTAGCACTTTTAATGATTTATAAGAAATTTAGTTAGATGTATTATATTTAACATCACTTATATTATATATGCATTATATATTCAAGATCTAAACTATATAACATATAATTCTTATGGATATAAGCATTTTTTCATAATTTACATATGAATTTAAGCAAATACCACTTATGCATATTTTTTATTTTGATGATACTTAGTCTCTTAATTAAACAACTCTTCATTAATAAAATGATATGTGGTACCATCGATAAAGTGGATTTTTCTATCCATCATTAATATATTAAAAATGAAGAGAATTTTATGAAATGAGTGGCTTTAACCAAGCCAGTATTAGTGCATACATTTATAGTCACGAAATTTAAATGTGCCTAAGCTGGCAGGTCCTTAAGAACGAATGCAATCTATGCCCAACTAGAAATAAATGATTCGTGTGCTGGAAAAAATGAAAGTCATTCCCATAAGCGGATGGGAAGATCACGTGGGGCTGAGAGGTTAATAATCCCCTTAAAATTTTCGATCAGCGTTCTGCTCTCGCCTTTTATTATCATTTTCTTCAAAGATCTCATGGGAATTGGGATTTGTCACTTGTCGGAACTCCTCTTTAGAATAAAATTTAAAATCAAGCTTAATTCAGGTCAGTTTGATTGGGGCATGCAATTAATAGAAAGGGTGAACCAGGTATGATTCCTAAATTATTTCGGGTATTTTGCATTTTAAACTCTCTAATTTTATTTATTTGCATTTTAAACACTAAAGTTTGGCCATTTACATTTTAAACCCCGAATTGTTTTATTCCTTTGCATTTTAAACCCTGACTCATAACGACATTAAAAACTACCATTAATTCATGCAAAATGACATAAATACCCTCCAATACTTTTTTAAAAAAACCTAAATGTGTATCAAAGGTGAAGATGTTATCGAATCCTCTAATAACAAAATAAAGAAGACCTGATAGTCAAGTTTAAACGGTAAAAAATATTTCTTTTTTTAAATATCGGAGGCTATTTTTGTTATTTTGCATCGATTAACGGTGATTTTTAACTCTGTTATGGGGCAGGGTTTAAAATGCAAAAAAACTAAAGTTTTCAGGATTTAAAATGCAAACGGTCAAACTTCGGAGTTTAAAATGCAAATAGGCAAAATTAGAGGCTATGTGACCATGTTATGTAGAAGTAGTTCCATGTAACCTTATCAAGATTTTGATACTTGATAAAAAAATCCAATCCATTCATTGTATTTAACATCATTTCTTTAGTTATGAGACCAAGTTTCATCCAAATTCAATATGTGCATAAGCCACATTTGCTCAAAAATAGGTATATTTATGAGTAAATTAGGAAAAATGCTTAGATCTATTCACATATATATTGGAATGTGGTAATACTATATAGAATCATTTATCCATGTAATAATGACATTTTAGATGATTTTGATGTTGAAAATACTCTTTAAAGATTTATAGTTAGTATTAAATAATTTTATTACATTGATTTTAAATGTTTGTAGATGACTTATATACAGTGGTATTAGATAAATGAAAGGGTTTCATTAATAATATAAATAATGCTAAACACAATAAATGAAGTAAATTTTTCATTAACGATCTAGATGTTGAAAATGGAAGGAATTACGTAGAAAAGAAGTTTCACAGAAGCATTCTCGATTTCTATTAACTCTCTCTTCTATTAAGCCTATTTCAGTGAAATTCTATATATCCATTTTAGTATATCTTATTCATCTATCTAAAATTTACTTCATCAATTATATTTCGCATTATCAATTTAGATAGAGAAACTTAATCATTTATTTAACATCACAATGTGTGACCACATATAAAAAGTATGAAAAATGAACATAATAAAATATTTTGATTTAAATATTAATTTTAAAGTTGTATTTTCAATATATAAATTGTCTAAATTATCATTCCTTTGTGAACAGATGATTCTATAAAATATTATTATTTTCTAATATATACATGAATGAATCTAAATATTTTCAAAAATTATACACAAATACATACTTTAAGCAAATGTAGCCCAGATGCATGCATTTAATTTGGATGAAGTTTGTTCTCTTAAATATAACAGATAAAGTGGATTTCTTATCAATTATCAATAAAGGCTAAAATAGATGGAATTTCATGAAACCACTTCTATGTAACTAGCAGAATTTCTAATAATCTTAACTACCTCATGTTTCTTCTCATCCATTCATCATAGTTTACAATTTTAAAAATTCTAACTAAATTTTTTTTATTCATGAAATGATTTCTTTTTAATTTCCATTCCAAAAATTAGCACATAAGGGCCAACCAAGCTTTGCTTGTTTGGTCACTGTACCCATAATAAAGACGTTGTGGACAGACGATGGAGTGGGTTCGAATCACACAGTTGTGATTTTCGACCCCAGAATCCAATCTTCTATTTAATATTTGGGAGCTTGGGAGCTTATAGTCTTCTCTATAGATATTTGAGAGCTTTAGAGAGCTTGTAAACTTTCGACTGAATCTCCTGAGGAATTTTCTCATATTGAGACGTAACGTAAAAACATCCCAATAAAAAAAAATGGCACATAAATTAGCTGGGGCTCTATGCTCTACCAGCTGCTGCTGACATAAAATCTCCCAACAATATTAATTTCCTTGTGGCTTCTGCCCATCAACAGGAGAGAGATGGAATTAAAAAGGATACCAGCAGGAAATTTTGTTAGATGCATATAGCTTTGCAATAGGACATTATATTGAGCGAATGAAATTGGGTTGCAATACTTTTGGATTTATTCCTTGCTCTTGATTTCTGCCGTAGTTGATCAGCTACCAGATATGAATAGACATAAAGCTTCAGTCATTTCATAAAAAAGAATGGATGGTCGGTTCATCGTGGGTTGGCCACTAATTAATCTTTTCCTTCAAGATACATATATTTTATAATTGAATAATAGAAGAAATGTTAGTGAGGTACGATCGACATTTATGGATATGAAGACTTCAGATGCACCAATTGCTCCGCATGATATGGATGTTGTTGACAATGGCTACCTATCGCCTTTGTCTCCGCCAACCTTCTAACCAAATGCTTCAGTCCAAGTCCAGCAAAAATGAATAAAAAAAAAATTATTTTCGAGCCAATGACAAACAGATAAATGAAACAAATTAAGAAACTCAAATCGCAGATAAAAGAGAATGCCAATTTCATGATTTTACGTAAGTATCCATCGAAGTCTTATTAAATTGGATATTAGTTTGGGATTCAGTAGAACCTTGGAAAAAAGATTATAGGTAGACTGAGGAGTTATCATGAAATTCGTAGGGGTTTCTATGGGGTGTGAGAAATCAAAGAGGGTTATCATAGTGCCTTGATAGGAGAATGTTTATGAGACCTCTATAAATGAATTATTTTGTTTTTATCCCTATTATCTATTTTATCACAATGCATTTATATTTCTTTCATAGTTTTTCCTTCTTAACTGAATGATTTTTTAAGTAAATCTTTGTCTTATATGTTAAGCATTGTCGTGGCAATTAGTGGATTGCTAATGGATTTTGTCAATAGAGCTAAGGCACCAATTGAGTAACAAATGCAGAGAAGGTGGTTAGATGTCCATTCGAATGATTATGACTAGTCGGGCTCAAAGAAGATGGCTATAGATTTGAGCTATGGTAGTAAGGGTGCAAGTTGTATTGGATTCTACTGGGTTTAGGTGAATACAAATCCTAAGTCTAATATTAGAATCCAGGTCTAGATTAGGGTGACATTAGTTTCAGTCTTGATTTCAAGTTGAAATTTCTGTTACTCTCAAACCAATATAAGTTGCAATCTACCAATAAAAATAATGAACTTTACACATTTGCACTAACTAATTCTAAAATATACTTTTGATTATGACAACTTATTTATTTATAATTTACACATAAATATATTTATATGACTTATGATATTTTTGATTTTGATGAAAGTTAGTCTTCTAATTAAAAGATAATGTTAAGTTCAATGAATGTAATGAATTTACTATCAATAATCAAGATAAGAAAAATAAATAAAATTATATGAAATCACTATTCGAACAAGTTTAAGAAAAGTAAAACTTATATATCTCGTAATTAATTGGTATGTATACAATAATTTTAAAAAGTTGAAATATTTGTAATTATTTATAAATTAAATGTATTCAGCTTTTATGGACAAATGTAGATGACATTTAGGTTTTAGGATAAATATTTTATAGTTTAATTAGCTTATAATTACGAGGAAGAACTTTCGTTATAAATATAGTTAAAATACTTAATTCATAAACTGATATAATTTTTTAACAAATTAGGGGATATATCAAGTTCGGACTGAGTCAGGTTTTGGTACTAGGTTGATGAACCCGGTATTAGTTTCAATTTTTCTTGAGTTAGGTTGAAATCGAGTCCATTTTGAAAAATTCTAAAAAATAAAATCCAAACTTAGTTTTGAAACCGAGTCGCCGGGTCAGGTAAATTTGGATCAACCCAATACCAAGTTGCACTCCTGTACAAAATGAACAAAGGTGAAGAGTCGCAACATTGAGGAAGGAAAAACGATATTAGAATGATAGGATGGTGATGATGTAGACGATCGTTGAAGGGCACTGAATGGTGGTAGTGATGTCTTTAGAGGAGGTGCAGTGCTAAGGCATCTAATTCTTCTTGAATGGATAATGCATGGTCGAGCATTGAGGCATATGCGCAGCCCAGATGTGGTAATTTCAAAGTCAAATTGAGGTACCAGGGGAGGCGTACCCTGCCGGTCATGGACTCTGGCTGCTAGCCAACAGGTCCGTGTTTGAATTCTCCCTTGTGTGGGAATGCAGAGAATTTGTCCCCTAGTTTGGGGGCCTAGGGAAAATTGCTCCTTATTATGGGGGTCCAGCTGAAATGGATGTAAGTCACATCCCACTAAAAAAAATGTCAAAGTGAGGTGTTTTAGGTGTCGATTCCTACGTTTTAGGATGCTGCAAACATAATGGTAGAGGTTAGATTGAGCAGAATTTACTTAGGTGATGCGAGTCTGAAGAGGTTTACAAATCAACATTTACGAGATGATCAAATAGATTCTTATATTTTGATGTAGATAATTTTGAAGTGCTTTAATTTATGTGAATGGTGCAAATGAAGAAGATGCAATATTGTTAGACATGGTCAAGTTGGACCATGGAAATCAACGTTGATTATGTTTGATCTGATTCGAAATAGCTATTTGTGAACAAATATGGTGATCAAATGATTGATGACATATAGAGATGGTTTAAATCAAGTTGCAATAGCGGACTTCATGAAGCCACAAATATTCTGCATTATTTAAGTTACCTATAGCCATGCCAATCCCGAGGATGCATGAAGATTGCATAGAGATAGATTATTTTTCTTAAGCTCCATAATGGATAGTGGCTATGGGTCTTGAGATGTAATAACGTTCATATTATTAGTAGTTAATGGCTTAATGCATAAAAGGCATATGATCGAGTATATAGGATTTGTGATCATTTATGACTGGTCGGTCGAAGCCAACGTTTCCGACCAGCGCGCTCAGCCGTTGGATCGTGCGGAGCGATTTTCGACCGTCGGATGATCACTCGGGAAGACGGCGCCGCAGCAAGGGGCATTAATGCCCGGAAAAATACATCCTAGCACCCTGTCAGTTCGAACATTTCTGACGAAGCCCTCCCGAACCTTTCTCTCTCTCTCCCGCTGTCTCTCTCTCCCTCGAACACAGACTCTCTCCCGCTCGCTCTCTCTCTCCCGCACCTCTCTTGTCTCCCGTTCCCTCTCTCTAACTTCAATGCCGATGCTGCAAGCTGGGCTGGTTTTGAATCAAAACCATCAGCTATATGTGGCCACAATCTATCAAGCCATGCACGATGGATGTATATAAATAGTATATAAATCTAGCACCTCAAAAGATGCCGTTTGGATTATACGGATGGACTCTCCCTAGGCTTCGCATCATTGCCACCACCTCCATTCCAAATCTGCTAAAACAAATCTGGGAATTGAGCCTCGCACACCAAGATGTGTGGTGTGCAAAATCTGCACGAAAGGTATATGATCGAGTATATAGTTGAATGCGCTGACGAACAGGTTGGAGTATGTAGTTAAATTTATAAGAGAGGCATACATGTGTGGAGGTTGTCCTTCTTTAGAGTCTTGACTGTTTAGATTATCCTTCTAGATTGTTTACTGTCTCGGAAAGTCAATTATATATGTAAAAGATATTTATGGGAAATTATGGAGACTAATAACAATAATATAAATTCAATTTTAAATAGTTGTAATGAATAGAATAATTTTAAAATTAATGATATGAATGAAAATGTTATACTTTTCAGTTATATATATTCTCAGATAAATTTTAAACTTGCTAAGAAATTATGATTATTTTACGAAGAAAATCTTTGATTTTATAACTCAGAGAGTTTAAGATCAATAGCAATGAAGCAGTTGGTCATGGGTTTGATTGGAAGTGACCCATCTTAAAGAACAATAGCCAAGTAGAGGAGCAGATGTGCCGAATTAGTAGTAAATTTTTGTGTTACATATATGCACAAGCAACTAAATTTCAATCATATGTAGTAGTATTTCACACTACAAAATTTTTTATTTTTGGAGACTAAAATTTTCTTGCCAAAGATATGAATTTGGTTGCTAAAGAAAAAATTAGTCACTAATAATTTATAGCACAAGTCAAAAAGCAGCCACTAAAAAGAACTTTGGTCGGTAATAGTTCATGGTTTTTTGTGTTTAGGCAACTAGATTTTGATTTAGTTGTTAAAACTTTATCATAAACAAGGAAATTATTCGTTGCTTATAAAAGCATCACCATAGGTAAGAAATTTTTTCCTTGCCTATAAAAGCGCTATTATAAGGAAAATTTGCGCATGCATTTTCTTGCTAAGAAAGAGTTCTTTTGCTAATAATATTAGCCAAAAATGTATTTTCTTATAGTGTTAGATGGTTCATGTATCCTCATAATCAGAATGTATGTCTCTGATCTGTTTTATTTTTTTACTATGAATCTTTCTATGCTAGTCTTTGGACTAGTCTCGTTTTCATGAAAACCAGAACCAACTTAATTTCGTGTGCGAAATCGTCTCCTCGTGAAATCATACCTATATCGCATTTATTTTTGGTTGTTTTGATGATATCGATACCAAGATCACGGAATTCTGACTTGGATATTGTCGCAACTAAAAAAAAAAAAAAAAAAAAACATGTCAAGGACATGTCCCGACAAAAATCCTGACATTAGAGATGTTCCTTTTCCTGCCAAATCTTCAGAAAAATAAAAATAAAACAATACGGAAAACCATTAGCCTGTTTTGTTTGACCTTTTTATTTTTTTAATGGATGGACGCTAATGCCCTAGTCTGGATCACCGAACCCTCTTCACACTACACACCTATTTAGCCCTCTTTTTAAAACCCGCTTCCGGTTGTTGGCAATACAGTGAAAGCAGTAAAAAGTGCCTCTGTGGGAAGCTAGATTTTGAAATTTCCCACTCACTGCAGCCAAACGCGCCTTGGGACCCATCACTCATCCATCATTCAAGGCAAAAATAATGCTTATGGTAAAAATCACGTTTTGGGCACCGTAGCACTCGAATTGGAATATTAAATAGGTGTTTCAAATGATACAAGATTCTTAGATTGAATTTGTATTTAGGATGAAAATGTACAGATATATAATAGGAATGAGTAAAGTTGTATTGAGAACGTATAAAGTTATATTGAAAATTTAAAAAATCATCTTGAAAATGATGATAAAGATTTAGTTCAAAGTTTCGTATGGTCTAGAACAGACCTTTAATGACCCAGAACGTTCAGGACTTGGCAGGAATATGAAGAAGAACCAACCCGACCAGGTGCCCAAGGTGAATATTCCTCACCATGTGTACAGGGGCCTTCAACATTTCATGACACTTACTGAGTGAAAACTAGCTTAGCCTTTAATAGAATAATAACGGAGATGTGAAATGTCTCCAGATCACTGATGGTATCCCTTGCCTGAAAAGGTGCAACCAATGTTATCAGACTTGGACTCAGCTACCAAAAAACCAGCGGGTCCGATTCTAAACCCAAAACCTACACAAACCATCTGAGCCGTGGTTCGACTGTTCAAACCAGTCGAAACTCTCCATCGGACCATTTTTTGAAAAAGAATCGCACGCACCCATCTACCCTTATTGCTTTGTTTTTAGATTACATGGTAATCATGGAGGCAAGGCTCCTATGGGATTCGAACCTGAAAACACCACTCACGCACCCGCGCTGACCTAACTTGGTCAGTCGATCTACATTGGAAGTCTTGCTTTGCTATAGGCCTACAGACCGAATGTAATATCACCGAACTATATGACCTTTACACCATATACTTTAACCAGTCACCATAATGTTTGCAAAATATTAAAAATATAAAAGGAAGAAAACTAAAAATATATAAAAATAAATAACATAAACACAAGTGAAAAATATAAATGAAAATGATGTAACTTACGAGTAATATAATGTTAACATGAAAACATCTATGCAAACACAAATTTAAATTATATAAAATATATCAATATGAAAAAATATTTTAAAATTTTATGCATATAATATAGTTTATATTGAATACAAACAGGAAGATCAAAGTTCGGGTTTGTTCAAGCCCCAACCTTTACACTGTGCAACTCGGGATTCCTCATGTTCGGGCTCGGGCTTTGCAAAAAGAAAGCCCAAACATTTTCTCCCTTAGGCTCGTGGGCCGGGTTCGTGCTCCAACCCAACCCAGTTGCATACAAGAGTAGCCTTGGACGAAATTCCATACATCCATACGTTTTCAGGCTGCCTTCTGCTGCATGTTAATGAATTCTCCTTAAAACACAAGTACAAACAGAGAAGAACTGCATGCGCAGCTTATCATCAAACTTTCACCCAAGGCCAAGAAGAACCAATCAAAAATAATTTAAACCAAAGCTGGGGATAATAACATCCACGAGGGGTAAGTTAATGGAGAAAATCAGCACATGCGTGTTGAACTTGGAACCCAAAAATGATATTTAAAAAAATATATATATTTATCCCATCCATTCATCCAAGGGATGTCTTAAAGCGCTAGAGAACAAGTATGACATGAAAAACAAACTCACCTTGCTATAAAATTACAACATACTCTATTTTGTGGCCTGTGCAATAATATTGCTTAAAGAACTAGCCTCCTCTTTCGCCGTCTCCACCAAAGAATCCTGCAAGCAGAAATCATTTCTGACTCATTAAAAATTCAAAAAGACTTGGCTATTGAGTAATTTTTTTAAAATAAAAAAAAACCTGTGCTGCGATAAGCCGTGCAACTGTTTTCTTGCTTGTTTCTTGAAGTTCGCCAGCAATCAGAAGCTCATCTAGGATATAGTATGCCTGCCAGTTGAGCAGCAAAAGAACATTAATAGATAGGAGCAAAAGGAACTGACCTTAGGGAGGTGAGATTGAAATGTAAGCAGGTATATGCTACCTTGTGGAAATTGAAGATTAGGTCCAACTCACAAACCTGAAAAATGATGTGAAAAAGGACGGATATAAGTACATTCATGTTGTTTTAATTGGACATGCACAACTGGAGATCAGACCACTTACACTTCCAAAATAACGGTCTAGTATCTCAACAAAATGGTGAATAATTTCAAGAATCTCCAGTTCATTGTCGTCCTGGTCTATGCACATACAGAAGTAGAGGCTGGCATATCTGAAAATATTTGAGCGGAATAAAATCAATTCTTCGAATAAGACAACGTGATAGATTTTCATGGAGCAATGGTTCGTTGGTATTTCAAAATACCTTTTATATACAACTTTCTGTCCTCTCCAATCCACAAAATTACAGAGCTTTGGACCCCGACTAAGAATTACCCCACTTAGCTCTCTGATTACCTGCACAAGACATTGAAAAGGAAACATCACAACATGCAAGAAAACAATAGCCAAGGCAACAAGCTGCAACAGAAGTTCTTAGATGCAGTTCTGTCATCCTCCATAGTAGGCCTAGCTTGTTTGCACATCTGCCTGTTTCAAAAGTTGGCCCACTTTGAAGTTAAATGGCCCAATAAACATACAAGGAACACCTTGCATGTACATTCATTCCATTTTTCTGTATGCAACAGCAGATACAGCCACAGGAGATAAGACTGGTCATGCACGTGCAAGTCATTAAATTCTTCAAAATCTGTACTGCCTACATGCATGCTAGAGACAAAAAGGAGATAAATTTGAAAGCTGAAAACCTACTAGAAAAGTTAATAACAAGGATACCCAGAACATTTCCATAGCACATACCCAAAAAATCAAACAAAATCTGCAAGTAGTTCAGACAGTAGTGTTTCAAAGACAGTCTACTTGCCTTGGTCCTTTCCTTCTGTGAATAGGGAGAGTACCATTTTGTCAGCCTGACTTTACCTTGTCGACTGATAAGAATAACAAAGCTAATCTGCAAAATGCAGAAATATGTCCTTTAGACACATAAGACATGAAGACAGCTTTAAATGCGTCCTAATCTCAAATATAGGCAGTAACACAATGCTTTTATCATGCTCCAAATTCTAACATCATCATCATCATCATAAGCCATTTCCCACCTAGGTGGGGTCGGCTGCATGGATTCTGTTATGCCATTCTTGGCGATTTAAGACTAAATTCTCTGTAATTTGTAATATTTTTAAATCTTGTTTAATTACTTCTATCCATGTTTTTTTGGGTCTTTCTCTCATTCTCCTACCACATTCTACTTGGATAAACTCTGTTTTCTTAACCGGTGCTACTTCAGGCATCCTTTTAACATGACTAAACCATCTTAATCTATTTTCTCTCATTTTATCACAAATTGGTGTCACTTTTAAGTTTTTTCGAATTATTTCATTCCTAATTTTATCTTTTCTTGTTTTACCACTCATCCACCTTAACATTCTCATTCCTGCTACGTTCATTTTTTGTATATGTTGTTATTTAACTGCCCAAAATTTTGCCCCATAAAGCATAGCAGGTCTAATCGCAGTTTTATAAAATTTTCCTTTTAATTTGATTGGAACTCGACGATCACATAAAATTCCTGACGCATTTCTCCATTTCTTCTAATATATTTGAATTCTATGTATTATATCTTTCTCAATTTCCCCGTTCTCTCGAACTATTGATCATAAGTACCGAAAGTGATTAGTTCTTGTTACTACTTAATCTAAAATCTTAATTGGTTCATCATCTGAGTTCTCACTATTATTAAAATTTCATTTCATATATTTAGTTTTTTAATGCG
The DNA here is from genome assembly GCA_030490835.1 of Annona cherimola. Lineage (NCBI taxonomy): Eukaryota > Viridiplantae > Streptophyta > Magnoliopsida > Magnoliales > Annonaceae > Annona > Annona cherimola. The sequence goes on along the minus strand of CM059973.1, from coordinate 2,218,255 downwards.
ACTAATTCTAAAACCATTAGATTCTAAAGCATCTACCCACCTATTCAATTTAAAATTTAGTCCTTCTTTAGTTTCGTCTATTAGAACAATGTCATCCTAAGTACCGAAAGCTCTAAATTCTAACATCTGTTTCTCAATAATGCAAGAAACATGCTAGGATACCTCTAAGCATCTAACCATCAAACACCGGCAATGCAAAGCTGAGGCATACTGCCAATATCTATTCATCAGAGGGTCCTCGTTTGCCAAGAGAAAATCTGAATTTTCAGGATCATGTTGAGGGAAAATGTGAGCAACGGAATGGGGCAGATTTGCAGCAGTGCCAATGACTGATCATGCACAACTTACTGCATCAGCACTCTGGATAAACCCTAGCCATGCTCAGATAATTGCGGCTAGAAAATTGAAAGCAGCAGAATAGTTTTACGTGCAGGAGTCCGAAAGATGACAAGTTGGGTACATAACATACTAGCACATGCATAGCAATTTCAGATAGATGATGGCTCAAGCTGCAAACATGAGAATTAGGAAGTTGGAAGATAAAGTAAAAGAGATCACTTGACAGGAAATTGAAAAACAAGCAAGTCAAAAAGGTGCCTCAAAAGAATCCACAAAGACCAAAACCAGAAACATTTTGCAAGTGAGCTGTGCTAGGCAGGTACGAAATGAAGCAAAACATCAAAATAATCAGTTCAAATGATAGCCGAAAAACGGATCCAAGGTAATGCATCTCTCTAAGCAAGCTATTTCATTACTATTGGAGAATCAAGAGGGTTTGGCAATTCGAAGGACAGAGGTCAATTACTTAAGATGCTGCAAAACCCTCAAGTGCCAAGAACTCAAATCCGTCACTTCTTCTCGGAACAGCAGAAATCACCGGCAGCCCCATCCAAAACCATCAGATCAGCTGTCCGAATAGTGGTGCAGGAAACGTAGATCCACTTCGACATCCTTAACGAATAATCGCACGAAAATTTCTTCCAAAAAAAAAATATTTTTTGAAAAAACCGAGAAGCGTTAATCTCTCATCCTATGAGACGAATTCCAAGATCTTGTCAAGAAATATCTGAAATAACGAGCCATGCGAATTCCAGAGTAATAGAAAGAAGCGGATTCGGAAATCGTCATTGGAGGCAGATCTCTATATAGGGATGAAGACGACAGACAAATAAATGAAATTTCGAGCCCTTGCGGCGATGAAATCGGAGTTACGAAAGAGCAGAGATCGGATGAAAGAACATACCATTGCTGCAACCCTCCGAACTCGATCTCGAACTCGATCTCGGTCGAGCAGAGAAGCGAACGAGGAAGGCAAGGCTCGACTCGAGCGGACGCGGCACGCTTTTTCTAAAGCTCGTGACAGATGATCAATAAGATGCTCTG